>JAPMLY010000122.1:0-225000 GCA_026401115.1 Tetraselmis chui
TGTCGAGTTGGGAGTCGCTGAAGAGGCCGAGCAGGAGGGTGAAGTGTTTTCCGATAAGTAGGCCGCGGATGACTCTGATTCTGCGGGATTGTGTTAGAAGGGAGGTCTGGGTTGTCTGGGAGTTCCCCAGGGGGGACGGGTAATTCGGGTGTGGTGGCGCGGCTGAGTTCGGTGGCGAAGTGAGAGTGTACCGTGTTTAGGACGGCGGAGGGAGAGGTTGCGGTGGTTTTATCGGGTTTGGTAATGCGGTGGAGGGTCGAGGTGGCATTGTTGGGGGGAGGAGGCCGCTTTTAATTTTCAAGCGGCGGTGGGAGGATTTAGGGGAGGTGTCGTAGGCCGTGTTGGCGCGAGTTTTAATTTTGTTTAACTTATTCGTGGTGGTAGCGTGTAGTAGGTGGCGTATGAGTGCTTGGCACTGGTGTTTGATGGCGTCAAGAGTAAGGTATGCGGTCGTACTTAATAGGGCTTGGGCGAGGGGTAGGGGGCCGTGGTTCGTACCGCATCTGCTGAGTTTCAGGATGTGTTTGCGTGTTTTTTTGGTAAGCCAAGTGTGGTTGTGGGACGCCTGGGGAGACGGGGTTTTTAGGCGGGGAGGAGAGGCCATATGGTGGCAGCGTGGTCCATCATGTGGTGAGTCAAGAGTGTAGTGAATTGTGTGGCGAGGGTGTCAAGGGTGTCAAGGGAGGCCGAGGTATGCTGGGCGTTAAGAATTTCTGCGTGGAGGGTGGCCGTTTGGTTGATTAGGTCGGGTGTGCTGGTTTGGTATGTGTGTATGTGGACGGGTGTGAGTGGAAGATGAAAGGTGAGCTTACGTGTGGTGTGGTGTTTGTGGAGGTGGGTATTGTGTGGGGGGGGATGAGCTATGAGAGAGAAGGGGGCATGAATTACGAGGTGGATGGCGGAGTGGTCGGTGGAAAGTGAGGGGGAGGAGAAGACCGTGCAAGAGGACGGGGGGAGGGCGAGAGGAGAAGGGGGCGTGGTGAGCCAGTGGTCGAGGCAGCCTCCGCTGCGGGGGAATGTAGGGATGGGGGGGTGGAGGGGATAGAGGTGTGATTCGAGCAGGGAGGTGAAGGCGGGGTTACCGGTTCCCTTTGTGGTGGTCGATTGGAAGTCCCCTCCCCAGAGGATGAGGTGGTTCGGGTGGGCGTCAGCCAGTCGGAGGCCCCAAGCAGCAACCTCAGCATACAGTCGAGCAAGTTGGGGGTTGTGGAGCTGGGGCATGTATGCTCCTAGGAGGAGGTAGGGGGTGCCTGAGTGTGGGACGAGGGTTAGGCCGGCAATGTGGGGGATGAGGTGGGAGGGTGGGGTTAGGACCGTAGTAGTCTGGAACGAGACTTTGCGGACCGCGAAGAGAAAGCCTGCGTTGGGTAGGGGCACATGTGAGTAGTATGGTCGAGAGCTTTTGAGGAGGTAGTGGGGGAGTGCGACACGCCATCGGGACTTGTGGGTGGCGTGGTTGGTTTCGGTGAGGATGAGGACGTCGGGTTGGTGTGTGGTAGTGAGGTGTTCGACGTCCATAATGGAAGTATGGAGGCCGCGGGTGTTGAGGGTAATGAGGTGGAGGGGTTGGGAAGTGTGTTGTGGGAGGAGGGGGGAGGGGGAGGAGGCGGGGGGATTGGGGGGGTCACCGGGGGAGCTGTCTTCGGGGGGAGGTCGGGAGGGAGGGGGAAAGGGGATGGGATTAGCGGAGGGGGAGGGGGGGGGGTAGGTGGTTCGGGAGAGGTGGGTTGTGGAGGCGGAGGGGAGGAGAGGGATTGGGGGGGTGGAGAGCGGTGAGTAGTTGTGGTCGGCCGACTGGGAGGTGAGTGGAGCGGAAGGTGTGGTGCCACAACAGGGAGTGTAGGGAGTATACATTAGCGCGGGGGTCGAAGGCATGGGGGTTGTACGGTTGGTCGGGGGGTGTTGTGGTGATAAAGTAGGTATGCAGTAAGACGTGGGTTCCACATGACCACCCGTGGGGATTGTCATTTTGGCGAGGGGGGTTGAGTGAGCGGAGGGCGTCGACGGGCGGGGGGGGGGGTGGGGAAGAGTTCAAGGAGGCGATTAGAGCGAGAGTGCGAATGAGGAGACTGGGAGGGGGGGGTGGTGGAGAGAGTCAATCCAGGTGGCGGAAGAGTGGGTTAAGTGGAGGAGACCGAAGTGAGAGTGTTGCCATGTGAGGACGAGGAGGGGGTGGTTAGGCGTGCCCGGTATGGAGGGTGAGCCTCGGTTAGAGAGATTATTCCATTGGCTAGGGTATTGCGAATTGTTGTGGTAATTATCAACCACGTTATTGGTGATGACGGTATAAACAATAGAGGCTGTGGAATGGAGTTTCGCTAATGAGTTAGCAATACAGTAAAGGTTGGATAGGTCCTGGTAGTGCCCCCATTGGAAGGAGAGCACCGCAGAGGAGTCGAGAGAGCCTATGGGGGTGGGTAGGCCATGTTAAAGATTGAGGTCGAAGAGGTAGTTGTGTAATGTGATGCTGCAGGTGTGCGGGGTAAAGTGGGCCGGGAGAACTTTTTGTAGCGAGGAGTTTACAGTGTGGTTACGGATATCTGGTTGGGGTTAGGGGGGGGGGGTTGTGGGGTCTAACCTCCGGGTTGTCCTGTGGGCGACTAATGATGGTGTTCGGCCGCGTCGGCCGGGGGTGACATGTGGGGGTCGCTAGGTTGGGGTGGCGCGGAGGGGGGGGAGTGGGTCTCCTCTAGGTCGTCCTCCAGCAGGTCCTCGAGTTCTTTGAGTGCGTAGTCGTCATCGTCTCTAGAGGCGGGGGGGAGGGGGAGGAGGGAAGGGTGGAGGGAAGGGAGGGAGGCGGGAGGGGAGGTGGGGGGGGGAGTGTGTGTTAGTAGGGGGGGGGGGCAGCGGGGTTGGGGGGAGGGATGAGACATGCGTGCGGGGGGGGCGCGGGGAGGGGTGGGAAGGAGAGGTTTTCTTGCGGGAGGGCCGGGAGGGTTTGGAGATGCCGGCCGGGGATGCGGGTTTGAGGGAGGGGTCTGTGGGGGGGGCGGTTGTGAGGGGGGGGAGTTTGCGCGGTCGAGCGTGGGGGAGGTGGGAAGGAGTGGGGGGAGGGAGGGTTGGAGGAGGGCCGGTGAGTGGCCGGAGAGGAGGGAGTGAGCGGGTGGAGGGGGGGGGGGGAGCGGCGGAGCTGGTGTGGGATGGGGTGGGGTTGAGGTGAGGGAGGGGGGAGGACGAGGAGTCCATGGGGTCGATGGAGTTTTCTGTGATGGTGGGGGGGTTGGGGGTGGGGTTGGCGTGGAGGGTGGGGGGGGGAGGGTGAGGAGTGTGAGGGGGTGTCGTAGTGGGGGGAAGGGGCGGGGTGGGGTCGATTGTGAATGGTGGTAGGAGTTTGACTGAGTGGGGGCAGGGGCGTGGGTGGTGGAGGAGAGCTGAATGTCTTGGAGGGAGGTGAGGTCGAGGGGGGCGTCGTCGTCGGCGTCCATCATTGAGAAGTCGGTTGTCTCGGCTTGCCAACGGTTGGAGACGTCACAGGTTTGTAGGTGGTGAGCCCATTGGAGGAGGAGGGTGGGGGAGTCGCGGAAAAGGACGTTGTGTTTTGTGAGATTGAGGGGCTTGGGGGAGGGGGTGGTAGTGAAGGCAGGGTCTGAGAGGCGGGCTCGTCCAAAGGTGGAATAGTGGTGGGGGTTGATGGTGATGGTGCATGAGGATTGGGTGTGTGTGCCTCTGTGGATGAAGGTGTGGCGGATTGGGATTGTGGCTATGCCGTTGATGGAAATGAGAATGCAGTACATTTCTGTGGTGAGGGAAATCTTGATGCTGGTGTTGATGATGGGGGAGGGAGAGGGGTGGGAGCGGAAGTAGGAGCCGTCCGGGATTTTTCGAGGGAGGTGTGGTATGTGACGTCAAGAGGGGTGTGGGGGGTGGAGGGGGGGGTGTGATGGGCTGTGAATTTTTTTGTTGTCTGGTGAAGCATAGTGTATGACCAGTGTGTGTTGGGAATGACGCCGTTAGCGTTGGGACATGGCAGGGAGAGGGTCTGGCGGGACTGGACGAGGACTGTGGTGAGGCATGTGTGAGCCTAGGAGGTGCCTGGGACGTGTCTAGTGACCCGGGGGGGGGGTGTGATTGGGAGTTTGTGAAGATGGGGGTTGGGGGGTACTAGTTCGTGAAGGGAAGTAGGAAATAGGTTCAGTGAAACTGGGCCTGACTGTGAAAATATGGGGTTATTGGGCATGTGGAGGATATTTATCCACATGGAGGAGGGGTGACTCTCGATCGGAGTGGGGTCGTCCACGGGCTGGATCGCGTCCGCGAATTGAAGGAGGAATTGGACCGATTCAGGCAGGTCCTCCACCTGACAGGGGGGTGGTGTGGTACCGGCGGGGGCGAGCTCGGTCGATAGGTGTGAGGTGAAAAGGTTCTGTAGGAGGGTGATCGCTTCTCGGCCGGATATGTCAGTGAACATGGGGGAGCGAAGTCTAATCTTGTGACCTGAGATTGGGCGGATCGAAGCTGTTCGTAGGAACTAGACTTTCTGCTGTTTCAATTTTGTCAGCAGAGGGGAGGGAAGCGCTGCGGTGGTGGTGTCGGACCGGTCGAGTGGAATTCACATTGTTGTGAAGTGAGATGGTACAGAAATCCGATCGCGACGCAAGAGGTGGGAATGTCCAGTCGTATCTCATGAAATCCCGATATTAGGTCGTCGGGCAGGGGGGTGGCATCGTAACACGGACGGGATGACGGGTGGGGGGTTCTTGTGGTTCGCGCCGTCCATCGTGAGTGGTGGGCTAAGTCCCGACTTATCGAGTTTTTTGCGCGGAGAGGGAAGTCGGTGATCCGGTTGATACTTTCGAGAAGCCAACGTCGGGCAACCGAGCACGCCGAGGTCACTGTATCGGGGGGTTGGGTCGAGTCCGGGAGGAACATACCATGGAGCCAGAAGCTGGCGATGTGGGGGGGGGGAGGTGGAGTACTGGCATGTGAGGAGGTAGGAGTCGATCATACGGGAAGGGAGGTCGTCGGCCGGCCCGAGGTCTTTAGTTGACCGGGGGGGCGCAAGGACCAGAGGGGACTGGAGTCCTCGACCGGGGGAGGGGTCCAAAGCGGTGCCCAAGTGGTGCCTTTCCGGGGGCGGTTGAGGCATTGTGAGTTAAGGGTGCAAGTGGGTGTCGCGCGAGGCGAGTCTTGGGGTTGGAGAGGTCCACATAGATCTCGTGCCCCGGGCGGTCCCGTAGGAGCACCTGTTTGTAAGTGGGGAGAAGGTAAGGGGACGAATACATAGTGGTCGAGTGGAGTTCGAAGAGTGGGGTTGAGTTTTGTTGGGTTATTTTCTGTTGTCGAGTAGGTTGCGTGTGTTGGCGGCACACGACAAGGCCAGATGGGGCCTGGGTTTGGAGGATGTTGGCGGCGGACGTGAACGTCCGGACGCTCGGTGGGGCGCGGTGTGGCGCGCCGCCCCCGGGGAGGGGGGTTTTTGTAAGCGATGGTTGTTTGTGACTGGTCGTAGTACTGAAGTGGGTACATTTTCGGATTCCAAAGTGGGTGGCGCGAGAGCTGTCGGGGAGACAAAATTCAAAACTCTATGAGCTGCGCCTTGCTGTGTGTACCGTCTGGTGTCGCTACGGATCCACTGACTTGGGTGAGCTAGGCTCGGTTGGGGAGAGGTGGACGGTGCATGTAGTTCAACGGGCCCTATGTCCACCAGTCTATCGCTCATCGGGAGGCCAGGCCCGGAGCGAAGACGGTCGGTGTAGCTCATTCAAACTGCCGACCCATCCCCGGTATGTGGTTCAGTAGTACGTTAGTAGTACTTTGGATCTTTTTACTGTCTTTAGTGACGGTAGGATACGTTTTTCCCGACAGCTTGGACCTTTTATATAGGAAAAGCAAAGTGGGAAATACATTTACAGATTGAACATGCTAGCAACGGTACGCTTACACACAATGTTTCACGTCAATAACTTAAGACCTTGCTCTACAACTTAGCTACGACGTGTTGTCCTAGTGACTCTTCCAGAAGGAGACGACGAGGGGTTCGACGCCTCTCACATCTTTGCGGTGTGCATCAAGTCATTACTTGGAGGTCGAGGCAAATATTTGCTCTTCATGACGCACTTAAGTGGTGACGACATTCCACATGTTTGGCACCGGCTGAACGAAGTACATCGTACAACGGCGTTACAAGATTCCTTGGAGACGCCCCAATGGCACGCGTTTGCCAAGACTCGGGCGTACATCGACTTCATGCACGCTCACCCAGCGCGCATTCTTGAATCCCACTAATTGCTTCAGTAAAGGAGCCTAGACCACGGAGGTCATCCTCGCGGTTCGGCGGTTGGCCTCAAGATATGTCAAGAGGAGGAGGGTACGACTGTGATGACTAGAGTCTTGCAACAGTACTCATTGCATGGCATGGCATTGTACATTTACTCGTTACTAAATCCAATTCGTGCTTTTCCATCGGAAGGACGTACATTGTGGGTACGTCGATGCCGCTATTTAGCGAGGGTAATGATGCGTGTTGTATTGCCAATCCTTTCTTGTACGTACATGTATGCACAATTAATCTACGTAGCTAGACGACGGGCTAGACGAGATTTCCAATGCAAACGAGTCGCGTCGCTAGTCTATTTACAACGTTTAGAGAGTCCTAGCACGTGGCACGAGGACCAAGCGAGAGCATGTGCAAGCTAGCTAGGCGAGACCTATTTAAGCCTAATGCAATAGAGGGAGGTGACACAACCTTTTTAGCAATTCCTTCGTTCAATAACAATCTTTTGTCAAACACTAAACAGTAAAACATATTCTCATCTTTCCCTCCATCTGCACTTCCACATGTAGTGACAGTAGTAGTAAGCAAAACAAAACATAATTGTGTATGCATTTAGCTCCGAGAAGGCAAACTGCCACAACGGTGGCTCTCCCAACGTGGGCATTCAAGCAAGATATGTTCTACAACTTCAGGCACATCCCCGCCGCATGCATGACAATGATGGAGAGAGCGTTCAAGCATGGCACGAATGCGGGCTAGACGACATGTTGTCGGAAATACACGTGTACGAAATTGAATCATTATGTGTAACCTTGATTCCCGATGCCCTACGAAGTCGGTACCCCTTACGCTATAACTCTAGCCTCGTATCGAAGGTCGAGGACTTGACCCCCATGTGCGTGCGCAAAGGAATACAAGGCTATAGCTCCAATAACGAAATCCGGACGGAAAATTATACGGACGCATACCGAACGAGCCCGGGCTCGCCATCCCTGTTTCCTTGTCTAGCTCACGGACAATGCGTGTCTAGTCACCTAGCGAGTAGGTCATGGGCTTGCATAGCCCCCCCGCGTAGCAACTCAAGTCAAAGCATAGGGTGTGGAGGGGGCAAGATCTAGCGAAAAGGCATGCGAGGTGCCGCCGGGCCGGAACCACGCCTCGCCCTTTGACCGGACCATTAGAAACGCGCACGTAGAACGGCCGCATACGCGTTGACTCTAATATTTGTTAAAATAACCTGGAGCTCATAGCTTTATGGTTTCAAGGATCCCACGCAGGCCAAGTGATTAGACACTCGTGCACGATAGTGGTAGTGCGGACGACATGGTCAAGACGATCGGGTAAGATGTCCGACCAAAAAAAAAAAATGTCCGACGTATTGACTTTATTTGAATTTCGTACTTTGCGTGATTATATTTACCGTAAGTATGAAACCTCCCAGTATGCGGCATAGCCTCGTATCGCCGAAGCGAAATTATCGCGCGCCCGTAAGTACCGGTAAGTCATCGAGTATCAGCCTTATATCCCGGGGGCGGAAAAAAATTAAAAAAAAATCAGCCTTATACAGATATCCTTCCTCCTGATGGTACAGGTACCATTACCGGTACGTTCTATCGATGACTTGTCTTTCATAATTTTAAAAAATCTTAAAGAAAAAGCAGTGGAGGCCACCAAACAGAAAAAAGAAAAGGAAAAAACCTAAGCCCGAGGGATAGCAAGTCCCCCATCATTCATATAATACGGGCAGGTTAGCCGAAGCTCTCTCTTTTTTTTTTTTTTTTTTTTGCGCCCCCGGGATATGGGACTGGCAGGGAACCCGCACCGGCACCCTCTACAGGCGGCGTTTTGCAAGCATGACTGAGAGCAGAAGTTCGAAACAAACCTCAACTCAACATCGATCATACTCCCGGGTAGGCGACGCTCGTGTGAGTGCATTAAGTACCATTGTACGAGAACCGTACCGTACTGCGCTAACCCCACACGAGGCCAGTGTTGGAGTTTCACCAACTAAAACCTTCCAGTGACATGCAAACAAACATGAATGCATTCCCGGCACTGACCAAGAAAGGTCTGCCCTACCCGTCCGGGCGTCGACCCATTCGAGAAATGCGAGAAGGACCAAGGCCCATCTTACGGAGCAAAACATTTCGGGAGTGCGATACATGAACTACAAAGAAAGCAATATGAGGGAGGGCTTGGCGCCATAACTCGAAAAACCTCCCATTTCCGAAGCTCTCTCTTATTTTTATTTAGCCGAATAAAGATACCGTATATCGGGATTATCACTCGAATTACGAACTTCTTCTGCTGAGGGTTTCCCTATCATTTTGCACCCTAGAGATGCATAACCTAGCGGGGTTTGAAGCTGAGACCAAGTTTCCTTGTAGATAGCCGCCTGAACTTCAGTATATTACGGTATTATATTGTTGTTCAGGTCGGATGAGTAGCAGCGGCATCTCACCCACCTCTCGCCCGTGGAGATCCAGTCGGGCTCGCGAGTTGCTACCCGAGCGGACACCCGTGTTGCTGCCGTCGCACGTGGAGAATCGCTGGAGGCTGTGGTGCTAATGGGAGTGTATGCTCACGGTGCTTGGGGACTGGGTGGCTAGCCCTACTAAGTGACGCAAAAGCGAGCAGGTGCTATTCGCACACGCACACGC
Organism: Tetraselmis chui; assembly: GCA_026401115.1. NCBI lineage: Eukaryota > Viridiplantae > Chlorophyta > Chlorodendrophyceae > Chlorodendrales > Chlorodendraceae > Tetraselmis > Tetraselmis chui. Next base: position 8,875 of record JAPMLY010000122.1, read on the forward strand.
ACACACTGCACTTAAATACAGTCAGAGCGTCTGCCCACATCACGGACGACCCTCTCGGCTGGCCTCTTAAGGGTTGCTCCCACGGTATAGCTGACAACGCCCGCTGTGCCGCAGGACTTCACTTTCGATAAACATACATCATCTCGCGAAAATTCGCCTACAATACCTGCTTGGGTACGAGGGCCGAAACCGCTGGCCCGTGTAGCCCTCCCAGGCCGGCCCCACCCGACTTGCGTACTGCCCTAAATAGCCCCGGCACGCCGTCATCCGAGAGTATACCCGTCCCAAACAGGCCAGGCTCCGCCAGCCGGCGCATAGGGCAGCCAGGGAGCTCTCAGATTGTTCCTGTGTCTCTATCCGAGCCGTGATTTTATCTGCGGTTTGTTGAACCCTGACCCCTCTGCTCTCGGCCCCACTTGACGTACCTGCTCGTGGTCGTACGTGGTGCATCGGGACAGCTGCGCGGAAGGGCCGACACTGGACGGAGATCCTGGACGGAGCGCACGCGAGGCAGAAGTGATAACGCACAGGTAGGCGGAGATTTTTCCGGCTGTGAGGATTGCCCGCTGAGGAGGTAGCTCTCTTCCGCGCACCTGGCGGGCCAAGATGCTGAGAAGTATGAAGCAAAAGCTGTCAGGCAGCAGAAAGCCCACTTCGGGAAAGGAGGAGCCAACCCCACAGGCAAAGACCCCGCAGTACCAGCAACCAAGCAGGGAGCGGGCTTCCACAGGGAACACTGCCACGACGGGCGTCAGGCAGCAGGGGGCAGCCAGCAGCCAACCAGCTGCTGTGCTCGACAAACCACCACTCCCCGCCATAAATGAGGAAAACTTCAAGAAAATGTACTCTGAGGTTTTGCCCAGCTTCAGGGACGTGCCTAACCCCGAAAAGCAGCTGCTGTTTGTGCGGAAGCTACACCTCTGTGCCTTCACCTTTGATTTCATGGATCCTTCGGACAACGTCCGCGAGAAGGAGATAAAACGACAGACGCTGCTTGAGCTGGTAGAGTATGTCAACACCGGGCAAGGGAAATTCACGGAGGCGGTTTCGGAGGACATCATTTTTATGCTTAGCCACAACCTGTTTCGCGCGCTGCCACCCTCACGAACCCATGGCGCTGACCTCGAGAACTACGACCCCGAGGAAGAGGAGCCCCTGCTGGAAATGGCGTGGCCTCATCTTCAGGTATGTTTTACTATATTTTCAATTTCCTCTACGCCTTGTCCCCTTTTTGCCCCATTCCCCTTCCATGGAAAGCAGACATTATTCTTTGCGCCTCGATGTGTGAGATGTGTGAGGTGTGACTTTCTTGCATCTGTTCTCTCTGTCTCACACCAGATCGTCTACGAGTTTCTCCTCAGATACGTCGTTTCCAATGACACCGATGCGAAGGTGGCGCGCAAATACATCGATCAAAACTTTGTGGTCAAGTTGCTTGAGCTCTTTGATTCTGAAGACCCCAGGGAACGCGACTACCTGAAAACCATTCTCCATCGAATTTATGGGAAGTTCATGGTCCACCGCCCCTTCATTCGCAAGGCGGTCAACAACGTGTTCTATAGGTTCATCTTCGAGACCGAGAGGCATAACGGGGTTGCTGAGCTCCTGGAGATTTTAGGCAGCATCATCAACGGGTTTGCTCTGCCTCTCAAAGAAGAACACAAGGTGTGTGTGTGTGTGTGTGTGTGTGTGTGAGAAAGAGAGCGAGAGAGAGAGAGTGATGCTATGTTAGCTCACCTCTTTGGCTCGTATGAGCTCATTGCCAACCTTTTTCTATTGACACCTTATGTGGAACCCTTTTTCCTGTGTCATCGCAGAATTTTTTGCAGAAGGCTCTCATGCCCCTGCATAAGCCAAAGTGTGTTGCTATGTATCACCAGCAGCTTGCGTACTGTGTGACACAGGTGTGTGACCCTTGTATGCTATGTTCCTTGTTCTGCACACCAGTGTGTCATGTCTCAGTGTAGCGCTTCGTTTGATCTGTTGTTGATTGTTGGGCTTTTGTTGCAGTTTGTCGAGAAGGACCCGAAGCTTGCGGATGGTGTGATCCGGGGACTTTTGAAATTTTGGCCAGTGACCAACAGCCAAAAGGAGGTGCTGTTCTTATCCGAGCTTGAGGAGTTGTTGGAGCTCACCCAGGCCGCCGAGTTTTCGAAAATGATGATTCCGCTGTTCCAGCAGATTTCAAAGTGTTTGAACAGCTCTCACTTTCAGGTGTGACTTTAGGCAGCGAATGTTTTGCTGTGTCACGGCCAATCACTTTGCAGAGAGCTACATTTGAATATGGTTGTTCCAAAGACTGACCCAAATCGTATGGGTTGTGCGTGTTTCAGGTGGCCGAGAGGTCCCTGTTCTTGTGGAACAATGAGTACATCGTCAGTTTGGTGGCCCAGCATCGCCACGTGGTGCTACCGTTGGTGTACGGAGCGCTGGAGAGGAACGTCACTCACTGGAACCCAGCGGTGAACGGACTCACTATGAATGTGAGGAAGATGCTCATAGAAATGGATGAACAGCTTGTGGAGGAATGCAAGCGGCGGTACGATGAAGAGGAGGCTCGCAAACACGAGTTTGCTAACAAGCGGGACAAGGAGTGGAAGCAGCTGGAGGATGCGGCTGCGAAACGGAAGGCTGTGAAATGAGCTTGGTGTGCAGGCTGTTGAATAGCTGACGGGACCCTTCTAGTCCTGCTGGTCTTGTAGGTGTCCGACTCTCAACTCTTGTACGCTAGCAAATGTGGCCCAATACGTTGAGGCGGTTGGTGCCCGCGTCCTGCTGAGAGCTATCCCAGGCAGAGCGATATGCGGGATTTTGTGCAACTGGGTTCTCATTGCTTTATGGATCGCCCCCCCCTCCCCCCTGGCTGAGATAACCAAGTGATGTAATAAGCTAGGGCTCATACGACAATGCTCGCCCAATGCAGTCCTCAACACATATCATTTACGAGTGTCAACCCACAACATTCACTTCCTCGCCAGTCATATAACATTCCGCCAAGACCCCACCCTTCGATACAGGGCAATCAAAACACTGAGTGTACGCACTGAGAGGGAAATTACGGCCGATGCTATGACTTACATCTGCCTTCCGTGGAATGGAGTGACTATAGGAGCGAGAATATGGAAAACCAAACATGCGTTGGCCTACAGCTCCGTGTGCTCCGCCTCCCCATCCTGCTGTGTGGGGAAGTACACACCCTCGGTGGCGATCCACAGTGCGTGCGCGCCAGATTTGGTCATACCGCACACCTCAGTCTGGCCGTTAATCGGGCGACCGAACTTTGCATTGTGCGAGGAAAGGAGGCCCTTGGTCACCACATGCGAAAACCTGACCTACAGCCCATATAGGGAAGCGCGTGTTTGAAATCAGCATCACACATGCAGCTCAACAGCCATGCCACTGCTACTGTCTGTGGAAGTGGGCGACTTACCTGCATGTCCTTCACCCATTCCTTTGCACTAACGTCCCACTGCAGCTGCCATACATCACCTAGGTCGCTTTCGTCTTCACCACCGAAGCAGCTCACCTGAACGTGGGCAGGTACATGACAAGAATCTAATTATGTAAATCCTAAATGTTGATGTGAGACAGCATGATAAAAGCAACCGTGCTCAAGTGGCCTCACCTCCAGGTTCTGGGAGAGTGGAGAGCGGAAGTTGTGACTGTGCAGCCACTTGCGTGTTGAGTGGTGCTGCAATCTAAGTTTGTCACCCTTCTTTAAGGGAGTGCCTTGTGGGCAAGGTTTCTCCTGCACAAATAACAAAATATCAGACAAAGCACAGCTGACAGTATCGCACGAGGTACTCCATTTCGTCTGGCCAGTATTAGAGGCGGTGTTGCTTGCCCACCTGTAATCCTCGGACTACCCAGAAGCTGTTGGCATCATCCTCTGTGTCAGCTCCAGTCACGGACTGCTGCCCACTGCCGCTACCATACGCGATGTCGTGCGAATGCAGCTTGTGACCAGTGCGGACATGTGACAGCTTGATAACACTACCGCATGTCACCTGATAAAAGCATGAAAAAACAAATATGCTCAAACATAGGCTATTGCGCACGCGTATGTGTGTGTAATTGAAAGTGAGTGTGTATATCGGTGTGTGTGTATTTGTGTGTGTGTGTGTGTGTGTGTGTGTGTGTGTGTGTGTGTGTGTGTGCGTGTGTGTGTGTGTGTGTGTGTGTGTGTGTGTGTCGGTGCGTGTGGATGTAGAGGTGGCCTGGCAGATATGCTTTTGAGTGCAAGACACCGCATTTCAATGTAGCACATGCACCTACTGACTAAGTAAGTTGTGGTGAAGGGCTCACCTGTGTTGACTCCTTCGCGCTGGTCGTGGAAGATAACGCCAGGAGGAGCGTCCACACACAAATCAGCGCTCTTCCACTGCTAAGCAACATTGTTGTTTTGACCATCTGTGCAAGCCCTCCACGTCAGGTGCGCAGAATTCCGCTGAGCTTTAGTTCTGCTGGGAGAAGGACGATACGCCAATACACGGAAGAGGGGACAGATCTCAAAGTCGTGCCAGTACAGAAAGCCAGAGACAACGGAGAGGGCTTTCCTTCGCAAAGGAAACTATGGCCGAGCCGATTCAAGAAAATATTCCGTAAATAATTAAGTGATCATACTAGCTGCAAGCTTGAGTGGCACGGAAAGCTTTTTGGGGCCCTGCGGTTCTGGAACTTTCGGTCGAAATCGGAACGACGGAGTGACAGATCGGTAACACATCCACTGCACATTCAAATCAGCACCCCACCCCTTCACACTCTCTCCTATGAAATACATCTCCTATGTTTCAAAACATGTTCGCTTCCGTGCTGCATATGTCAGGTACCTTTCCGCTCCAACCCACGGCCAGGAAGATTGTAGTCCCAGACGACGACAATTGCTCGCCTCCGTTCGGAGTGTGTGGTGGACTGACTCGCTCGGCAGCTCATAAGGCGCCAAATGCAGCAGCACGCGAACGCGGCGCGCAGGTGTCATCAGTACAAAGTAAATGTACATCATGGAGCATCATCAGGTAGACGAATCGCAGCGGGACGAGCGCGCAGCGCGCATCAGTATATAAATAAATAATAGCTATAGAGATAGTACTGTGTAGCGGGTACGACGGGTGGTGTAGCGGATAATACGGGTACTGCTATCCGTATACTACATTCATGCAACCTGCTGTTATCGCACCTTCGAAATTTGCAATCCAACGCGATGGATATTTAATTGCTAAATTGGAGTGCGGAGATTGCCGTTCCTACTGGAGGACAGCGCGCTGCTGCTGATGTGCGGAGGGCTACAACTTGGGGTGTTGCTGCTGCTGCAATTGTTGCTGGTAGTGCCGCTGCTGCCGGTAGTGAAGGTGCTACATGTGGTGGTCCTAATGGGCAAAGAGCTGGCTATGTTGCTGCTGGAGACCCCTTGGCACCTGTTGGTGGTGGTTGGCGCTCGGCCGTTGCTACCAGCGTCCATGAGCAGAGGACTGCGGCGAGTGGTGCTGCATCTGCTGCTACTGCTACCGCTATGGGACTTGCGGCTGCCGGAGCTCGCTCGCGCCGGGCTGCTAGTGTTGGTGATGGTGCTTGTGGGCGCATACATGTGGCTGGTGGCAGGGCCGCTGGTGATGCTTCTGCACCTGCCTGTGCTGACCCGTGCCCGGTTGCTGCGGCATGGGCTGCTGGACAGAGAGATCCAGCAGGTGATGGCGTTTCTAGTGGTGCTCCCGCAAGTGCCGGTCAGCGACTCGCCGATGTTGCCACAGCCCGTGGGCAGAGGATTGACAGCGGTGCCGGTTCTGCAGCTACTGGTGCCAATGGACAGAGTGCATCTGTTGCCGGGCGGAGGGCTGGAGCTGGTTGGCGGCGAGATGATGTTGTTGGAAGCAGGCGAGATGCGGTTGTTGCAGCTGGTGCCCATGCTGGAGCTTCAGGGTCGGAGCCGGGCCTAAGTGCATCGGGTGTTCAATCCCCGTCGCGGGGGGAATGTTACACTTGCGCTCCGTGTGGCATACGGTTTGCTGGGTGTAAATGGCGCTCTAATTTCGCCAAACACACGAACATGTTCATAACTGGCAATGGCCCCTCTACTTCCGCACACCGTCGCCAAGCTCGCCACCTTGCGACCTCCTCTCCGGCCTTGTTTTCCCTTTGTGCCTCGGGCGACCACCTTCTATCTGCCACCCAAGCTCGCCCTCTTACCGCTCCATGCCTACACTGTGTGGCTGCTCCCGTTTCTCCAATGTTGCCCCACGACTATGTTGGCAACTCCCGGCCGCCGCTCATTGGACCACGCCCCCTCCGAATAGCTGTCACCCCTCGCCCCCCTGCTTGGGGTGGCCTCCCCCGGCGCCCGCCGGCGGCGCAGCGGCGGCGGCCCCGGAGGGGGGTGCGCTCGCAGGCCCGTCGGCATCCCCTCACCTCCCCGTGGTGGGCGCTGGAAACCCCGTAGCCGTGCCAGGCCTGGCACGGTAGGGGGCTAAGAGGGCCGACAGCTCGATCCGTGGGATCAGCAGCTGTCGGGAAAGCCCTGTACGGAGGGCTTTTGAAAAAATAATTTCTGTGCACTACCGGCGCCAAGATCTCCCGCTCGGCCCGTCCGATATGTTTTTTCGCACACAGATACTCCTAGATACAGCCCTACTTTTAGGAGTGGGACCTGTACTACGGCAGCGTTTGATGGCGAGGAGGGTACGGCCGGATCAGCGGTGGGAGGCGGGTGTTGGAGCTGGTGGTGGCTAGCCGGGAAGCAGCGCCAGGAAAGGGCGCTCGCTAGCTATCGACCAGCCCTGTGCCGGTCGAACCTTACCGAGGGGTGAGGCGAGACACGGCACAGGACGGTGGCTAGTCGCAGGCGGAGGAGCGGCTACATGAGGCGGCGGCGATCCTCAGGATCAGCCGCCGCCGAAAAGCCCTGTACGGAGGGCTTTTTGGACACTAAAATAATGTCCGTACCCGGCATCGCGCAAGTTGGGGAGCAGCACCAGGGTAGGGCGCTCACTAGCGCGCCGCTACGTCGTCCAGCGTCATCTCCCGGGGGGAGGAGTCAGCTGGGACGGCAAGGAGGACAGTCGCGACGGGAGGAGCGACACGATCTGGCGGCGACGACCCTTTGGGTCGGCGCCGCCGGAAAACCCGGCACGGAGGGTTTTGCTTAATTCCGGGCGCCCGCGGCCCGCCGGATCCGGCTACGGTGACCTGCCCCCCCCCCTCTTCGACACCCACTACCCCGACAGACCTTAATACTCCTAGGAGTCCTTGAGCGTGGGCCCGGGTGAGCGCGGAGGCCCCCGCTCAAGAACAGGCTGCTCGGTGGACGCGCGATCAGAGGGGGGAGGGTACGGCCACAGGCCGGAAAACCGACAGGTACCCGGGTACCAGACAGAGAAAAAACCGGGGAAATGAGCGGGGAAAATTCAGGCGCGGAGGCAGGAGCGCTAGTTTTTTCTATGTCTGTGCGTCTCGGTCCCCCCCACCTGTCCTCGAGGTGATGGGGGACCTCGACACGGAGGACCGCCGCGTCGGTGGACGCGGCAAGACCTTGGGGCGGGGTTTACGGGATGGAGCGGCGGGATCGACGAGCGACCGCGCGAGGAGGGGTTTTTTGCCAGCCTTTCCCCTCCTACCTTCGGCAAGACCGAAGTCACGCGGGAGCTAGATTAGGCTGGCCCGTCGTCCCTCCCGAACGCCGACCGGCCTAGGCCGGTCGACACCCCGGTTCGGCGGGAGCGGGCCGTGCATCGTGAAGGTCGAGCAGCAGTTTAGTTTTGCATTTCTAGACAAGTGGATTTATTTTTAGATCTGTTTTTCTTGATTACAAAATTATTACGCTGTTACTGCTTAGGTGGGGGGACTGTGGCAATTACTGCGGTTGCTTACAGTTATATAACTCCCGAGGAACGTCGGCACACATTGCAGATAGGTGTGTCGATAAGAAATGTACCTGGTCGGAGAGACCCGGGCCCAACTTGCTAAATAAGTCCTGTATGGCGAAAGTAGAGTGGCCCGTGAGACAGCAGCCGGTCCAGTTTGCCGGGTCATGTTGTAAACAATTACAATTGGCCTCCCCCCCTTGGCTCCACTCCCTTCCCCACCCCGGGCCGAACCGGAGCTTACCCCCCTCACTCCCCCCCCTACACATGATGGACCTGTTAGCACTAGCATCCCGTTGCATAGTACTTATGTACAAGGTAGCTATTTGTCATTCTAGTACTTAGTGTTATCATATTAGCGGTACTCTATTCCCTATTAGTGGCGGTCGGCCGGCCTTGCCGGTGCCTTCGCCGGCCGCCATCTCTCTCCTCTCACTTCTCTAGTCACCACAGCCGGCCCCCTTGTGGGGCCGACATGACCCGCGTGTAACTATCCGTTCCCAACTCTAACAGGTTATGGGCCCTCCACCAAGTTACACTATAGAAGAGCGTGTGTAAAGCGCTCGGCGCCACGCTAGTCCAACCTACTCCCACGTAAAAAAGAGTAGAGCGTGTGTAAAGCGCTCGGCGCCACGCTAGTAATTCATCGTCCCACCGACCCCACGCTTCGCCTTCGAGCTGGTTGTCTGCGACTGTCTTACCATCTCCCACGTAAAAAGGAGAAGAGCGTGTGTAAAGCGCCCTGCGCCATGTTCGCCCCACCCAGCTTTCTGTCTCACCTAGCCTTCAGCCTACCGATGCTCTCGACCGGATCTGGTTTTCCAGACCGACCCGCGAAAATTCGGCCCGTGCGTACTTTAATTAGTACTGTTATTGTTTTTTCCCGAGGCAATGCCGCAACGCTCACCTTACTTAGCGAGGAGCTTAACTTTCCCACGGCGAAAAGGGGGAGTCAATACGAGCGCCCGTCTATGTTTTTTGCGTGCCTACACGCTCCTAACGGCCTTGTTGGCTTTGCTTCGTCTTCGCCGGTCGCTCTCATGCGTCGGCTAATTCCCCCGTGGACAGTTTTTCCCGCTACATGTCAGAATAGTACATTACGCAGTACATTTGGAACTGCTTCATATCGGCAACTCGCCGATAGCGGCACGTTCTTGTGAGCGCATGTCGCTACACCTACCCGGCCGGAGACACACGCTACAAGCACTACACCTTCTACCAAGATGACACCTTCCTCAACGCAAGCTAGGACGACGTCAAGACCTCGGCTACCTTGAGGGGGGGTGTTAGCACTAGCATCCCGTTGCATAGTACTTATGTACAAGGTAGCTATTTGTCATTCTAGTACTTAGTGTTATCATATTAGCGGTACTCTATTCCCTATTAGTGGCGGTCGGCCGGCCTTGCCGGTGCCTTCGCCGGCCGCCATCTCTCTCCTCTCACTTCTCTAGTCACCACAGCCGGCCCCCTTGTGGGGCCGACATGACCTACGTGTAACTATCCGTTCCCAACTCTAACAGGACCCCCGATACCTCATGGACAAGCTTTTATGCCCTCATCTGCCGCTACATTCCGCCGAGAGGCTGCTCTCCGATCCCCCCCTCGGGCTGCTACTCTTGCCTCATGGTGCTCCGACAACGACCCGGTCGCTTGTCTACTTGAGTTCAGACATGTCACTGCGGCCCGAGGAGTTTGTGCGACAGCGAGAGACGACCTACGATCTGCCCTACAAGACACCCTCGAATATGCGACCTCCCTTCCCTCAACGGACTCTCGGGCTGCTAGAGCTTTTTTGGCAATTCACCTCTTTGGCGGCCTCCTCCTCCGACCATTCCCGGCGGCGGCCGGTGCTAGCATCCGCTCCCTGGTCCAACGTCGAGTCCGTCTCTGGTTCTCTACGTCCGGAGAGGACGGACTCACGGGCATTGACACCCTTCTACGTGATGTTCGAGATGGAGGTGAGCTTGCACGTGCGTGCCATGGAGCTTCTGTGCCTAGACGCCCCGGCGGTCGGGGCCGGGGTGGGGGGGGCTCTCGCCGTCGCCGGGCCCAGAACACTCAACGGGAGCAGCACCACCCACCGACTCGCCTCTCTGAAAGTGACCTCCGACGCCGTGCTGCCTTCCGTCGGGCCCGTGAGCTAGTGGAAGTTGGCCAGTTGCGACGGGCCCGGATGGCCCTAGACGGAGCCGACTTCGGAATGGTGGAGGACGCGGACGCGGCTTTGGCCGCTCTTCAGCGGTTGCATCCTCCTCCCGGTACTCCCCATCCAGACTGTGATCTCCCCGACCCTCTGCCCCCCCCGGCGCGCCCACCCCTCACGTATTTAGATGACAGTGACAGCCTCAAAATATGGGAGGAGTCTATGCTCCTTGTCTTGAGAAAAACACCTCGCTTGTCAGCCCCCCGCGTTGATGGCTGGCGATGGGAACATGTCCGTGACTTGAATGTTCCGGCATGGCGTAAGTGGGTTAGCCGCTACTCGGTGGGAAACATTCCCGAGGCTGCGGCGGACTTTCTGGCGAGTGCGACCGGGTGGGCTCTTCACAAGCAAACTGGGGTTGACCGCGACGCCACTCGCCTTCGAGGTGAGGCTCCTAAATTCCGGCCGTTGGCTGCTGGCAGCGTTTTGTCGCGGTTAGCTCATTGTCACGCCATAGCGCGGATAGCGACTGTCGCGGCCGACCACTTGGGCCATGTACAACGATCGGTTTTCCCCAAAGCGGGTATCGAGCGAGCCATTCATACCACTCGCATTGGCCTACAAGCTATTCCTGATTGCAGCCTTCTAAGCTTGGACCTGGAAAACGCCTTCAACACATTTCCCTCCGGAGTTTCCTTGCGGAGCTGTAAAAGAACCCTGACTTACATCCCATTATCCCGTTGGTTGAGATGATATATTCACGGGACTCCACGGTGTATTACTTCGACCCCAACGATGCTTCGCTCCTACACGGCACGGTTCAATCTCGTACGGGTGTCCGACAAGGAGATCCTCTTGGCCCGCTTTTGTTCAACCTGGCGATAAGCACCCCCCGCCGAAATATTGGAGAACGGTGCAAGGATTCAGCGGCGATCCAAGCCTTTTCTGACGATGGCAAGTATTTGATCAAAACGCCTTTCGTCCTGACTGTGATTACGGTGGCTACAGAGGAACTGGGGAAAGTCTGCTCGAATGTTCAACCAATCAAATCTCCGTGCATGGTACTTCCGGATACGGCCCTTGAACTCGTCAAGGTGATACGGGCGATGGTCCCCGTTGTTACGGGTACTAGTAACCTTGGAGCCCCTTTGGCGATGGACTTCTCGATGGCAGACGGCCCTCCAACGTCTCATAACGAGAACTATGTTCACTCTTGGCTGCAAGACACCGTTGAGGCTCATCAACGCCTCTTGGACAAGATTGTATGCTTTGCTATGTCGGACTTCGGAGGGACACACGCCGCTTTCCACTTGATGATCACGTGTGCGGTACGCCGCTATGGTTTCTTGCTCCGCACCCTCCCCCCTGATATCTGCCGACCGTACCTTGCTACTGCAGATAGGGCCGTTCGTGCATCAGTTTATCGAATCTTGGGCGTTTCTTTGGACGCACAAACACTCGATAAACTGAATTGTGCTAAACGACAGCTCTCCCTCCCGGCGGAGTTTGGGGGGCTAAATGTACCGTCCCTCGAGCTCGACGCCGAACCTGCTCACTATGCTTCATTCACTGCGACCCTCGCCAACCTAATTACTGATTACGAGTCCGAGTCGCTAGGTCCTTTGTACGGTCTCATCCGACAGGAACTACTGAATGTTGCCACTTCTACTTTACCGTGGGCGGTCCAATTGCGCAATTCGTACGACTCTATCTCCACTATGGGCGGGTTTTCGGAATCGGAGCTTGTGGTGTTGACTAACACACTGAACCAAAACCTTTCTGATTATGCCGGGCCCGATGTCGAGTTGGTGGTATCTACGGTCAACAATGCGGTGGCACCCGCTACCCAAGTGACTAGCCTACAACTTCCGACTCCCGATGCTCTCACTCGCTTGGGAGATTCTGGGGGCCACATTCAACGGGGCATTTCGCGCATTCTTCGTGCCCGGGCCTACCTTGACCTCTTGGCGTTCTGCAGACCTTCCCCACCGGACTATATGAGGGTGATTTCGGGTACGGGTCGCGGGGCTTTGGCTCTCTTTTTCGCTTCACATGAGTCCAGTTTCAAGGTGCCATCCGATTGCTATACGATGGCAGCCCACCGGGTGCTTGGCTTGACTGCGGAGCGCGCCGCTCATGGTCGAAAATGCCCTCGGTGCAATGAGGCCCCCTTCAGAATCTCGCGGCTATGGATCTTCGTCGACGGTATCGAGCATCTTTATGTCGGGTGAGCGCTCAACAGCCGCTATGCTCATGGACCATATCCCCCGGTGCCCGTGCTCTTGGTATATCATTCAACTCCACGACCGTATTGTCCACGTGCTTGAAGAGTTCATGCTTGAAGCGGGGGCTACTAAGGGCCGGGACTTGCGGTTGGAGGTCCGCCGTATTCGGTCGGGAGCTTCACGTGATCGTCCCGGGGATGTGGTTTGCATGGACTTCATGGCTCCGCACCGTCATCTTGTTGTTGATGTGACGGTTACACGTGCTCGCACGAACACCAACGTTCCTCGTATAGGTGCTCGCCTTCCACTCCCTGGCAACCTTGCATTGGGAGCTCAGCAAGGCAAACTTGATGCGGACCTCCGCACTTCCGCTTTGCTTGGCACGCCTTCGGTTCAGTCGGTCCATGACTACTACCCCTTCGCCATGGAGGATGGGGGCCGGTTGGCGCCGATGGCGGCTGAGTTGGTCGATCGCTTGGCTATTTTGGTGGCTATTCGTCGCTTCCCTGGCATGGGGGCCGCTGACTCTCGCTCCTTGCGCTCTGACAGTTACGTCCGTATGCAGCATTTTGTTCGTCGATCTACTTCTCTTCCGTTTCGGCGTTTTTGGGGGGATGTGCGACGAGAATTCATGCAACGTCTTTCTGCTGCTCTTCATGGCACGCTGGGTTCTTATCTCCGCGACGCTTTTCAAGAGGGCAATGCTGGTGCTGTGGCATGCCTTCTTGTTCCTCGGGCTTAGGTTTTTTCCTCCTTTCTTCTTTTTTTTGCTTGGTGGCCTCCACTGCTTTTTCTTGTAAGATTTTTTTTTTTTGCTAATTTCGGTTCAGTCGATCCATTATTACTATCCCTTCGCTCTGGAGGATGAGGGCCGGTTGGCGCCTATGGCGGCTGAGTTGGTTGATCGCTTTGCTATTTTGGTGGCTGTTGGTCGCTTCCCTGGCATGGGTGCTGCTGATTCTCGCTCCTTGCGCTTTGACAATTACACTCCTCCACAAAATTCCTGACAAGATTTCGCACCTTCGCTAGTAGAAAATGTAATCATGCGTCGATTTTATTGACAAATATCCTGAAATCCCAGGCATTGCTTTTGCGCGCAAAATGGAATGCGGCGACAACTGCGAGGGGCGAGTTCGAACACTGCCGGGCTTGTGTACTTGGGGTTATCGAACCCGCACCCGTGCGGCACGCGCTCTTTCAAACAATCGCCGTGCAGTTTAGACGAAAAGAGTAACGGGCGCACAACGCCGCAATATGAACGCTGGTGCGATGGTCGCGCAAATATAATGCATAGGCGACGGAGGGAGGAGGTGTTGGGCAGGCCGCTATGGGGGAAACGCACAAAATCGCGTATGTAGACTTACCATCGATATGCGCACAACCCAAGGGCAAGCCGCTTTCGGCCACAATGTTCAAGCGATCATAACTTACTCATATATGGTCAAACCTTCTTGTCACAGGTACTGTTGGACGCGTATTTTCATTGCGCGTCGAACGCATCTACTCCAGAGTTCAAGCACCCACAAATAAGTTTGTTATGAATTATTTTAATTTACGAATTATTCCGGCACAGCTGAGCCGCAGTGCCAAGCAACACCCATCCAAGTCGGCTCACCTCCTGAGACGATTTGTGCGGGGTTTGTCGATATATGTTTACCAATTCTTCATTCCTATTGACCTCCGAGCCTAATTCCCGACGCATGCCACGCGTGGGGCGGGTGTGGTTGGCACAAGCTGTCATATCCTAGCCATTTAGCAAAGTGCTAGTATCTGACATTATTTATTTCCTCTAAATGGTACCTATATCTTAGCGATATTCAGTGACTCTTTTATTGTCATCACGGCAGTACAACTGTATCGCCGTATTTTCCCTCGACAGTACAGAGTTACTAGCAGTATCTCTTCTAGATAGTTCTTTTCTAGATAGTTCTAAGAGCTTGTGCGATAAGGTTAGATAGACGGTACACGTAACCTCAGTTAACCTGTATCAATAGTAATAGTTTGGTTTAGTTAGCAGACAGCACAAGCTACAGGTTCTAAGGCTGTTTCTAGAACACCTGAGGTGTGGATATTTAAGACGGGGGCTTACTGGTAGAGGAGAAGACCGGTACAGACCAGATTTACGCCACACCCAGATTGTAAGAAACCCTGTTCCTAAGACAATCCTATTAATTCTCTCTACACTGTATAATTAGATCCAGAGATTAGGTTCTACTATTAGTCTAAGGTTGCCAACTTAGCCTAACCAAAGTAGCACCTCACACAAGCACATACCCAAGTATTCCAAACACCACCGTCAACGTGATGCGTCCTTTACGGCCAAGTTGGACCTCGCCCCTCCCCTAAGCCAATCGCCCTCGCATGTTTCCAACGTGCAGTGTTTATCCAAACCTGCGTCATGTGCGTTTTTGATCAATCACCCGTGCCAGCGGCGTGAACTTCCGTGCTCTATTCACACACCCGCAAACCAAATCTCGCGCATTGAACACGGCACCCACGCTTCCAAACCCCCTCCAAAACGCCCCCAAAAATACGATTATGTCGAAAACAGAGAAGTATGCAGCTTTGTATGAGCGCTTGAGCAATGCCCAAGCGTGGCGCTCAGAATGACGTGTGTAGTTCAGACAATTTCCCGGGAGTTAATGGGCTTAATTCGACAAGCTCCACCGACAACACCCGCTTTAAGCGGAGGTCTAACCACCCCGGATGGCGCCTTACTGCTTGCTTCTCGGCTCTCCTACAATTGGGTGGTACTCGGGTATCGTCGTGCTTGAAGTGGTGAGAGGGGAGCGTGTTCTTGACTAGTTTATGCTTAACATAACGCATGTCCGGACTTTTGTGGAGGAGTGCATGTCCGTATGCAGCATTTGAGCATTTCGGTCGTCGAAATACTTCTCTTCCTTTTCGGCGTTTTTGGGGGGATTTGCGACGTGAATTCATGCATCCTCTTTCTGCTGCTCTTCATGGCACTCTGGGTTCCTATCTCCGCGACGCTTTTCAGGAGGGCAGTCCTGACGTGGTGGCATGCCTTTCTATTCCTCGGGCTTAGGTTTTTTCCTCTTGTCTTCTTTTTGCCTGGTGGCCTCCACTGCTTTTTCTTGTTAAACTTTCATATATGGTCAGATTGATGTAAATCTAGAGGATTGCAAACTTACTTACATATGTGACAGAACGCACACCTTAGCGGTAAAGCGTTCCTGTAAAAGCGGTGCGTCTTGCCCAGTCCTCGAGGTAACCCTCGAGGACTGAGGAAGCGCCCAACGCAACGCCCCAAGCCCTGCCCCCAGCAACACTAGCTAGCGACAACCCTTAAGCCGGTGCAACCCCCGAGCACTGGCACTCTCTGCTTTGCGCTCGCCCATTTGGCTCGCGCAAAATTGCAGTCTCGAGTAGGGTGTCAGTTTTACCTTTCGTCTCGGTGTGCTCCCAGCGTCACGAGACACTTCCCCTTTGTTCATGTTACATCGCATTCCAACATGCCGCCTACTGATATTGCAGCTCGGCCCTACCGCGGCCCCGTCGCTATCCCGTCTCAGCAAGGCGCGACAAACAAATTCAAGCAGCGTGCGCGGTTTCCGAGCGTAGACTGATTGAGCAGATCGAGGCAAATTATGTTGCCTTACTCGCCCATCTAAAACACCTCACAGAACCGGCTACATGTTTGAATATGCAGCAACCCATTCCCGCCGCCGCCACCATTGCGACAGAGGGTGGTTATGCGGCGGCCCTTGCGCCGCCTTTCGAGTTGCTTAACGACGACACCGAGCTTATCGAGCCCGAGTTCGTCGACTTTACCCGCCGTGGTGAGGTCAACCCCCCCGGTCCGGAGCGCCCCTTGCGCACAGTCTGCGAGCCCAGCTTCAAGACGCCGACCGAAGACGCCACTACTACACCTTTACGGACCTGGCGTACAACTTGTGCGCCCTACCGCGCCATACAAGAACCGTCTACGCGGCTAAATCACCTGCAACCAGCTACGGCCACCTCATGTGGGACAACAGAGGGTGGTGATGCGGTGGCCCTTGCGCCACCTATCGAGTCGCTGAACGACGACACGACCGAGCCTATCGAGCCCGAGTTCGTCGACTTCCCCCACCGTGGTGAGATCAACCCCACCGGTCAAAAGCGCCTCGTGCGCACAGTCTGCGAGCCCAATTTAGAGACGCCGACCGAAGACGCCGCTAACGCGGACCGTGCGCCATCGCGCGTATCGCTAGACGGCAACGCCGAGCCTACCGAGCCTACGTTCATCAAGGCTACACCGCTCACGATTACCGTACTGGCTCCAAGGCCTCCAGCCGACAGTGCTTCGAAGCCTTGGCGAGCGAGCGCACCGATGAGCGCCCCGACACCCCTACGGACCGGGCGCACATCTCGTGCGCCCTACCGCGCAATACAAGTACCGACTACGCTGATAAATCACCTGCAACCGATTACTGCCACCTCCTGTGAGACAACAGGTGGGTATCCGACCCCACCCGCGGCACGCCTCGAGTTTTTGGACGGCAGCACCAAGGTCGGCGACGCTACCCACGAGGGCTGGGTCGACACGTCCGAGCAAGTGAGCCCCTGCCTCAAAGGCAACGACTCCAAAGCCGCGACAGAGACGACGGACACATCTACCATTCCAACGCGTTACGCCAGCCCTTTGTTCGACCCAAGACATGCCGAGGACGCTCTGCGCGGTGCGACGCCGCACCCGACTACCGTACAGCTGCCACTGCCCGTTTCCGCCACCACGGCGGCACGCGGGCGGAAGCCGCCTACCGAAGGGCTATGCCACGACGACGCGCGTTTCAAGACCCCGTTGGACAATCAGAACCCCACGAGCTTTAACTTGACTAGCGGGCTGGACCCTCGCCAAGATCCACCCGGGAGAAAGGAGGCTACGCCACACCCGCGACATCAAGTACACTGGCAACCGCGGCTGAAAGCCACACATACTGCAACCAACCCGACTGCCAAGGCGACTTACACGACCGCTAACACTATCGCTTCCCCTCGCCACTTGTCGACGCGTCACATGCTGCCGGACACCAAGGTCACACAAGACTACGTCGAGCTACGCGCGCGGCCATGGCATTTCGGTTTGGTTTGCCGATCGGGGCGTCTATATATGCCACAGGCGGACAGCTGCAACCCCGGCCGGTACCCAAGAAACAACAGCAGCCCAAGCCCTACGCTGCCCACAGAACGGCACAGGCTTCCAACGCGTCGTTTCTAACAACCCTCGGAGCTGCTACATCTGGGCTACCCAAGAGGCGCTACGAAGCTACGGGTCAGCTCGCGCCGCCGAAAACAGCGCCACCGGCCTCTTTACGCAAGCCGCGTAAACTCCCGGTACAAGCGGTCGGGCTACGTCAGCAGCTACCCATCCCAGCTACCGTCCCCACACCGGCACGAAACGACTTCACGAGACTGCCCACGGACCCAGCTACCATCGTCAGCGATATCGTAAAGACATGGCTACACGGTGTTTCGCCCCACAATCAACACCCGCGTTCAATCTCCCCGCGCGGTTTACGGAACGACCGCGTCCAGTGGCGCGCCGCTATCTACTGCAAGTCACAGCGTTTCCGCACGCGACAAGCACTCCCGTTGCTACAGCACCCGCGGTTAGCGCGGCGCAGCAAGATGGCCGACCTAAGCCATACCTACGGCTACGAGATGGACGCATATGCCTACTTGCAGGCACACCCTTACGGCAAGCTTGTCGCCCGGCGCATCCTCAGGCCACCCCAACCGTCCGCCGACAGCCGATTAGTGGCACCCACCTGCTACTCGCAGAGCCAACCAGCAATCAGCAATCACGTTCGCCAGTACGGGATCACAGGGCCGCACACCAGCCCCGACATGCTCGACCACGACCCGGCCCGACGCCTCACTACCAAGAACAACTTAAACTACATCAATATCGCACAGCCCACGACAGAGCGCCGCGGCTCTGCCTCGTCGCATCGCCGCGCCCCCGCCTCCCCTCTGCTGGTGACTTCCGCTGGCGAGGGTTTCAGCCCGCCCGGTCGCTGCACTAACGTAGGCTGCACAAGCCTCTGGCTTTATATTATACTGGCAAAACGTGCCCTCGGGTAAATGGTCAGATTGATGTAAATCTAGAGGTTTGCAAACTTACTTACATATGTGACAGAACGCACACCTTAGCGGTAAAGTGTTCCTGTAAAAGCGGTGTGTCTTGCCCAGTCCTCGAGGTAACCCTCGAGGACTGAGGAAACGCCCAACGCAACGCCCCAAGCCCTGCCCCCAGCAACACTAGCTAGCGACAACCCTTAAGCCGGTGCAACCCCCGAGCACTAGCACTCTCTGCTTTGCGTAAATATTTATTTGCTAAAATCTGTGTGTGTATCGGTCAGTTGGTGTTTCCCCTTATCATCAGCTCGATTGGATTCGGTACTACAATTGCGATTTTTTTTTTGAAATATGGTAGAATACATACTTACAAGAAAAAGCAGCGGAGATTACCAAGCAAAAAGAAGAAGAGGAAAAAACCTAAGCCCGTGAAAAATGAAGGCATGTCACAACGTCAGCATCAGCATTTGGAAAAAAGGTCGACTTGGCGCATAGCGCTTATTGAGATAGGGATCGGGATACGTCTTTAACTACTGCGCATCGCAACGATGGGTACATGATAATCGATGGCACGACGTTAGTGATTACAAGAATACATAGTGAGAGAGAAAGTGTGGCAGTTGGCCTTTTAAGAGCTAATTGCACACACAAATATGTTCTGTTCTACTTGCTGCTCCTCTCACTGCAGATGGAGGGAAGATGGTGAAGATGGTTACTGTATAGTGCTTAACAATATATTGTAATTGAACAAAGGAATTGTTAAAAGGTTCTCTCACCTCCCTCTACTGCACCAGGCTTAAATGGCCTTTGGCTAGTAGCTACCTTGTACCTTCTCACACTTGGTCTACGTGTCAGGTGCCGGGGCTCTCCAATCGTCTCCAACATACTAACGACGCGACTCGCCTAGCATTGGGAACCTCGTTTAGCATACGGAGCGTCGTCCAGCGCGTCGTCTAGCTAGTTTGATTTACTGTGCGTACATGTACGTGCCGGGAGGTACTGACAATACAGTACGCATATGAATCCTCGCATTTATATCGTGGGTACGCATATAAATTGCAGTAGCGACGTACCCACGATGTACGTCCTTCCCATGGGAAAGCGCGAATTAGAATTAGTAGCGAGTACTTGTACAGTATCATGCAATGTATTGTTGCATGACTGTACTCGTCACAAAAGTGTGTGTGTGTGTGTGTGTGTGTGTGTGTGTGTGTGTGTGTGTGTGTGTGTGTGCTTTGCGTGTGCATCGCAACTGCAAATGGGCCTTTATAGTTATTTTTATGATTATGAAATACACAGTGAGAGACACCGAATGTGTGTGTCTGCGTGATTATGAAAATGTAAAGAACGACGGGCACAACTACGGGCTACTCATAATGAATAGTAATCGAACGAACGACTGCTGATCACATTTCAATATTAATGTGTTCTACGTGCCGACAGCGTCCAGAACGGGGTAAGGGGGGAGGGGTTTAAGCAAATGGCCGAAATTGAAGCCTATGGTTCAACTATACTTAGTACAAATCCCATCCTTGGCCTACGCTACAAGGGTGCTCGCTCATGGTATATTGTTTCGTCGATTGAGGGTTTAAGGCTTATGAATTAAGGGAATAAAACCTATCCTCAGCAATGGTCACTACAAGTCCTTTGTAGCGCATGTGAGGCCATCCAATTTTTAAACCGGGGGGCTCCAAAAAGGGCGTGCGTGTTGTGTGTGTGTGTGGGGGGGGGGGGGGGGGGGGGGCATGAAATACGCATTATTAAAATGTAATGGCGTTACCAAGGCTGACTGTGAGGTGAACGTGGCAATGATGACGAGAGGGTTGTGCGGCATTAACTGGTTCTCCTTTAAATAGTAAATAAGCTGTGGACAATGTATGCTTATCACTTATCATTTGTCAATTGTTACTCGTTTGTAGGAAATGCAGCAAAAGCTTCGCAATTTCTGGTTCTTGACATAATAATTGTAAAATAAATGAGGACAAGTGTGAAACAAGACATTATCGTCAATATCGATAGATGTGGCAGTTTACTTCCTTGAAGACTGCGAACACAAATAAATGCTCCTGCATGTGGGACGTGTTGGTGGACAGATTGAAGATGTCTGACCGTTTAGCGTGAGATGGTAAGATGTGAGTAAGATGTTGCCTCTCGGTAAGTCAGCGGTACCGAATATCCTCATGTATACGCACGTGATCTAGTGATCATGGCGCGACACTCCCACGCGCCCCCTCCCGGTTTCTCTTCCGGCTTGGGTCTGGTACGTGTACGTGTCTTGCTCAGAAACTAGTTTGGCACTTTGGTTTCTTGCATATTGCTAACACAAATCATTTGTTGCGGGTGGAAAGTGCACATTAACCCGTGACTTCAAAATTCGGAATCATACGGTAAAGTAGCGGTACCGTTTATCCTCATATGTACTTACATAATCTAGCGATCAACACGCGACAACTAAACTCGAATACGTTATGTGTCGCTTAAATGCTTAAGTGCATAATGAACTTTAAGCCGTGTTCAATATTTACGTATGATGGTACGGCTGCATTATGAATATCATTCTCGGCGTTCGGCGGTGGCGATACATCCTGATGAATATCAAGAATAACACAGCCATACATGTCCGGACATAGAACCGCGAAACCAAGCTAAATGACTTCGCCCATTCATAATATCTACTAGAGGCCCCCATGTGTAGCTCGATGATAATACATTTTCGCCGATCTCGCACTCACACACACACACACACACACACACACACACACACACACACACACACACACACACACACACACACACACACACACACACACACACACACACACACACACACACAACACACCGATTTTAACAAGTGTAGTAGGATTATTGGCCCCCTTATACATGCAGAATTTAGAATTTTGACATCTTATTCAATTAAAAACACACTCAACTGCCCCAAAAGCATTTCGATACTAGTTTCACCTGGTGCATCGTTATGGATAGCTTGCGGCTTGCATTACGTGAACTAATCTCGCCTCAGTGCATTTACAAGAATGCAAAAAACTGCGCGAAAGAAGCAAGGCATGAAGGAAGTTTGGAACGGACGACATGACGATTCAATTCCCGCCGAAATCCTATCATGGCGAGAGGCAAGGCAATTTCGCGTTAGCATGGCTACTAGAGCGCTAAGCACGAAAATCTCACTACTTTTACACGCTCGTTCAGTTCACGGGTACATGTCATGTCACAAAGTCTCAGCCACATGAGGCACTCATATACAACCTAATCATTTCCACAATATTGTAATGCCGATGGTGATGTGAATTCAACCATAAAGAACACGGGATATTATTCACTTTCTGCGGTTCTAGAATAGACATTCCCTTGATTTTAGATTCAGACAACCTATTACGGATATTTGAACATTTATAAATCCAGTCCTTCGTCTTTTCATGGATTTTATGGCAATGAATTAGCCTCGACGTGCAACCACTAAATAATGCATTTGACCTTCAAATTGCCCAACGAAAGTCCGAATTCATTAGATTTATAAGGCGCAACCTGCAATAGCGATAAGTCACTGCTCAGTAGCCCCTCCACGCATGTATGGTTGATTGCATGCGTACGTCCTTCGAGGCGGAAACATGGGCAGAGCCCGTCAGATTTATTGCTACCAACGTCCGAGATTTCAAACCTTTGCGTGAAGCCTTGAACCAGCGCACAACCTCATACATAGCATTCATTATCATTGTGCAAATGTATGTGCGAAAATTGCCATCCTCAATCCAATTCTTCCCAGGTCAATGTCCGTATGTAACATTTCGTTCGTCGAACTACGTATGTTCCTTTTCGACGTTTTGGGGGGGATGTGCGGCGAGAATTCATGCAACGTCTTGTTTATGCTCTTCATGGTACTTTGGGTTCCTATCTCCGCGACGCTTTGCAGGCGGGCAGTGCTGATGCTCTGGCATGCCTTCCTGTTCCTCGGGCTTAGGTTTCCCCCCCTTTCTTCTTTTTGCTTGGTGGTCTCCACTGCTTTTTGCTTGTAAGATATTTCCCTTTCAATTGTTCCGAGGTAGTCGTCATTGAGGGACGGTTGGAGTGATATAGATGTGAATCGCGCATGTGATCAGTTGTATTTCGCAGCAGAGAATTGCGATCAAATTGTCTTTATTAAATTTGCAGAAGTGCATGCCAAGACTTTGGCGGAGTGAATTAGTGACTATATTCCATTTCCACCGACATAAGCACCTCAAATTGAATTTGCACATCACACTATCAATCTGGAAGTCTTGGCGATAAATCATAAGAATAGTAAGCCCTCAGTGCGGGAACCTGGCTATTTGTTTCGCTGTTTTGCTCGCTTTTGCCTTCGCTTCCTTCGCTTTGGCAACTGCATCGTTTGCCCGCGACCTCGGGTTCGACTGCGGCCGCGCGACACGCTGTACTCCGCCAGCCGAGTTCTCCGGCAAATCCCCACTAAAGATGAAAGCCTCAGACTCGACACTTCCCGAGAGTCCCGTTCCCGTCGCCTCCTGCAGCGCATCACCTGGCCTCTCCAGTACACCGGTGTGCTGCTGCTTTTCCAAGCCCGACAGTGGCTGAACAACAGGCGGCTCCGTGTGTTCCGGTGATTCGAACTGACGCGAAACCACAACAGTGGGCAGCGCGTTAGACCTGTCAGTTCCATCCTCTGCAACATCCTCAGAATTTGAGGAGCCCGGGAGTGTGGTGTCAACGACTTTGTATGTTGAAAATCCAGCCATCTTGGCTGATGATTTGTAGCTTAGAGAATTTGTTGGCTTCATCGCCCGGGCCAGCCCTCCCCGCAGGTCACGGCTCTTAAGCGCCCCAGCCACGGCCTTCTTCTGCAGCACAGCCCTTCTGGAGCTGTTATACGAGCGCACGGCATGCAGCTCTATCGTCACCAAGAACAGCACTGCTAATCCAGCAGCGGCAGCTAACAGCTGCGTCTGCCGCGACGCGCGTTTCCCGGGCTTTCTGACACTCTTCAGCAGAGCTGAGCTGTTGCGGGCCTGCATCACTGCCGGCGGCCGGCCGCGGCCCCTGGAGCCCCGCTCTCTTCACAGCTGGAGACTAAAATCCGCTAGAAGCACAACTAACCCGCGTACAATAGATAAACCGTCTGCTCGTTAGAAATGATCGCTGTTGCCGTACAGGTGAAGTATGGTTTATGAGAGCCGCGGCCCTGTGACGCGAGGTGTACTGTGCTGTTATTGCCGTACCGCCCCCGCATGTGCGTATCCGGACATGATAAGCTGTTCTATTATCGCGACATTAGCAGCTTGATCGATGCGTGAGTTTGACGAACAAATGGATATCTCTGCTTCACAGATGAAATGAACGAGATGAAAGGGGCTCGGCGAGCCGACAGCAACAGGCGTGCTGTATCGCTTGGCCTATGTGCGCGTCATGTTCCCGCCTCCATGCGTGACGAGTGGGTTTTCCCTCTTTTATTCTTTTTACTTGGTGGTTTCCGCTGCTTTTTCTTGTAAGAATATTTGAAGTTTCATCGCCCGTCACGGTGACACAGGATGGTATCAAGACGAGACAAGAAGATGGCATGCACCACTGGCTATTTGTAATCAAATCCCACCACTGGCTATCTGCCCGTATTTAATGATTACATCCTAGATTTTGCTGGTTAAATTACTTGCGTGTACCGTTGTTGTTGAATGAGGTGGAATTCAGGTACATCAAAATTAATTTTCACACCCATGATGCTGATTAGACATTCGTATGATGCTGATAAGGAAAAAATGTCTTATTGCATTCTTTGTAGTTCACCTATCGCACTCCCCAAATGTTTTCCTCCGTGAGATGGGCCTTGGTCCTTCTCGCATTACTCGAATGGGCCGACCCCCGGACGGGTAGGGCACACCTTTCTTGGTCAGTGCCGGGAATGCATTCATGTTTGTTTGCACGTCATTGGAAGGTTTTAGTTGGTGAAACTCCAACACCGACCTCGTGTGGGGTTAGCGCAGTACGGTAAGGTTCTCGTACTATGGTACGTAATGCACTCACACGAGCGTCGCCTACCCGGGAGCATGATCGAGGATGAGTTTGAGGTTTGTTTCGAATTTCTGCTCTCAGTCATGCTTGCAAAACGCCGCATGTAGAGGGCGCCGGTGCGAGTTAAATGCTAGTCCCATATCCCGGGGGCGCAAAAGATAAAAAAATGAAAAGGAGAAGGACGGTAACATTTGATTACAGCCAAAAAGCTGTGCGCGGAAAGAAAGAGTGTTGAAAGAATGGGAAAGACTTGCAACAGGGGCATCACAACCAACCGTGCTAGAGTTTGAAATTGAACATGGAATCGAGTAACAACTGTATTGGTTGCTGTCTCATGCTCCCCTCGACCAGGTGCATGATATCACTGTGATGGAGGTTACATACACAAGATTGAAATGTGACGACACCCATTAATCCATGATCCAACACTACGCATGATATCATGATACTACATCGATTCTGTGTTACCACCCGAGGAAAACGCGAGCGGCTCACTCCCCGCTATATGTGACATCCGAAACCTCTTCATTATTGGTGCATCAAACCGCGGGAAGTGGAATGGAGGCGCTTGCATTCCATCTCGCGGATGAAGGAAGCAGTGGCAACGAAGGGAATGCATAAGAAAGAACATTCAGCTAACGCTGCGCGTCCACTGCGGAAGACCGTCCGAGTAACGCGTATGTCGACATCATGAATATCATCGGGAAAATGTATCGACAGCATGTACATCGGGAAAATGCACATATGCATATGTGAAGGGGTGTGGAATTTGCGGTCGCAGGGAGAAATATGACGAAAGCTCATGTCAGGACCTTGTTATCAAGCTAATGATGCGTGATATACATTTGCAGACCCGGGATTAGTGAAACAACACTTCGTTTCGTAAGCGGGGAATGAGGCGCCCGCAAATCTATCGGCATCTACCCCCACATTGTAGTGGGGGGCATCAAGCTTAGCGCAGGACGGGAGAAAGCATGGTCCCCCAATCATTCCGACTCACGCAATCGTGAGTTGTCCGGTAGCCCCAGTACGGATGGCTTTAAAAGGGATATTTGGCTACGCCTTGGATACTTTGGGCAAGAGAATCCCCCGCTCATGGCGTCTGATATTTCATGTTGCGGGACGCTGCCCTACTCATGCCCCCAATATCATGAACGCAATGACGGTACTCGGTAGGGAGCCTAAGAGGTGGTGGGGTATGTACGGGTAGGGGATATGCGATGGAACGGATGGATGCGTGGCCATGCGTTGTAGACAGCGGCGAGTAACCACGAAGAATTGCAACGAGGGCAAAGCGCTCGCCGCGTAACGCGTGGTGTTCCCTATCAGGGAGCAGAGCGCGGCGAAAGTAACGACATTGAAAAACCGCGGCAGTAGATACGAATTTTTTCTACCGGCGGCGATTTTGGAAACGGCCGGCGGCAAGATTACTATCTTCGCAGCAAACAGAGCGGCAGCGGTCGCGAGTGAGGTATTATTACAGACACATCCGCTGCTGACAGACACACACGCACACACGCACCGCAGGTTACTACTCAACGAGTTGCTGCCTCGCCCCACTTTTCTGAAATCCTGCGAACTGCACAACCCTCGCCCCTTTCCACCACAGTGACCGACCGCACAAAAAAGCATCTCCCAATCCCCTCTCTTAAAGAGCCCCCACCCCAATATTCATTTGTTAGATAGCCACGAGCTGCTCTCGCTCCCAGCACCCGTCGAGTGATGCTCCCACCGTCGAGGCTTGGCCGGCGACCCAGGCTTGCTCCCGCTCCCGCCCCCCCTCCCCCCACCACCTCCGCTCTTGCCTCGGCCCCACGGCGACCCCCCCTTCGGCTTACTGCTGCTGCTGCTGCTGCCTTTGGAGGGCGAGTGGGGTGCGGGCTTGGGCGGCGTAGACTGCGACTGCGAGGGGGGCAGCGGAGCAGGGGGAGGGGGCGCGGCGACCACGCTCACAAGGGACGGCCTCCCGACGGGCAGCTGCGTCACTGGGAGGGGTACCCGAGGGCCGAGGCTGGGAAAGTCTTCGTCCGCGAGCACAAACGAAGCCACGGACGGCACCGCTTGCCTCCCCTCCTGCACCCCCACCACACCGCTGCTCCCCTCCGACTGCCTTGCCCCTCGCCCATCCCCCGTTTCCGTCCGATTCTTGCCCGTCGCCCTCGCTCCACCAACCCCACCCTCATGCGCGTGCGGCTGCTGCTGCCTCTGACTCATCCTCGGCTCCGAGTTGACGCGCCGAATCTCGGATCGCAGCGGGGGCTTCCCACCGTCCTGCTGCCCCTTGACCCCGCCACCACCCGCGCCCCGCGCACCGTGTGATGGCCCCACTGCGCCCTCGGCAGGCGCCCCACTGCGCACCGCATGCGGCGACAGGTGCACTCGTTGCCGAGACGCCGCCGATACATCCACTGCATTTTCAGCCACCACCTCTGACCCCTGTGCCCTCACACCAGCAGCCGCAGCAGCAGCAGTAGCATTAGGCGGGGGAGGAGCATCAGGAGGAGGTGTGGCAGCCGCCACGTCCGTCTGACCTGCCTGCATTACCCCACCCGAAAGCTTAGCAGCCGCCATCTGCATCTGCATCATCCCCACCATCTGTTGCCCTGCGATCCAGCTCGCGTCTGGCGAGGCAGGCAGCACCACGGGCGCAGGAGGCACGCCCGTCCCCATTTGGGCATCCGCGGGGCTGAGCAGGTTGGGGGGCATCTCCACGAGGCGGTTGGTGTTGGGGTTGAGCCCCGCCCGGGCGATGTTGAGCTGCGCAGTTTGAGCGTGGAGGTCGCCGCTGAGGAGATCCTCATACAAACCGGCCGCGACGTGGTCCGCCAGCCGCATCATCTCCCACCCCGGCTGCCACCAGCTGGGGGGCGAGTGGGGGAAGTACATGGCGGGGTGCGGGGGGATGGGGAGGTAGGAGGGCGGGGGAGGGGAGGAACCCTGGCTGCGAGCCTCCCTCGCCGGTGGGCGGGGCTGCGAGGAGAACACGGGGGGCAGGAGCCCCACTGCTTCGGGGGGCGGCGACATGGCGGCCACGAGGGGCGGCGGGGGGTGGTGAGCTGCTGAAGGGGGAGAAGGCACGGGGATGGTTGGGGAGGTAACCTGACGCGAAGGTGGGGGCGGCATGGGCACCTGACCCACGGTGATGGTGGGTGGTGGAGGTGGGTGTGCAGCTGAAGGTGTCACTGCTGCTGAGGAGGATGCCTCGGGAACCTGCTCTGCATGCCGCTGCTCTTCCCCTCCCGTTGCGTTGCTGCGCCCCCAGGTGGGCCGTTCCTGCGGCGGCGTTCCCTGCTGACGGTGCGGTGGGCTGACACAGCCGCCCGCTGACGAGCTGGTTGGCTTATTCCGGGGGGGAGGGGGCGGTGGGGGCGGGCCGAGGGGCACACCGGAGGAAATGGTGCTCATGAGGGACGACACCTGCTGCTGCATTGAGTCCGGCATCGGCATGATGTAGTTCCCTGATGCGGCAGCCATTGCCATCATGGACGCGGCCTGCTGAACCCACATGGCCTGGTGACCACAGCCATGACCCAACCCAGTGCCGTCAGTCTCGCCACACGATGACATATAGAGAGGTTGGCAGGAGGTATATGGGGAGGTGGGTAGGGGAGCCCCACCTGCGCACGCCCTTCAGCAGTGGACGCCATGCTTGGCATCCCCCCATTTCCATTTATTCGCCTGCCATTTAGCGCAGCCCAGGTGTTGCGAAAAAAATGGTCCAGCACCTGCGTGGACCCCTGCTCCGTGACGGCCCTCAGGCTTTTCGCCCCGTGCCCAAAAGCCTGCACGCACCACATCCAACCCCATCACAATAAGAAAAGGATGGTTCCAATCTCAGAGAATGCTAAATCCCCGCAGCAGTTTGTGGGTTGCGGGGGGGGGGGGGGGGGGGGGGGGGGGCGAGGTTGCGTAGACGATAGACGGGCTGCACACCTTACGTATTCTTGCAAAGCTGGACCGCGACACGGACCTCCCGAGGTTATTGTTCGGAAGCAGGACGTCCGAGATGTTGAGGAATTTTGTCATAAAGCCATGCGATGGAAGCGGCGCGATGCGTTCGCCCTTTTGAGGTGACCCCGGCGTGTAAAACTGACACGCCCGCCCGCGCAGTATCAGTCACATGCACACACGCAAACACACGCACTCACACACACACACACACACACACACACACACACACACACACACACACACACACACACACACACACACACACACACACACACACACACACACTGTCCCTCTCTCTCATACACACATACTCTCTCTGTCACACACGCAAGCGCTGGCACACACGCACACACAAGCGCGCGAACACGCGCACACACACATACTCTCACGTACGCACAAAGACACGTGCACAGACACGCGCGCGCACCCATGCAGACAGACACACCATCCACGGGAGAACGACCGCACCAAAAACGTGTTTTGTCACGGGGAGAGGGGAAACGCACCCAAAGCATTTGCTGCACAAACTTGTCGTCCAGCAAGTAGTTGCCCTCCATCCCCGGTGGTGGCTCCAGCACCGAGTTTGGGATTGAGGACATCGGGACGCGCCCCTCCAGGCAGGCGCAGCAGTTGTCCCAGTCAAACACGGAGAACACGTCCAGAAATTTCTGCAACACCTGCAGCGGGTGGAGTAGCTCCCGGTGCCAGGCGTTGAACACAAAGAGGACGAGTGTCTCGAGGGCGTATGTGGATATAAGGGCGTGATGGGCTCCCAGCAACCGGCTCTCGTAGTAGCACCACGCTTTCACCTGTTCATAATCAACACCACCACAGCACGAGGAAAGTTAACACACAGAATAAAAAACGGTACAAGTGTACCCGCGCAATTGTGTGTGTGTGTGTGTGTGTGTGTGTGTGTGTGTGTGTGTGTGTGTGTGTGTGTGTATGTGTGTGTATTGCATGTGCGAGTTGGCATGAGACCTGGTGGGGGGGGGGGGGGGGGGGGGGGGGGGGGGAGAATCAGGGTGGGAGAATTAGCAAGATGTGATGGACAGATACCAGAACGATGCTTCGCTTGAACAGATGCTGCTTTCCGATTTTCCTGTCCACACACTCGAGGAAGCTGAGCGTGCACAGCCCTCCCAGCTGATTGAAGGACACATCCACCACGATGTCGTCCACCACGCACTTCAGCAGCTTCACCTCGGCGTTGATCATCAATATGTCGCTGATCTTAAACGGCGCGTTGGGGTTTTTCTGCTCCTCCTCTAGAGTGATCACAAACCTGGACGCCCACGCATCCTTTAAGTTGACGGTGGATGGGGGAGGGAGGAGCTGAAACGCCGAGAGGTCGATGTCCCCGTCTGGCAGGTACGTTTTTAACGGTACGGAGCCAAACATGAACGCGTCAACCTGCGAGCGAAATCAAGTCATGCCCATTTCAGGAGGTGCGGCTGCCTTGAAGAGCGACATCACAGCGACGGCGGCGTCTGCAGAAATTATGCAGGGAAAGGCGTGACATAGGGACCTCCTTACTGTGTATTCAGGAGCGAAGCATTTTCTGATAAGACTCCTCATGTATCCGGCAATGTTACCCCGCCGTTGCTCTGACGCTCGAGTTGGCCTGCAGAATGTGTAACGAGCGCACACGATCAAATTGCGGGGCTTAGTGCTTTCCTGGAATGTGTCATGCATGAGTGAGAGAGGGGTGGTGGTGGTGTGTGTGGGGGGGGGGCAGGGAAACAGGGAAGGGGGTGGGTCGGGAGTCATCAGCGGGAGGATGCTGCCCTGCGCTACGAGGGTGGCAGGTTAGGCATGGGTGTGGCTTAACCTCATGGTGTGCAGCAGCTGCTCAATGCGGCCATTCACAGCGCTGGTGGACGCCTCCGCCGTGTCCCCCCGTCTGGTGTCACCAGCACCTCTGCCCTGGAGCTCCGCTGCTGTGGGAGGGCGCGCCTGTTCGCTGGAGGGGTGCTGCTTTGGGGGGTGGGCATGATGCGCCGCCGCATCCCCCACATCCCTTTGCTCTGATGACGCCAGCGGAAAGGAGGCCTCGGGTGCAGTCGGCGGACGGGCCATCAAAGTAGCCCAGCTCTTCCTGAACTACCCTCGTTAACTACCCAGGCGGCAGCCCCAGTTCCCCTCCCTGCTCCCTCAATCACCCTTACTCTCCACCTATCAGCGCACCTATGGCCTGCACATACACACAACACACACACACACACACACACACACACACACACACACACACACACACACACACACACACACACACACGCACACACACACACACACACACACACACACACACACACACACACACACACACAAGAAGTGAGCACAAAAGACCGTTGGCAAAGCACCTGGGCCACTCCAGCAGGAAGAAAATCCTTCCATCAGAGGCAGAAGCTCTCCTGAATATGAGTGGATGGATTGGGGAGAGGGTAGGGGCTGTGATTATTCTGGTCGTTTCTGTGGCCCTGATGTGGTGAGTGGTGAGTGCAGAGAGAAAGGGGCAGACGCAGAGAGAGAGGGAGAGAGGGAGAGGAGGAGGCTGCCCCGTCGGTGCAGCGCTAGATAACACACCGCGGGAGCTCACAGTAGCCACAGGTATCCCAGTGTACCTGTAATACAGCAAGTGGAAGATACCTGTGTGAGCTTATTGTATGCTGTCGCGGACCACGCGTGCGCTGTCGTCGCGGCGCTGTCGATACCATTCGTATTTATTTATGTTTCCGACGTCACGACACACAAACGGGTGGACGACTCGGAGTGCGTTGAGGGATCTGGTGCTCACGGCCCTTCTGTTTTCGCCGCGCGCTAAGACTCGATGGGACGCGTGTGGGACCTGGAAATGACGGCTTGCCTTACCTATTTTCCAGTCACGGCGCGATGGTGCCTGCCGCTGCTGGAGCTGCCGGAAGCAAGCGCCGGACGGATGAGCGTATCGTTAATAGGTGGTACTGTACAGCAGACGATCGGCGGCGACGGCTGCGCTGTCTGCTCATTATTTGCAAGAAAGCGCGCCGCGGCGGGACGCGAGCACGCTACGACGCGGCACGTGCGTGGAAGGATGACAACACAGCAAAGAAATGAAAGGCGAGCGTACCCGTACAGGTGCTTTTCTGGTCCATCATATTCAGTGATATTTCTTATTACAAGCAGGGAAAAGCAGTCGAGGCCAGCAAGCAAAAAGAATAAAGGAGGGGGGGAAAACCTAAGCCCGGGGAACACGAAGGCATGCTCATATCGATATTATTATAGAGGTTCAAATTACAATGGGGGCGAGATTATTCGGGCGTTGCCACGAACTTACAGCTTCTAACCGCTAGATTACGCATGTCACACTGGTAAAACATGGACACGCGTTACCCGTGTATATGACGCGCCGACACAAGGAGGTCGTCCACCTCCTACCTTTGCGCGAGCGCATCTCACGCAACGGCATCTAGAATGTAGGAGTCTAGCAAGGTGAAGATCTCTAGTAGCACACTGTGTAGCTAATATAGAACCAACTCACTTAGTAATTCTAGCAAACAATCTACCATAGCACATGTACCCGATTGGGGACGATAGCGGCGACGTCCGGTCGTCACCATATGCACCGCAACTTGAAAACTTGTATAATCTCGTTAACAAGCTACTCTGGAAGGTATACGGCGATCATACAAAACCGATAGCCCCTAACAAGCAACATAACATTCCGTCAGTACCGGGCGGCGCCGTATCCTAGGGTGGGAGCGTGGACGGGTACGCTACGCTTGATTTGCTGACTAGACCAAGACCGCTTACATCGACCCGCGAGACTGGATCGATTTACTCCCGAAAGGGTTCAACGACACTTTACCACCGGTAAACGCTTGTGCTCCGGGACACTGGACGCCTCGACACGACGAGACGAGACAGACATATTCCTAACCGAGGAAAACGAATTACCTCCCGCGACGAATACTGGCACCTAGCGTGCTATGGCGTTTACTCTGCAGCCGCGGACGCGGCGCTCGAAACAGCTATGGCAACGATTCGTTCGACGACCGCTACCGCAGCGGAAAGAGCGCACGAGTGGTATGTGCATGACGCGGCCGTTCGGACACACAAGGCTGACACGCAGGCCGTCGAGACGCGACTTACCTACGTACGACGCTTCAAGGGCACGATGGGAGAGTCGCCAAGCGTCTCGTCTACTCCCGCTTTTTCGACACCCAATCAGCCGACCGCAGCACCAACGGCTTCGACGGGCTCCTCACCGCCATGGAAGACAAACGCATCGAAGTTAGTCTCCACTCGGCCGCAAAAGCTCAAGCCGCTCAAACCTTGAAGCAATAGACACACGGCCGAGGCGACGGAGGTAACACCGACATATTCACCCCGCGGTCGAAAAAGAGTCTCAAGGACAAGGAGCACCGAGAGAAAAGAAGGACAAGTCGCGCCACATAAAGAAGTCCGAGCCAGATGCATAGGGTTGATTGTGTGCACCCCCACGCCGATTCTTGCAACCCAACTTCCGACTACATGCGATATCGCGCGCGATAGAGCTAGCGCAACATGGAGGCTATCGGCGTGAGCGCGCAAACCCTAGAGTGGATCCGGGAGGGATCTCTATACCGTTCAAAAACAACCGCCCACCCCCAACATTCAATCAAGGAGTGTCGCTACTGGACGCCAATCATGCCCAACTAGACTTCGTAAACCGCGAACTAGCTCGCTTCGTCCAAGCCGGGGCTTGGAAGCCCTCTACATGCAGCGACTATGTTTTCCGACTCTTCCTAGTGCCCAAGCCGGGCGACAACCCTAGGAGGCTCATCTGCGACCTGCGACCAGTAAGCAAGTATTGCGTGCGGAAGCGACTCAAGATGGAGACGTTGATGGGGGTCAAGCACCTAACCCGAAAGGGGACTACATGTTCAACTTCGACCTACCAGATGGGTTCTACGCGCTAGGCATTAACCTAGCTCACCGCAATTACTTCACCGTGAACACACGTCGAAAACTCTACCGACTCGCGGGGATACCTATGAGGTGTTCCCCATCCCTTGTCGACTTTTGCAAGCTGACTTTCACCTTCGTGAATTTCTTGCGAGCATCATACCCAGAGCTACTCTGCCCAGTACCAGGCAACGGCATCAAGACCTACCTCAGACGAACGCGTTGACGCGGCGCGAGGATTCTTCCCTACGTCGACGATCATTTACTACTTGCGGCTACGGAGGAGGGAGCGCTTAACTTGCGCCAACGCCTAGCCAACGCATACCGTCTCGGCCTGCTCCGCCACCCCACCAAGGGCTTCAAGACACCAACTCAAGTCGGACACCACATAGGAGTCGACATCGACACAGCGTCATGCTACTTTTACGCTCTGGAGTCAAATCTCCCTAAAATCGCGTAGCAAGCAAAACAGCTAATCGGACGAGCTACACCGAACGCATGTTGGCTACCCGTGAAAGACATTCAATCACTGGCGGGTTATGATGCAAATTACCTTTTCTTGGCTATCCCTATTATCATTTTCGTCCTCCGTGACCTTCACTTTGTCGTCGGCGAGAAGTGGGGAGGCCTCGTCCGGCTAACACCCATGTTGGACCTACATGGGTGGAGACCCGTCCGCGACCCACAATGGTCGCGACCCACAACACCCCGTCCGCGACCTACAATGGTGGAGACATGTGACAATTCAGTCAAACGGCAAGCCCATCCACAAGCCAGTCGAGATTGCGTACCTACACACGGACAGCGCGGGCTACGGATGGAAGGCGGTTATGAAGGAGCGCCTCGAGGCTCGAGGATTTTGGAGCGTCGAGGACGAAAAACAACACATTACATGGAAAGAGCTGAAGGCCGTCCGTCACGCAGTCGAGAGTTTCTTGCTGCAGCCCGCCGGCCGCAAGCAAGCAATATGTCATAGTCTGACATGCCTATCCTCCCGCTCACCAATCATTATGGACGAACTCCGACGTCTCCTTTGCTTACTCGACACAAGCAGCATCAACCTACGAGCGCGCTACATCCGTTCAGCAACCAACGTCTTGGCGGACAAGCTCGGCTAATACCTCGACAGCGACGACTGGAAGCTCGACACGCTTCGTTTTGCGGAACTCGACGCGAGGTTCGGACGACGCTCAATCAATCGCTTCGCCTCCGCACTCAACACACTTCCCCCTCGATACAACGTTGGATGAAAGGACCCGACTTGCGAAGATGTGGACGCGTATATACGTATCGGACTCAGTCTGGCGCAAGGAAAACAACATGTGCGACCCCCCGTGGCCCCTATTACCCAACATCGTCCAAAAACGACGACAGAGTGGCGCGGCAGCCACTGTAATCGCCCCTAGATGGACGGGCAAGGTTTGGCATCAGGCACTCACCGAGATGGCCTCCGAGGAATTAATCGTCGCACCCCGCCAAAACTTGTTCCAGTCCGGGCGGCGGGCCTTGCGCGGTACAACGGGCAGTCCTCATTGAGCCGTCACAATATTCCGATCTCCCTCTCGGCATGGCTCTGCTTAAGACGAGGAGATATGAGCGCTACATTGGCACTTTTTACGGGACCACACCGAGATCCCATATTTCGAGACCGGCAGCCCGGCCGGGCTTCCAAGCCAAAGTACAAAGTTAGCCTCACTGCCAACACCGACCCGTGGATCGAGACGATGAAACTGTACTTGACCAAGATTCTAGGTTAGGACGTCGCGAAGACCCTAGCCCTCCTCTCCGCATGATGGGCACCAAGCACAACAACGCCGTACGGCAGTACTATCCGCCGCTACTTCGACTTCTCCGAAGAGCATAGGCTCGCGCCGCTAGCGGCTACTCCGGCACACATGGCTAGATACGTCGCATGGCTAGGTCAGCTCGCGACCATCAAGGCCTCAAGCCTACAACCATACATGTCTGCAGTCAACGGCTTCTTAAGCGACCACGGACTCGAAGCATTTGCCCTCGGCGACCTCGTCGCTAAGGTACGGAGAGGACTTAACGCGTCGTAGATTACGGTCGACGACAAGCCGGTACGCGTACACATGCCAGCTTCCATCGTCGTCCATGGCCAAAGCCCTACGCCTCCAGTTCGCGGAATATACAACGCATGTTGCCATGACTACAAGCCCAACACGCGATTAAGTACGATTACTACAAGCATGCACGTTAGTAGTGGTAGTATTGTACTTGTTCTTCAGAATAGGAGGTTTCAGCATCGACTGCCTTGCCGAAGACCTCATTCTTATCGGAGGTGTTCGTGAGACGCTAGGTGCGTCGACAATTGAGTGTGGACGAGCATGATTGTCACCTGTATGATGGTTACATCACAACTGCGGCGCCCGCCGGCGGCGCAGCGGCGGCGGCCCCGGAGGGGGGTGCGCTCGCAGGCCCCTCGGCACCTACCTCTACCTCCACGCGGTGGGCGCTGGTAACCCCATAGCCGTGCCATGCTTGGCACGGTAGGGGGCCGAACGAGGTACAGATAGTTGCCGTACCCACCTCCTTACAGACAGTGCGTGCTCCCTCCGCCTCATACAAGGATACTTAAACTGCCCTTCAGCCTACAGACACCACATCCACCGCGACACCCTCCTATCCATAACACACACCCTTAAAACCCGCTGCGACGCTGGCATCTGTACACACCTCGGCAAAATCAAAGCTCACAACCACTCCTTAGGTAACGACCTCGCCAACCAAGTAGCGGATGGTCACCCGCCCAACACTACATACACCACAGGTTTAGACGTCACGATAGGCCACTGGACATGGCCATACACCCTCATTCCACAAACCCTAGGGGACCCATTACCCCACAGATACACCAACCTCAAAGCTAACGCACACACCTACAGCACCAAACACACACACACGCCCCTCTCACAATCAACCAAACACGGTGCCCTCCTCGCCCGCGCCGCGGAGGACGGCGCTGATTTCTCTTTCCACAAAAAACACTCAACCCTCACAAATATCCAATTCACACACAAGCAAGAATTCATATGGGGAGTTCACAACACTCGCCTTCTTACTCATAACCCCACCCTGCGTTGCCCCCTCTGTGGCCAATTCACTAGCAGCGGCCACATGGCCGGTAACTGCTCCACCATGTCTGGCCTAAGACAGGACCGACATAACATCGCGCTACAACTCCTTCTCTCCCTATTTGAACGCCACAACGGAGGACGCTGGGAAACCATCACCGCAGACTTCGGTAACAAACCAATAAAATCATTTGCTTCCCCCACCCCTGCCCACACTCCACTTGACTGCCACCCGCCTCACCCCACCCACATGCCCACCCGCCTTGTTGTTGCTCACGAAGGTCTCTCACCCGACTCCCTAACCTCATGTCCCGCCGTCCTCCCGCCTGAGATTCTCCCCCCCGCGCTACGACCCCCCGCACACAAACCCGACTTCATCCGCATCCTCGAACCTCGATTCGTGGGCCACTCACATGGTCGCCGACGATACGCATCCATAAAAAAGATTCAGATAGGGGAATGGAAGTACTGCACAGACAACAACCTCTCCCACACAGCCAACCTCATACGTTCCAAATACACACCCCTTGCAAACGCCATCCGCAGCCACTGGCCAGGCACAGTGGTTGACATCCTTCCCATCGTCATGAGCCGCACAGGTTCACCGCACTCCTCCACCATCACGAGTCTCACCTCCCTACTCACCGCCCGCACCGACCCTCTTGATAAACTCGTCTCCAAAGCACGACTCGACACGTCTCGCATCCTTGCACAACTCCATACGCATACTGTCCAATGGCTGCATCACCTCCTCCTCATATACCGCATCAAATCCCGCATGACCTCCCGCCGCGCCTCCACACATGGCCCCTTCGCACGACCCTGAATGCACACCACCATCACCCCGCATCAGACCCTCCCCGGGGGGGAGTAAAACCCCCGACCCCGCTGGAGAGGTTGGATTTAGGTGATTAACGGTCTAGCCCTGACTTGTAAGTTCCCCGTATGGCATAGTTGGGAGGGCCCAGAGACAGCAGCCGGCGCATACGGCTTTTTGGTGAAAAACCGGCGCATACGGTACATGTTGTAAAAAATTTCAATTTCAATTTCAATACACATAGTTGCGATCCGCGGGATCAGCAGCTGTCGGGAAGCCATGTACGGAGGGTTTTGGAAACCCATAATATCCGTACACTAGCACAGGGATCTCCCGCTCGGCCAGTCCGATATGTTTTTTCAGCGACTAGATATTCATAGATACTCTCCCGTCCTGACGGGAACGATGTCTGCGGAATTGTTTTTGGCGAAGAAGGGTACGGACGGATCAGTGGTGAAACGAGGGTGTTGGAGCTGGCGGCGGAGAGCTGGGAAGTAGCGCTAGGGCACGGCGCTCGCTAGCAGTCGCCAGCCCTATGAGTTTTATGTCTCCCCTGGGAGCAAGGCTAGAAGCTACACTACATGGCGGAGGGGCGCAGTCGGAGGAGCGGCACGATATGGCGGCGGAGGTCATGAGGATCAACCGCCGCCGGAAAAACCCGGTATGGGGTTCTTTGGGAAAATATTACCGTACCCGCCAACATCTTTTGTGGCGCGGCGACTCGATCCATGTGTCCGACCAACCCCTCCCCTTGTCGGTACCCGGTTATCGACAAGCTGCCTCAGGCAGTGTGCCTAAGGTTATCGTAACGGCACACTGCTCGTAAAGGCGCCCCCCTAACAACGTAAACCACCGGGGGAGGGTACGGACGGCCACAACGCGATCCGATAGGTGTTGGAAGCAGACGGAGCAAGGACATGGGACATGAGATATCTGGCACGGGGGCAGGAGACCCAGCCGGACACCGGCTGCAACCTAGTTATTCTCTCTTCTCAGCCCCCGAAGGAGGAGGGAAGGCTAGGCTAGGTGGCGAGCTGCGTCGGGAGGAGCAACTACTACCTCGGGCGTGGATGAGCACGGATCGAGACGGGACCGACGACGACATGAGCGAGGGGGTTTTTCACATGCCTTTCCCCCCTAGCTCCGGCACGACCGGAGTCGCACATGAGCCGAGGTCAGGCAAGTTCGCCTGGAAGTGCTCAAGCTGACCAGCCTCGTTGATCAACGTCCCCGCAGCGGCTGGAGCATGCCGCGTATCGTGGAGACTAGCGATACTTTTATTTCATACGGTATCCGAAAAAAATACGTATAGATCCAAAAAAAACTGGTTACTTGTATGTTTTAGACGGTATCGTTACTGCCAATAGAGAGGTTGGGTTTGGTGGTTCGCGGCGTACTAAACCCATTTAGCATCGCAAAGACCTATAATAGGCCCGATCGGGGGCACCCAGAGATAGCAGCCGTTAACTCGGTATTGTTGTAAACATTACAATTTCACTTTCAGTACAGCACCAGAACTGTAGAGCAACAAGACACATTGCTGCTTGTATCGTGTGTTATCTGTACTAGGTCAACTATACGTATTCATTGACAACGTTCACAACTATGAGCGTACATGTACTAACAATGATGTACTATGATAGCCCCTCTAAATCATTGGCAGTAATGTAAGCAAACTAGTCTCCACTTGGCGCCGCTCCCATGCAGCGCATGAAGATCATCGTGTGCTTCGGCTTTGGTAGCGCCATATGCTAGCGTGTATGTTGTGCCCATTGAGACAACAGCGACTGTCTTTGCAGCCACTAGTTCCCGAATATAGTGGTGCTTGATGTCGATGTGCTTTGTCATGCTTGAGACCATGGGGTTGTTAGCAAGTTTGACCGCTCCCTCGTTGTCCTCATGAACTGTTGTAGCACCGTGTTGGCGTTGGTAGACATCTTGCATCAATTGACGAAAGTATACCGCGCTTTGCTCCGCGCGACTCACGGCCACATACTCCGCCTCTATGGTGGACAAGGCCACCACCTCTTGCTGCTTCGAAGTCCAACTGACCGCTCCTTCATTAAGCATGACTACCTCACCAGATTGTGATCATCTAGTGGTTGTGTCAACCGCCTAGTCTGAGTCTGAAAACACCTTGATGTCGTCTGCGTTATCTTGTGACGGGCGGCCATAGGTGATGCCCATGGGCCTCGTCCCATTGAGGTAGCGCAGCAAACGCTTGAGTTGCTTCATGTGCACCTGTGTGGGAGCTGTCTGTCGTCTGATGATGACGTTAATCGCAAACGCAATATCGGATCTTGTACATATGCACAAGAAGTTCACATATCCGAGTATAGCACGAAAGGTCTCGTGTTCCGATGGCGTCAAGGCCACCTTGTCATGGTTGGATGCAACCTCTCCGTCTCGATAGTGTGTAGGTGCCATGGGCACCTTCGAGGGCGTGCTGTCCAACATGCCGTACTTCTTGAGGATTTCTTTGGTGTATTGTTCATGGGAAAGACAGATGGTACATGCCTCTATGTTTCTGACAATGTCCATCCCGAAGATAAAAACTTGGCTTCATCAAAGTCTGTCATGCGGAGCAAATGTTCCCAAATAGCCCGCTTCGCCGACTCAATCCACTTGAGTGAGTATGAGACGATGAGAATGTCGTCCACATATACGAGCACGATGCAAATGCCATGCACTTGGTGGTTCATCGTGTAGAGGTTGGTGTCTGATGTCACTCGCTTGAGCCCGAGTGATGAGAGGGTCCGGTGGAAGAGCTTGTACCATTCACGCGAGGCTTGTTTTAGCCCATAGATGCTCTTGAGTAGGCGCATGACTCGAGGTGTTCCATCCTCTCCCCCTCTATGTTGGCGCATGTAGATCTCCTCTTGGAGATTAGCGTTGAGAAGCGCGGTTTCAATGTCTACCGAGTGCATGTGTATGTTCGGCTTTGCACGATGGGCATGACTGTATGTAGGGTGATGAGCTTGACAACTAGAGAGAGCGTCTCCGAGTAGTCGACTCTCGCTCGATGACTGAAACCTTGAGCAACCAGTCGTGCATTGAACCGGTCGACTGAACCATCCGGTTTGCCTTGACCTTGAAGACCCACTTGTTGCCAATGGCGTTGCGAATAAGTGGCAGATTCTCCATGCGGAAAGTACCCTTGATGTGGAGGGACGCAAGCTCATAGCGAATAGCCTTACGCCATGTTGTAGCGTACTTCCCGCTCAAGGCATGCTTGATGTCGATTGGCATGGGAATGTGCGCCGGCAGAGTGTACGTTGCAAGTTCCTCACTTGGGGTAGGTTGCCCCTCTGTGCCTTCGTGCGAGGTGGTCGCGGAGGCTTGTTCTGCGTGAATGCTCGGGCTGTCCTATTGATACGTTGGACATAGGCAGCTGCCGCGAAGCATGAAGAAGCCTCACGTTCGACGTGGTCAGTGGCAAGGCCGGTGTGCACATTCTCCGCAGTGTATTCAGGGACCGCAAATTGGTTGATGGTCGGGATTGTGAATTGTGTGGTGGCAGCACACGAGAGATGGCCATTACTTCCTCCCCCCCCCCCCCCCCCCCCCCCCAAGGCTCGAGACCAATGGGTGGAGAGGCTTGTGAAGTGCCATGAGCGACGGGTGCGGCCGGCGGTGCATGAGCGGGTTGAGATTCAACGAAAGCAACAAGAATGGTGCGAAACGAGTTTCCCGCAAGCGAGGTTGAGAAGCCAGTAGACGGGGCCTTCATTGCAATACTCGATGAACATGCAACGGAGTGCTTTGGGGGAGAGTTCGTCTTTGTAATGGTCCTCGAAGCGGGGGTCGGATGTGCAGCCAAATACCTTAACATGAGCGAGGTTACTGGGGAGACCAACGGAAAGGGTGTATGGAACACCGCCCGAACATGCGGATGCAACAGGCGAGGGTAGGGGGTTGCGGAGGTAGACAACCGTACGCATGGCAAGGCCCTAGTACTTGGTGGGGTAGTTGGCATGCTGAAGCATGGCGGTGGCAGTGTCCGCGAGAGTGGCCCACTATCGTTCCATCTTGGCGAGTTGGTTATGAGTGTACGGGGCCGTGAATTGGGTGGTATATCCCAAGGAAGAGACCATGGTGCGGCATGCAACATCAAGGTAGTTCCGATCACATTCGAACTTAATAATGGGCCTGAAAAACAAGGAGGGTGCGGGCGAGAGTGCAAGGTCATGATGTCCGTGAGAACGGAAGAAAGGGTGGAAACAATATCTTTCTTGGTTGGGATTGCAAGGAGCCAAATGTAGTTGGAAAAGTGATCAAATACACCGAGTACGTATTTGGCTCCCCCCGGCCCGGTCTCCTTGAGTGGGCCGAACATATCAGAGCCGAATGCATGAAAGCAAGCTGTGGCTTTAGTGCTAGGTTGAGTGTTGACGGGGTCATGGTGCAATTTGGCTGAAATGCACAATTCACACGACAAGAGGTGAACATGAATGTCGCACTTCGCTCTTGTGATGTCGGTACTCCGCATGGCGAGAGTAATGGTCTCTTTGTCATGGTGACCAAGGCGCTGATGGCACAAAGTGGTGTCAGTAGACGTGGGGGAAGTGCCTTTGTAAGCAAGGAGGGAAGTGAACTCACTGGGAAGAGTATGTACACGAGGCAAACTGTTGTACATGACGAGGATGAAGATGTCATGTGCGTCACTGGCGGTCGGTTGTCCGACAGAATGGTAGTGGAAGCTCATGTTGTGCCGTTTCTTGAGATACTCATGGGAGATGATGTTTGGACATCCCGGGCGCATGGGCGGCCCGGATGTGAAGCTGACGGGAATAGCCATCCTGATAGGCGAGGTGGAGATCAACGAGGCCATACCCATGAATGTCTACGTCGATGCCTTTGACGTGGATGGGGGTGCGGAGCTTGGTGTAGCTGCCCGCGACGCAGGCATAGCGAAAGGGCTTCCAAGTTGATGTTAGCCCCCGCGTCGATAAAGCGAAGTTCAGTCGGCGCGGTGGTCAAGGAAGCGTTGTAGGCCGCGGGCGAACCCCGTGGGAGACTCATGGCCGGGGGAGGAATGGACAAAGGTATAGTCGGTTGAAGGGCCACCATAGTCGGAGTTGAGGCATCCGAGTCATGTGCATGAAAGTCCTTAAAGAGCATAGCAGGGAAGTCTCATAGTTCATTGGAAAGGGATGGGAACCCAGGAGTGGAGAACGGCATGTTGAGTCTGTCAATAAGCATCGACTGCATAACCTATATGACGCCCTGGATTTGGGAGTGAGTGTCCATAATGGCTTCCGAAGCATGAGAAATGCCGGGAAGGAGGGCCACACGGCCTCCATAATTGGGGGTAGACAAAGAGTAGATGACGCTGGAAAGCAAGTGACCAAGGGGATGGCGGTTGCCATGACGAAGGAGTTGTCCATGAGATGCCGCGAGGTTGCTAATCGTGTAAGGGGATAAACAACGTATGCTTGGATTGGGGCTGAGGCTTTGTCGACGGCATGTTGGGGAGACAAGGGTGTCTCAAAGTCGCCGATGAAGAGGCCTTTGATGGCGGAGCGTAGGGCATGATCGCCCCAGTCCACAGGGAACCTTTGAGCGACGAGCGAAGCGGGGGGCGGGAAAGTCAAGCGGATGCCGCGGATGAGGGGGCGAAAGTGGTCCCCGGGTAGGTAGGTAACGTAAGCCTCACCGGTAAAAGGGGGGGGATCCGTGATCAGCATGTAGACCGTCGGCCATGTTGATGGATGTAGCCACATCGAGATCGAAGAAAGACCTGAGGGCTGAATGCGGAGATGCAACGTCCCCACATGGAAGGTGCACATTGTATTGGGATACGGAGGGTTGTCCAGAAGGGGTATAACGGGGCGTAGTCCCACGCCCCCCACGTGTCCGCGACCACCCCGATCACGAGGACCGCGACCACGGCTGCGAAGAGCATACGGATGTGGAGCGTATTGTTGTTGTTGGTATTGATGTGGGTGCCAGTGATGGTACGGGAAATGTTGTTGCTAGTAGTGTTGTTGCTTGTACTACTACTGGGGCAGAGGGTAGTCATGATGCCAATGGAGTCTGTCGGCCATGGGTAGGCCGGCGTCAGCGCAATAGCGGCAAGGTGGGGGTGTGCGTCTACGCTGTGAGGTGTTTGCACGTGCGGCTAAGGCTTTCTCTACGGCAGCCTCAACAGTAGAGTTGAAGGCATGGGGATCATGCATCCCATGACGACGACCGGCATGGTGATGTCCGGTGAAGGACGTGTGCGACTTATGTTGAATAAGTATGGTAGGCAGTTGGGTAAAGGGTATGGAGGCAGCCGCTTGGTCATTCTGTTTGGCATATCCGGAACAACTATAATGTTGGCTCGCGCCCCTGATAAATTGTTGTTAAAGTAAGAAATAGTAGCTGCTACAAAAATCTTTTCACTAAGCATGAGCTCGTCTTGATGTAATGTCTTGATAGTTGTGCAACATACGCTGCAGAAAGGCGTCTATACTCTCTGTTTCACATTGCGCGTTTTGAAGTTTTACGAGTAACCATGTTGTTCTACAAACACCACGCTGGTCGAATGCTCAATGAGTGTGCGCCACGCCTTTGAGCCTGGCGACACTCGAGTTGAGAAGGAAGGGTCTCGCTGAAAGTTTTGCAACGCTATAGCAACAATAGGGTGTTTTATGAGAACACAAAGATACACGAACCTTTTTTTTTTAAGTTTTAATAAATTGTGTTGACAACAGCATCAAAATGTGCTACTCCTTCTAGCAGTTCCTTGACGATAGGGTTGATAGCGCGTAGAAAATTCATATAGTCCCGTCTGAACTCTGAAAATGTAATTTCTGTTGTGAAGGTCGTTCCATGTGCACGCAAAGACTTGCTAAGGCTAGTGTCGTCGAACTGCCCGTGTCGAAGCTGCTATTTGTCAAATATATATGGGTGCGGCTCATATACATGGGTATTGTCTTTTTGGCTGCGACGATAGGGACCACTGTCAACCGTAGGTGGCTGTAGTGGCTGCCCGTGTGGCTGCCCTAAGGTCGCGCTAAGTCACTCAAACTGCGACATTACAAACCCTTGTGTGGTCGCGTGCGACCGTTCTATCGCCGTGTCGATGAGCTCGACAGTTTCAGAGCGAATACATGTCATGGTATCATCCAAGGTAGTGGGAGCGACATGACCTTCACCGGGAGTGGACCTTGAGGCCTCGGTGTGAGCCGCTTTGCTGCTGCTCCGTGTTGTGGGCGCCGGCGGCGGCGGATGCTTCCGTTCAAACATGCTTGAAAAGTTCGTTTCGACTTTTCACACATGCGTTTTCTCACTCTAATACCGCGTTGATCGCGTGCATGCAGCTTATTAAGATATGTCAGGGCCCATAACCTCTTATCGGAGGTGCCCGTGAGACGCTAGGTGCGTCGACATATGTGTGTGCAACACGGCTGTGTGATGGTTGCATGAGAACTAAACAGCGGCATGACACACTGTTGCTTATATCGTGTTTATCTGTACTAGGTCAACTATACGCATTCACTGATAACGTTCACAACTGTGAGCGTACATGTACCGATAATGATGTACTCTAAAACTCATCGCCTCCAAGACCGACGGCATACGCGTGCACCATTACACGAGGAAAGGACAACACCGTGTGTCAGCATAGCGTAAACTATGTGCCACCTACCGCCTATGGTACACACTGAGGTAATTCAGGTGTAAGTGTTTTTCGATTCTCTACGACGCACTATCTCGGGCCAAAAATTCCCAACAACGCGCTAGGCAATTGACTTGACAGAGAGACACGATGGATGGACCGCTAACACGCTTCGA
The DNA here is from genome assembly GCA_026401115.1 of Tetraselmis chui. Lineage (NCBI taxonomy): Eukaryota > Viridiplantae > Chlorophyta > Chlorodendrophyceae > Chlorodendrales > Chlorodendraceae > Tetraselmis > Tetraselmis chui. Next base: position 53,763 of record JAPMLY010000122.1, read on the forward strand.
TGTTGGTTGCACGAGGTTACGACAACGATACATGAGCTTCCCCCCACGCATTTTGCTAGACTTCGCAGTGCTTACGAAAGGAAGCAGCGAGCGCCGCCGATAGCGTCGGGGTGACGCTATAGAAGATTAAATACTTCGGCGGCTAGTCAATCGAGTCGAGCGTAATCCTAGAATGCATCGACCCTACTGTCCTTGCATGACGATCATAGTGGTTTTTGTTCAGCTGGCCGACACCATGGGTTGGTTAGCCTACGATCAAGCCGCCCAATGGCGACAACATGGCAAGCGGAGCCTGCACTTGCTTTGTAAGTGGTAATATGGATACTATATAGGTTTAAATTACTACACTAGGGGCGAGAATAGTCGGGCGTTGCCACGACGTTACAAATTCTTACCGCTAGATAACGCATGTCACGGTGGTAAAACATGGACAAGCGTTACCCCTATACATGGCGCCCGCCGGCGGCGCAGCGGCGACGGCCCCGGAGGGGGGTGCGCTCGCATGCCCGTCGGCATCCCCGCACCTCCCCGTGGTGGGCGCTGGAAACCCCGTAGCCGTGCCGGGCCTAGCACGGTAGGGGGCTAAGAGGCCCGACAGCTCGATCCGCGGGATCAGCAACTGTCGGGAAAGCCATGTACATAGGGCTTTTGAAAAAAAAAATTCTGTGCAATATCGGCACCAAGATCTCCCGCTCGGCCCGCCCGATATGTTTTTTCGCATACAAATACTATTGAGTACAATCCTACATCGAGGGGGTGGGACCTGTACCACATGAGCGTTTGATGGCGAGGAGGGTACGGCCGGATCAGCGGTGGGAGGCGGGTGTTGGAGCTGGAAGTGGCCGGCTAGGAAGCAGCGCCAGGAAAGGGCGCTCGCTAGCCGCCGACCAACCCTGTGCCAGTCGAAACTTCCCAGGGGGTGAGGCAAGACACGGCAAAGGCCGGTGGCCGGTCGCAGGCGGAGGAGCGGCTATGTGAGGCGGCGGCAATCCTTAGGATCACCCGCCGCCGGAAAGCCCTGTACGGAGGGCTTTTTAGAAATTAAACTAATGTCCGTACCCGGCGTCGAGCTAGTTGGGGAGCAGCACCAGGGTAGGGCGCTCACTAGCGAGCCGCCACGCCGACATGTTACATCTCCCGGGGGGAGAAGTAAGCTAGGGCGGCAAGGAGGCCAGTCGCGACGGAAAGAGCGACAAGATCTGGCGACGACGACCCTCCGGGTCGGCGCCGCCGGAAAACCCCGTACGTAGGGTTTTTTGACTAATTTCCGTGCAGCCGCGGCCCGACGGATCCGGCTATGGTGACCTGACCCCACCCCCCCCCTCTTCGACACCCACTACCGGGACAGACGAGACCCTTGCGGGGGGGGGCGGGTAAGCGTGGGGGCCCCTACTTCAACAAAGTCTGCTAGGTGGACGCGCGATCAGAGGGGGGAGGGTACGGACGCAGGCCGGACTATCTGAAAGGTACCCGGGTACTAGACAGAGAAAAAACCGGGGAAATGAGCGGGGAAAATTCAGGCGCGGAGGCAGGAGTGCCCATTTTTTCTATGTTTGTGTGTCTCGGTCCCCCCCACATGCCCTCGAGGTGACGGGGGACCTCGACAAGGAGGACCGTCGCGTCGGCGGATGCGGCGGCGACCTTGGCGGGGCTTACGGGATTAGGCGGCGGGATCGACGAGCGACCACGCGAGGAGGGGTTTTTTGCCGGCCTTTCCCCTCCTATCTTCGGCAAGACCGAAGTCACGCGGGAGCTAGATCAGCCTGGCCCGACGTCCCTCCCGAACGCCGACCGGCATCGGCCGGTCGGCACCCCGGTTCGGTTGGAGCGGGCCGAGCATCGTGAAGGTCGAGCAGCAGTTTAGTTTTGCATTTCTCGACAAGTGGATATATTTTTAGATCTGTTTTTCTTGATTACAAAATTATTTCGCTTTTACTCCTTAGGCGGGGGGGTTGTGGCAAATGCTGCGATTGCTTACAGTTTTTTAACTCCCGAGGAACGTCGACACACAGTGAAGCTAGGTGTGTCGATAGGTGTACCTGGTCGAAGAGACCCGGGCCCAACTTGCTAATAAGTCATGTATGGCAAGGTAGAGTGGCCCGAGAGACAGCAGTCGGTCCAGTTTGCCGGCACATGTTGTGAACAATTTCAATATTTCAATTTCAATACCCCTATATATGGCGCGCCGACACACAAAGGTCGTCCACCTTCTGCCTTTGCGCGAGCACAGCTCACGCAACCCACCCTCCCGATATTCCCTCAATAATTACAGCGTATGTACTGGGCTCTAGAACCCTTGCGAGCAAAAAATGTAAATGATCAACGCTTTTGGCAAACGGAGCCTCCACCTGCTTTGTAAACAATAATATAGTATACTGCAAATACAGTTCGGTACAGGTACGGAAGTACAGGTACCTTCAGTACTTTATTTTATTATTGTATATTACTTACAATACTACAAAGTAACGTAGCTATCGATATTGATTCTCATCTCATTCTCAGCGCAGTGCTTGTGTAGCACGTACCTGCACGGGTTAATGATATAGTAACCACAGCTGTACGAGCCGAAAGTGCCACAGCAAAGCCGTCAGCAGACCACACCGGCGGTGGCATGTAGCACTCACCCGTCCGCCGAGGGCCGCGGCGAGGATCCATAGTTGGAATAACGCAGACTTTTGGACGCCTAATGATACAAATAGATAGTATGAAAAGACTTAGGGCGCTGGTACTTGTGCTGTCTGCGCTGGCGGGCGTGAGTCCGGCGGGCGGACAAGGGGACCACCGCGCGTGGCAGGAGCTGCCGGGTTCGGGCAATTACGAGAAAGTGTCCAGCCCGGGACCGCGTTTCGGGCAAGCCTCGATGACACTCTCCTCCGTGAAATACTACTGGGAGTTCGGTGGTCAGGTGAGCTACTACTGAGCATCCGTAAACCGACTCGCGACACGTGGGTGCCCAAGTCTCGGACGCGTAACGGAGAGTATTCGACAGGCCTCAAACCTTTTCTTACAAAACGAGGAACGGAGAGGCAACACGAACAGCGCGCTAGACTCGGGCTGGCAGGCAGGCAATATGGAAGCGCGCGTGGCTGTGAACTATATCTGTCTGAAAGTGCACCGTGGGTGCTTCGGTTGGTTTGCGGTATGCTGAGGTAGCTTTTCCGTCGTTTTTTACTGGCAACACGCCCCTTCATGAGAGTGAGGAAAAGGGGGAACGAGGGGAAGGGGGTTGGATGTGATATTGGAGCTTGTCATGCCATGAGAGCACGTAGCAAGGGATGCGCTGACTGTCTAATTGGCTGCAGGACGAGGCAGGAAACCTGTTGAATGACTTATGGACGTACGAGTGAGTATATGACGGCCTTGCCCTTCGCCCCCCTCCCCCCCTCCCCCCCCACCCGTTCCCCTCTCTCACCCTCCTTTGCCATATCCCCTTCTCTACCCCCTCTTTTCTTGTATTAGATGTGGCATACCACCTAATGGCGTGCCATTCCCTGCCTTGCTCAGCTTCACGTACGACGTGTGGGACCTACGTCACGAGGGAGGACAGCCTGGCGTGCCCAGCCCCTCCCCCCGCGCTTACGCTACTCTCGTGCAACTCAGCACCAACGCTTATCTGTACGGCGGAATGTGCGAGCCACACATGGAGCCAACGGGTGGGAAACCCTGCAGTGATGACCTCTGGGTATTCGACTCTTTATCTAATCAGTAAGCCCCCCCCCCGCCCTCCCCCACGCGCGCACGCACACATACACACACAAACACACACACGCACGCAAACACACCAACACACACATACATCAACGCGCGCGCGCACACACACACACACACACTGAGGCACACGCACACACACGCTCATATACCACACACACACAGACACACGCGCGCGCGCGCACACCCGCCCACGCATGCGCTAACACATACACACTCGCACACACACCCACGCACGCACATATAAACATACACCCGCCCATATACAAACACGCACAAACACACACAGACACGCACACGCACACGCGCACACACACACACACACATACACGCACATCCGCCCACGCATGCATAGAAACACTCGCGCGCACATTCACACACACCCACGCATAAACACACCCATCCAACCACACACACACACGCACATTTAAACACACAAACCCACCCAGATACACATACACACATGCTCCCCCACCACGCATATCCGCCCACGCATGCACAGACGCACGCGCGCGCGCACACACACACACACACGCGCGCAGACGCACACACACCCACAAACAGCTACACATATACACGCACTTATAAACACACACACGCACACGCTAACCCCCCACATGAACCGGCCACGCATGTGCACACTCGATCGCGCACACTCACACGCACATATAAACACACACCCCCACCCATACTTACCCACACCTACCTACCCAAGCACACACAACCACACCCACCCACCCATGCACATACACGCAAACACACGCGCGAACATTCACATGTAATTAGCCATTATCTCACTCCAGCTTATTCGCCTTAACCCTTAGGCATCGATTTACCGCTTAGCATATTCGTAGAAATTTATGGTTGTAAGGGACGGAAAGGCGGTGGCTGGTGTGCTTCTCATGCGCACTTCTCTGACTTCCTCGGTGAGCAGGCGACCCTGGAGGAGCATTGACTACGTGGTCGGTGGCGTGAAGCCTCCCCCGCGTAGCGGCCACATCGCTGTCACGCGTGCCTCATCCATGTATGTGCACGGTGGGTCTGGCGGCGCACAGTACGCGCGCGAGGTTGACTACGCCCCCGCCTACGCCGAGGTCGTGTGGGAGTACAGCTTCGTGGATGAGAAGTGGACGGCGCACACCCCTTCGCCAGGCACTATCAAGCCACTCAGTGCCTACGGACGAGCAGGTGGGGGGATCGTACGCACTTGTCAGCGCCGATCGTGCCCGCCCGATGCGTATCACACGCTGACACATACCGCGAGGGGCTGAGTGGTGTGGCTGTATTTTCAGGTGCGCTGCTTTCGAGTGGGAATGGCGCAAACCTTGTGGTCCACGGTGGTATCCACCAATGCCGGGGCCGCTGCGTGACGCCCTCGACGGGCAATATACTCGATATCCATAGCTATACCCTTAGTGAGATGTATTGGTTCAACTTTGATAGCGCGGAATGGACTCGCTACAATCTGACGGTGCAGCCCAGCAAAGCCTTCCATGCTCTGCACTCCCATCGCGAAGTGAACGGCCGGCGCATGCTTTTCACCTTTGGTGGTTGGGGCCACAGCACCACCAACACCCAGCAGGGAGAGTACCAGATGCAGGGGGAGTCCAGGATGCAGGGCGACCTATGGCAGCTTGCCGTGGATGGGCTCACCCTCAGCAGCGCCTGGGAGAAGCTCATCCCCGCTTCCAACGCGCTGCCTGCGCCTCGTATGGCCTCCGGGGGCGGCTACCTCTCTGGTGGAGCGCCCAGGTTTGTGGTGGCCGGGGGTCTGACCTGCGCCAACGCCTCCGTGAACGAGCTCCATACCTGCTCCACCGTCCTGGAAGACCTCTGGTCCTTCGACCTCTGGGGGTGGATCGCCGGAGAGTACGAGCCAAGCCCTCCTCTCCTCCCTCTCTTCATCCCTCTTTGCATCATTCAGTTCATTCCTTGTACCTTATGTCTGACTGGCTGCTGCCCTGCCCAGGGGGACTGTGACAATCAGGAGCATTCGCGACGGGCAGCCATACGTCCCCGACTCCCTCATACTGCTGGAGGGAGAGTCGGTGGCAGGCGAGCGCAAAGCCGTCTCCACTGCCAACTTTCGCGAGGTTAGTCCCTTCTATCCCCCCAAAACACAGACACTACCGACACTTCATCTGTCATAGTTCGGTGGGTGCGCTGCAAACTTTGCGCGGAGCTTTGAGTGAGCGTGAGGCTTAGTCGGTTTTTAGTGGGTTTTCTGGATCTGTTGGGTGAGTGTGCAGAGCAGTGGAAGCGCTCACAGCTGACCCCGGCCTGTTGTTCTTCTGGGTTCAGGTTCGCACTGGGATTGTGGTTGGTGTCATTCGGCAGTACGGAATGGTGCTGGCCGCGAGCGATTTCGAGTTGGAGGCCGGTAACTCCCTGACGATGCAGTTGACCCCCGCTGAGCGCATCTCGCACAGGTTCAGGCTTGTGCGGGAGGACGGCGCCACGGCTATCCCCTCCGTAAGCCCCTTTCTCTCCACGGCTGGCAGCAATGCTCATCATGCTAATGACACTTCCCGTTCATGCTGTGTTTGAAGTATCGTGGTTTCATCGTTTTCAGGGATTTAGGTTTCAAATATTTATAGGGTCTGCAATGCAAGGGTTTCCGCCCTACGCATTATTTTGCGACAATTAATGGAGGATGTATTTAAAAGGAGGGTATCACTTCTTTTGTTTGGCAAGTGCATACACGGTTTACCATGCATTTTGTGTGTGTGTGAAGGGCAACCAAGTCCCCATCTGAGCAGGTTTTGGGGTTAATAATAATTATTGTGATAGCAACATAATGTAGCTGGGAAACAACTTAGGAAGAAAATTGTTATGTGATTGTACCGAGGGCACTGCGAAGAATTATAAACCGCGTGTTTTCACCGTCAAGAGGCAAGGATAAAGTCGTGCGGATTGCTTTTTGCAAGATTGAATCCTATGAATGCTTGAGCTGGTTTCTGCTGTCCGTTATACTGCATAGTATATTTTATGTTATGTATGTGTATTTTCCTCCCATATTTCACACACGCTCCCTTATATGGGCTGTGTGTGTGTGTGTGTGTGTGTGTGTGTGTGTGTGTGTGTGTGTGTGTGTGTGTGTGTGTGTGTGTGTGTGTGAATGGATAACCATATTACAGTTGGCTATTTACCCTGTTAAATATCTGCTCCATACATTGATCATTTAATTTTCAACATCGTGAAACAAACTATTACCACCTCACGTGTAGCAGCCTGAGGTGGCGAGTAGGATCGAAGTCATGATTGAGGGGGGGCAGAAATGAAACTTTGCTGGGCAGGCTGTCCACCATGCGGCATTGTTAGGGAGATGCAGTGCAGGGATGCGTTGTGTGCCTGATTCATATGATGCACACTATTTATTTCGTAAATATTTGAAATTAAATTTCATGTTCGAATTCATGTGATGGAAGGCAGAGTTTAAGGCGTTGTTTGCCAGCGGAACAATGATGCGAGGCAGACAGGCCCATCGTTTTACGTATTATCTATCGTGAGGGACTGCTTTATTCATGGATCCGTTCTGAAGATTAGCGTAGCTAATGAGCATGGACTGCGGTGCGGCGTTCAGGCGCGAGTGACGCTCGAGGTGTGGGATCCGATGCTGGAGCAAGACTTTAAAGGCGGCTGGCGCTCGTATCAGCCGCTACTGTCCGAAGTCGGCGGAGAAATCTTCACCAGCATTCGCGGCGAGTTTTCCATCGCGCTACACCCCACCGAATGGGAGGGCCTCCCGCACCAGCTCGCCTCCCGTTACCGCCTCACCTGCTGGCTGGGCCCGCAGGCGGTGTACCAAGACACGCAGTTGACCGTACCGCGTGCTAATGAGGCGGTGGAGAAGGAACTCGTGTCCGGCAGCAGCTCGTCGCACGCTTTTCACGCGCGACTGCCTCAGACCGCCCTGGAGCCGGGCGAGCGCGGAGAGGCTGTGGTATGGGCCCATTTCTATTTCGTTTACTGGCAGTTAAAAATATTTCCCCTTCCGCTCTATGCGCTCAGACCTCGGCACATCCAACTGAGGCTGTTGCAGTTTGGTTAGCTTTGTCGAAAATACTATTCACTACCGCCATATCTTGTTTCGCCTCGTATTCGGCTTTTCGGGCTAAAGTCTCCCGATATCTCGCCACCTGAGCTTTCTTTATTCCTCCGCAACGGTGGCTGCGTATGTGCATTTCTCGGGTTTGTGTTCCCAGTTTCTTATACATCCTGGCGGGAACATGAAACGCGGCGATGTCTCGGGCTTCGCGCGACAGGTCGCTCTGCCAATAACAAAATCGGCATTTCACATAGTGCTTTGTTGCACCTTCAGCTTTTTCCTTACAGTATGAGACGTACTTCTGCGTCCCCGCGGCAGTGTCTGCAACGGGCGTGTCGTTATTACTTCGGGCGTGTAGTGGTTTTTCTTGTGTATCGTTGGTGCTCAGGAGGTGTGCCGAGTTCGGTGTGTGCTGCTGAAAATTCAAAGCACCTGTCGCTCAACGGGTACTTGCCTGTTCTTGCGACCGGCACGGACGAGATCGAACTATGCGTATTTGAACTCGCTATTGTTATTTTATGTAGTTTTTGAGCATGGTAAGTAGACTGTTATTAATTGATGTTGCAACAACATCGCTACGACGTTCCCATGTCGGAGGGAGTCTCGCCACGTGCGGCATCTGAGTCGTGTTCATACTTCGTTGGTCGACTGTTGAAGGGCGGCGATGCAGTGCTTCACTCTCCCACAGCCCATATTGAGCGCTCTCATTGTCCCCACAGAAAACCGGCGGACAGATCCGACCGTATGAGTATGTCTACCTGGACCTCTACTACGACATCGTCCGCCCGGGACAGGCGGCCGTCGTGCAAGTCTTATCGGTAGACCGGACCGAAAATGTATTCGTGCTGTTCGCGGACGAGGCGGAGAATACGGAGTATCCCGGTCCGGAACACGTCCACAGTTACACTGCTTGCAGGAACGGCACTGGAACCGGCACCCAAGCTGATGCGCTTCTCGTGGATAGAGAGTACCCGGTGTGTAGAATGCAGTGGACTTTTGCGCGGGCGACAGCAGACGTCCATATGCGCGTTGCTATTGTCCTGGCCGCCACCCTCGACCAGGAGACCGCGGCCGCCAGTGAGACTGCCGCATACCGGGTGGAAGTATTCTACGAGGACGTCACGGCGGTAGGCCCGTCATTCTCCCCTGACGACCCTTTCACAACGGAGGACGTCAACACCGACAAGGCGGTAAGCGCTCATGGCCCTGCTGCAGTGCTTGCGACTATTTGCATATGAGTATGAAAATAAAGACCGCACGGCGACGTTTGAACTTCATCCGCGCGATGAGTTAGCCATTCATTATTTCTTAATTAATGGTTGCCTGACTCATGCACCACATGAATGTTATTGATATTGATAATTTACAAGGTTTTTTCCTCTTTTCTTCTTTTTGCTTTATGGCTTATGCTGCTTTTTCTTGTATAAGGATTTTTTTTTTTTAATTTGCAAGGATTATTATTTGTTTCTAATCTCATCCAGCATTGCGGGTATTTGGCGGTACGGGTGCATTCTAAAAGTGTACATTGAACCTGATGTCATCCGGTCATTTCGCGAAACTGAATATGCCGCCTCGTCAGATTTACAGATTGCTAATGAGTGCGGGTAGAGCTGTAACGCTGTTCGTGTTGTGTGACACTCAAGGAGGTGGTACATTAACAGTACGGCAGTCCCTGAATTGGCGGACCATATGTTAGAGTCACAAAAGAAGAGGAAACAATCAAGTAAAAAGGAAAAAGGCAGGCCATATTTTCCCGTATTATGTGGTGTTTCCCTTTCAAATGATAATAAAGGATTTATAACAAAGAAAACTGTGGAATCCAGCAGGAAAGGGGAAAGAAATGAAGAAAAGAGGCACAGAAGCATTTCTCTTTCAACGCGTCTTACACAATTATAGCGAACCATATGTGTGCAACCCATTCCCCGTGCGATGTGACAGTGCGGTGCTTTCATGATTGGCAAGATTCCAAGTCACAGGGCGGTTTCTTAAATCGGCCTAGATGCAATCCTACTTCAGTTCCAGGACTCAGGCGCTGTCTTATTGTTTGATCGGTGGATTCGCTTCCTTTAGGGCGCCATTCATTTGTCGACCGGTGCGCCAAGGTGGCTTTCGGTTTGGGCGACCCCACTTTAGCGAGCCAATAAAGTGGGTAGAATTTACGAGTGTTGCGCTCTCATTTATTATTGCTTGAAGATTGTTGTCACGCGAGTGAGACGGACGATGTTATTCGGCTATGAGCTAAAACAATAATTAAGGATTTAGGGTTTACCCTATACCCTAAAACCCTTATTCGGTTATGAAGTTTGCTTTTAAAGCTGTAACATGGTATGTGGCATGCATGCGCTGGTATGGACAGGGATTAGGGCTTGTATTAGGGTTAAGAAGGGGATCATGGGAATTTTCAAACGAAGTGCTTCATATCCCGGCAGCATCTTTTTTTGAGCCGTGGCTATTAATATTGAAACACCTAATTTTTTTGGAATCCACTGAGTGAGGGACGGTATTGTGTCATGTTACAGGGCGTTGACCTTGTGGTCCTGGCGGTGGGACTGTCGCTCGGAATGGGCGCCTGTGCTGGCTGCATCGTGTTGGTGCGCGTTGCGAGCAAACGCAAGAAGTTCCGCAAGTTTGAAAAGCTGAAAGTTCGCGACATGCTGCTATTTAACGTGAGCCCCCCCGCCCCTCACACCACCGGAAATTAAATGAACAAACACGCACGCGCGTGCGGGATAGACTCACATGTGACATATCTATGTTACCGCATATCTACAGATGACTGTCTTTCGTGATTTAGGTTGCCACTTTTCTCGGAAAACTTTATCTATACACTTAACCCATACGATCTTGTCATTTCCACTGAGATGGTCTCCATCTCCTTGATTTCTTGATTCGGCATGTTTTTTTGTTTTGTCAAGGGACTATGATGTTTTTATTATTTGTAATATTAACATGTGCATCAGTCGGAATTTGACCGCTATTGCTTTCCATTTTCTCAAAATATAATTCAATTGTACGTTTCATGTATTATTATGTGAATTGTGACGTTTCATGTGACTAAATATATCTACCTGTACGGTCCGACCCTGACACTGCCTCGCTGTCCCTGGCCCTCCCCGCCTACAGCGCCCCAACGCGGAAATCGACAAGCTGGTGGCGCACGAGATGGACGCCGCGCTGCGGACGGCTCCGAGGGTGAAGGGGCAGCAGGAGATGATCCCCATCCCCAAGCAACGCGCGCCGGGTGACGAAGATAACCCGTACGGTTATATGGCCAAGCGCGGGCAGATGCCGCTGGGATTGCGTGCAACCTTCGGGACGGCGGCCTCCGACGAGGACGGACAGGGACGGGAGACCGGCGGCGTCGCGGGCTTTATGGGAAACTTGGAAGCGATGGCGGAGGAGTATCGTCGCGGGCTGCTCGGCGGCCCAGCGCACACCGCAACCGTCAGCAGAGCGGAAGCGGAGTCGACGCTCGCCGCAAGATACGCTAACCTCGCCGCTGAGCGAGACGCAGCAGCGAAGGAGGGCTTGTCGGGGAGTGCTGTGGTTATGCCCAAGTCTCCGCCTCGCGCGCCTCCCGGTATCGCGCCTCCAAGTAGCAGTGGCGGAGGCAACAGTCGACCGTCCTCCGCGCTGTCTTCATCACGCCCCCTCGTCGACCACTCTGCCCAATCTCAGTCACAGGTAGCGATAAGCTTCGTGGGCGACGCCGACGGTAGTGGCAGTGGCTCTCGTCCCGTATCAGCCTCGCACAGCTCGCGTGCTGCGACGCCCCTTCGCGCTCCAAAAGGGATCCGCCCGCCGCCCTCTCGCGACGGCAGTCGACCAACCTCCGGGAGCTCGCCCACCTGGCTCGCGCCCGCCCTGCGTCACCCGCAATCCGCTGCCAACCCTTCGACAAGTTTTTCACCACAGACGCCGCAGCAAGCGGCATCTCCGACTTCTTCGCGCACGGAGGCTCCGCTGGTTAGCAGCGACTCGACATATTCCACCCTGCGCGCGCAATACTCCCCTCCTACCCTGCATCAGCGACGGCAGCAAGGGCCGGTACTCGCCCCTCCGCCGCCCGAGGGGCTGGCGGCTGCTGTCTGGATACCGCAAGACGCGAATGCCACTTCCCCGAGTGCGACGTCACCGTCGCGGCTGCCGAATGCAATTCGCTCGCCGCCGCCTCCGCCGGCCGGAAGCTCTATCCGCCCGCCGCGGATGCCACCCCCCGTCATGGGCCCACGGGTGGGACAGCGCGCGGGCGCACTGGCCCCGCTGAGCCGTAACGATATGAGTGAGGAAGAGTTGGTGGCGAGGCGGTTGCGCGCGCTGCAAGGCGACGGAGGCGGCTCCGGACTCACAAACACCGGGCGGCCCGCGAACCGCCGGCCCAGTGGACGTTGAGGATGTTGGTTTTTAGGTACCATCGTCTGGCTCGCATCATTCCGGTTTGTCCTTCTGAGGCTTTATGGAGTGTGGGCGGGTTCCCAAAAGTCACTGGTGCGAAATCCCGAACCAATAGACGTCAGGTATGCAACAGTCGCCATAGCAGGTATCATTTGTAAGCACGAGTAAATGTTAGCCTTCCTATTTGGCCATGCATGTTGCAGCGGGTGCATGAGCCGCGCCTAGTTGATATGGTCACTGAAATCGGAGCACTGATTGACTTCCGACATCGAGAGGTATGGAGGTGCAGTGTTACCTGAAGTCGCCTATGTCAGGGAACTGAAAAGAGCACGCCAGGAGTCATTGAGCTCGCGTGACATCATTGACAGTGTTCAATGCAAGTCGTCGATCCGTTAACTAACACCACACATTGCAGGCTCAGCATGATGTTCCAGCGGAGCCCTCGTAGGGATGAGCCGGTTTGGGAGGATGCTGCTGATAGTTTTACATATGTATACGGAGGAGCTGGAACGACGGCGCAGGTATCCTTCCGACCTATCAGGAGCGCAATATATGCATATGTATCGGCACACTGGCGCTATTCTATATATGTATTAGCAGTGCGGAGGTTTAGTTGCCCACACGTACATGATATAGCATTGGCGTATGGAAAGAATTTAGGAGCGCTTCAGCGATTTCATTATGGAATGAAATTAAGGCAGCGCTCGAGGCACTATCGACCGGCCCAGTATCGTGGCCTCAGCACCCTTGGAAAACCGCTGCACCTCCTTGTTGGCGGTATGCGCTCTTCGCACCCGCTGTAGCTCCGCCACCAGCCCCAACGCTTTCGCCTCGCTGCGTAAACTGCTGCAAGGGTACTCCTCATCCTGTGAACAAATGTTCCACACTGCGCCGCACACGCGCTGAGCGAGACCAGAGTGGGCAGCGCCATGTCTCCGTAGCACCGCGCTTAGCTCACGGAGGAGTCCCAGCTGGCCTGCGTCCTGTCGATTGGCTTTCAGGATGCAAATGTTTCGCAATGCACCACAGGCTTGCTCTGCGACCTCCACATTCGTCAGGCCGTGCGTTCGTAGCACCGATTGCAGCTCGACAACAATCTTCAGCTTTCCTGCCTCGGCTTTATTCTCATCGTCTACGCAAATATTCCACACCGCGCCGCAAGCCTGCTGTGCAACTACAACATCGGATACACCGTACGTGCGGAGTATATCTTGAAGGTCGGCAAGAAGGCCCAGACGGCCGGCCTCTGTCTGGTTGTCGTCCCTCTCGCACAGGGTGCGGATCGCTGCGCATGCGTGTGCTGTTAGCGCGGAATCCGACGCGCAACGTGTTTGTAGGACGGTGCGTAGGTCTGAAAGCAGACCGAGTCTCCATGCTTCGACCTTACTATATGCACAGCCGCGGGTGACGTCCTCGATTAGCCCACACACCTTCGAAAGGTCGTCTAAATGATACTCGCTACAGCGGCGGAGGACTTCGCCCGCCTCCTTTAGACTCGACACCTCCGTCAGCCTGGGCACTTTCGTCGTCGCCGCTGACGTAACAGCACTGTCACCACAGTCGTGACGACACGTCGTCATATGAGAAGAAGATGAAACCGACGTGCCCGCTGTTGCAGAAGCGGTCTGTTTCTGATCTGGACTCTGAGTCGGAAGGAGTGATGATCGCTTGTCTTCGAAGGACACGACGTCTGTATCTGTAAACCCAGCGACCAGGAGAACCTCCCGGGTCACAGCCAACAGATTCCCCATCGAACGCACGCCCTGTTTCTCTAGTGCTTGGATATTCTCACTTGACACCTTACAAACCTCACGCAAAAAGGCATCTGCTTCATGACTGATTATAAACTTCTTGTTCTCAAGGTCGGTAGCGCTCCCCGTAGCTGGCTTGGTTGCGGGTGTTGCGTCTAGCTGGTAGCAGCGGTTCGCTGCGGTCGTAAACGTCGGTGGTTTTCCAATACTCACGGACCGGAGGCTGAACTTGCTGGCAGCGTGAGTGTAGTGAGCAGGCGAAGCTCGAAGCATGGCGGCGATGAGAGCATCGACCGGAGTAGCGCTGGCCATGCTGGCCGGAGATAGACTTATCACCGGCTGCGAACCTACGGCAGACCTGCACAACGTTATCAATGCGAACCCTGAGAAGCACAACTTCAGCTATATTTTCAATTGTGAGGGGCGGCCAAGGCGAATTCAAACGTTTCGGCGTAGAAACCGAAGCATGCGCGAAGGCGGGCGAAAATTTGCGAGCACAGATGAGTATTGTAACGGGATAAATGTTGCGCTTGTGTTTGGATGTGAAATAATGGAACAGTGTATCGGGCGAGGTGAAACGTGTTCCACCTTAAACGCCAGCTGTCTCGGCTTAATTCAAGCGAGATGTGTGAAGTGCAGTTACAGGGGGGGGGGGGGGGGGGGGGGGGACAAGCTACCAATCCCCAAAAAGTGAAAATATGTTGGTTCAAGGCCAAGTCATAAGGTCGGGAGTGCCGCAACTCACCGGAGTGGCTCGGACCACGCCTTCGTGTCCGACATGGAGGGATCCAAGACAGCGAAGACGAGCGCCCCAGGACAGTGTCGCCGTGCGAACTGGAGCTCCATCGCACAGCGGTCCTGTCGTGCGCCGCCCGGCTGCGGCGGGTGTGACGCTCTGGTCCCACACCGCGTTGTTGGCACACCGAGTCGGTCGGCGTACCGTGGAGTGACAAACACAAGCACTCGCTGCGACTGCTCTATGAGAGCGTGCATCGCTGCCGTTGTCAAGCACTTCGCGCCGCCTGGCTTAGCCGCCTCCGCGAAGCATGTGACACGTAACCCGCGCTCCGTGAGAGCCGCCGCGACCTTAGACACTCGCTGACTCGTGACACCGTCTGGGCCGCTGTCGAAGGATAGAAATACATCATACTTGGACTGTTTTCCTGCCATCACGCCACCAGCAGCTTCCCCTACACAGTCCACGGGACTGTTGGGCTTCAGTCCTCCAGCTTCCCTGCTGCCCAGGTTTTCCCGCCGCGGATGGATCCTGTCGGAATGTGGACGTTCGGCGTTTGTGTGCTTTTCTAGCCGGGGCGTCGCGTGCTTCGTAACTCGTAAAAGTGTTCCGTTGCTTATTAACCACAACCTACAGGAACGCGACGTGAAAAGTTCGCTGCATGTTTCTCAAATAGGCACGACGCCGATTGTAGCGGTGACTTCAAGTCGGCGAAACATTGGGTGGTTACGCGAATGGTGTCGACTCGACGTTTCATCATGATCACCAGGCGCTACACATCGTCTTGGCAGTATCGAGACACTACACAGCCGCTCAGTACAGTTGCCCGTACGTGTACTCGTGCTCCTTACGTCCTGATGATGAGCTGCGACTGCGATGAAAAGCTGCGCCTGTCCTGCGTCTTGCGAACCGGTGTGCTCCCCGGAGTTTTGCGCACAATCCGGGTATTATTGCCACGTGGCGGAGATAGCGATGATCCTGCTCGTTAGTTGTGCATGTACGCGGGTACGTGTACATTAACCCCATACTCTGCAGAACTTCAAAGGTTTTAGGGTTTAGCGTTTGGAGGCGGTACGTTGGTGAAAAACCGGCGCATACGGTACATGTTGTAAACAATTTCAATTTCAATTTCAATTGGAGGCGGTACGGTACGACATTATTGGACTCAGAGGTACAGTATTTCGGTGTCTTTCGGTTTTATGATTCCTGCTTTAGTGTTTTGGCAGTATTACACCTTGATGATCCTCATTTTTCTTGTAAGGATAATATATAATATAATGATATATAACAGAACAATAATATATAATAATATATTGTTTTTAATGAAATGCGACAATAAACTTCATATGAAAAAGGTGATTACAAGGAGAACAACATGAACACGGACAGGGAAAATGGGAGGGGGAACAAAATAGCAAGAGTGACAACATGATCACGGAATCCAAAGCACGGCAAAAGCACTACATTGTGCACCAACCTCGCGGGTTAAACTAAGGAAACTCCTAGGCAACGCCGAGAATGCAACACATGGAGGCGACAAGCGGGCAAGCGGCGCCTCACGCGCCGCTCGAGGAAGCACGGGGACGCATGCGGCCCATGGCACGGGTGAAGAGCGCCGTGGCAAGAGAAGGCATCCCAATTGAGGAAGAAACGGCCTCCACACCGACTGCGGCGCAAGATGTGGCAAACCGCGATGGCACAAACCGATGGCAAAAACCGCGCAAGATGTTGTCCGCGTGAGCAACATAGACGGCGAGAGAGACCTTTCGGCGAAAGGAGGCCAACAACTTGCCCACATGCATCCCTTTAGATGCAGATGCATGCTTGGTAAGCTCCGTCAAGAAACCCGTGGCGTGGCCGCCGAGAGTACCAAATTCCGTGACTGCAAAGGGAATGAAGCGGATGTCGGGGCGACTCCTCACCCTCTCCCAATACTTCTCGAACTTCGTCTTCTCAGCACGGCGTAGAGCGACTTTCGGAGACGAGGGGCTAGAAACGATGAGCAAACCGGAAGCCACGGCATCAAGGGCAACTTCTAAGCCTCGGATGCCGTGATAGTGCAAGACACCCACATCCGCGGGGATGCCGGCGTTGCCGTTGGGGAGTTGAATTAACATCTTGGGATGTGTGAGAACCTCGACGCCAACCATGAGTGCGCCACGAACCTCGGAGATGATTCCCGCAAGGGCCGTCACTAGCCAAGAGTGAGCGGTGTGGACCGAAGCATCTCCGTCGCATCGAGCCAAATGGTCAGCACAAGCAGTGGCCCACGCATCATCCGACATATCAACACCCGCCGACGCGAATGCACCCTGCGTAGCTTTAACCGAGAGATGGCAAGAAGCACAAGCAGTGAGGGAGCGTATAGTAGAGAAGATGCGGGGTGGGGGTAGGCCGAAGATGCGACTGACCGCGACGCGGAAAACTGCGTCGTAGTGCTCAAGGAACTTGTCACATAGCTCGCCAAGGCGACCCGAAGGAGGTGTGTCCGAAGCCAGAAATGCAAGGGCGCCGTGGCCGAGACGAGATACCAAACGCCTAGACTCCGGCCGAGCGCGGTTGGAAAACGTGAGAGCGGGCTTCGCGAAGCGAAGCAAGTTGACGCGCTCACTTATGTCGGCTTGTTGCTTTGGAAATATGTCCGTGGCAAACGCAAAAAAGGGGTACGAGCGAGGGTAGGCCATCAAGGGACCGAGCAATTTGCTCGTTGTTTGATCGGGCTTCGGCTACTCAGCCTGCGCGAGACGCGGTTGGACGTTGCGGGACAAGCATCGCTAAGGTTGTGGTTATCAAGGGTTCGGACTCGGCGAGAGCGTGAGAACCGCACGCGGCATCTAAGCGCCCACGACGAATCGAGTTTTAACGACCACATGGGTTTGTTGTCGCCGTCATCTCCGTCCGGTGTACCATGTCTGCGGGACACCGTTGTGGTCATTGCGGTCGCTAACTGCTAAAGAAAGATAAGAAACATCGGTGGAAACCACCAAGCAAATGACGACAACGGTGGAACGACTCTCCAGAGGTTCAACCCCGGGGGACCGGAAGGCATGCAACTGCGTCAGCACTGCCCTCCTGCAAAGCGTCACGAAGATAGGATCCCAAATTCACCCCGAAATAAGCGTGGATTGGATTTGAAATATACTTGTATCGCTTAACGCGCGAGAACATGCGCCCACTACCCGTAGCGATTCCGGATCCTACTAGAGGTTGTTCGCTAATGGAACATGTAATCAAACCCTGCATGTCGAATGGGATTCTGCCATCCTCCGCGCTCTCGCTTGCTTCCGTTTCAGCAGCGAGACCGTACTAATGCACACACAGCAACGTGTCATCCCTAAATTTGGCAACGGCCGCTGCACCGGGCTGGTCATGGTGAAGGGTTCCACTTCTCGCTGTCGCGTTTTCTGTGGTATGCTTTCCAAGTGATGCGGCGGCCTCTACCGTCGCAGAGGCCCGCTTTCAGCAAATACTCCGCTCCTTGCAAGTTTTGTGTGCTCATGTCGCTTTACGCAGCCTTTGGTATCTGGACCTCGTACGGAAAGTAAAGTTTTTGACTCAGGCGGGTGGAGCGGGGCTGTGGCACCACTCCGAGTAGTGCTCCACCTCCGCGACACGATAACGCCTATTAGGGCATTCAAACCCTAACGCCCTAGTATCTCCTTATCGACACATAGCTACACCCAATACAGTTTACAACAGTCAAATCAGTATTCTCTTGCATGAGCAGACCCTCACGAAGCTAGAAGAGGGGGGCGAGTGCTGCGAAGGCGGAGCCCAGCTCGACTGAAGCGCCAGCTCGACCAGCAGTATTTTCCCATAGCTAGAGCCAGAGCCCGGGAGAGGGATCACACCTTCATGTGCGACTCAATGTGTAGCCATCCTTTGATTGTAGGAGGCTCCTATGGAGTTGTTGAACTAATAACTCAGGTGCACATACTGACACACACACACACACACACACACACACACACTCAAGCGCACACACCCACTTGAATTTTCACATAACATCACATACATTAGCCCGCACTCCCCCCCCCCCCCCCTCTCTCTCTCCCCCCTTCTCCCATTGTTACACGCGCAAACCACACACTTACACACACACACATCGTGTGGTAGCATGAACTAATCATATATATGTCCAAGCGGTGTTTGCGGCACGCCACAGCCAACAATTACACACACACTCATTCATCGCAAGCAAACACATTTGCGTGCAAGCAAACATACACACACACACACACACATACATTCTGATTGGCGCACACGTAAGCACACTAGCATGAAATGCATAATTACACGGATTTGAGCATGCTTGCCGCACACAATAACCCACAATGCAACCCATAAGCATGCTGGAACCCGAATGCATTATTACATATCATGATCCCCTCAAACTTAAACCTAAAACACCAGAATACGCCCTACACCCCACACTGCTACCAAAATCCCACCACCCTTTCCACTTGACCCCCTGCCCACCACCAAAGAGGAGGCTCTCCGCAGCCAATTATGAGCACGCCACCCCTCTTCGTCCTGTATTGTGTGACATTCGAAGGCATGGCTCTCAATTGCATGGCGTGTTGCCTGACTACGTACTTTTCTGAGCCTTAAGGGACCCCATCCCCCCTCCACATCCACCACGAAAGCCGCTGGGAATCCGGTAGGCTAACCGGCCTTCTCGAGGCTCACACCGACACATCCATTACCTCGCATGAACTTTTGCACGCAATCGATGCACACCACATTGCCAATGTGGTTAGTGCATGTTGATTGGCATACATTGCGCTGGGCTTAGCTGTTTGGTTGTTTAACAGAGATAGGCATGACCTGTGTGAGGCAGGGTTCAGGGTGATGGTGGTGGGGCATTCAATTACCAACAATGAGTTATTGTCGCCCAACGTGTGATAAGCAGTCAATTATCTATCGCACACCCGGCCTTCACTCGTTAGACAATAAAGAACGAAACGCCAGGCTCTACCGATGCTGATGACGGGTATTCCGCATGGATGGTAGACGTGATACCAAGGATCCACGTGGCTTGTGTACCGCCATTGATTGGGCATACCTACTGCTTAAAGTAATGCAGTGGCAGTTTGACAGGTATGCACGTGATTGGCAGTGCTTAGCTGTCGTGATGCACCTGGCGCGTCATCGCATCTCTCGTCGTGATGGTAAAGCAATAGCGACCCTCCCGCACCAAGCCTACGCCTTCATGTGTCGACACGCCATGCTGTCGTCTTTCCGCTCCAGCAAAATACCCTCCGCCTCGCCCAGGTCCATTTCTGATATTTGTTTGATCACGTCCGGGCTCGCCCCCCACACCCTCTCCGCGACCAACACCGCTACGGCATTCAGAAATACCGCGTGCCCGAAGCACGAAAGCGTGTCGCCAGGATTTCTCGACACTTTCCCAGCGACATCGCCTGCCACACATAGCACCCAAAGTCAGTGCTCTTTGTACGAGCGTGACCTTGTATAACGCCCGTCGTCGAAAATTTCCGACAAGTCAATAAAATCATTTTTGGGCTGGGCTGATGTGCTCTTACTTAGCTCCTTTGCAACTATCTCCGCATACGCATCGAATGCCTCCTTACCGCCATCTTTACCGTAGAATTTTGTCAGCGGGCCGTATCCCAGGGTATCGAACATTTCCTCGCACTTTGGGGCGATACCGGCGGGGTGCAAGGACGGCACCAAGTCCATCGCCGTTTGCGTGGCGACCGCGTCCGCCGACGAGCAGCCGAAGACTTTGCTCAGCATACCACCCGGAGTCGCCGTCTTTTCCTCCGCCAGAAGCTGCAACGTATCGCTCGCTCGCCGAGCGCCACTAGTGATTAGCACCTAAAGCATTAACAACCCACACGTGCTGGTGATGAGCGTGTCGCTGATTTACTGCTGTTTATTCCTGAATTTCCGCTTCGAGTAGTCGCCTCTGAACGACGTACACACGCCAGCATAGTAACGTACCTTGTTGGCTTTGACAGTCACGGATTCCTGAAACCATTTACGGGAAGCTATCGCCTGCTTCTTACCCTTGTCTGTCAGCGCCCGAAGCTGGTCGTCCCTGTGCCAGTCGTGAATTTGGCTATAGTCGCCTTTCTTTTTACTACCTACCGGAAACATCCAAACCAGTCCAAGTCGTCGTGAGTTAGTTAGTCGAGCAGTAGGGGCACCACGAGCACGTGTTACAATAACATGGAGGTAGACCAAATCCTTAGAACCTCGGCGTCAGCCTAACAAAGACTGTGGTGCTGTGAAGCACAGACGAAAGAACATCGGACAAGTAGATGTTATGGGGTGTTCGAGCCGGCGCGTCGGTATACAGGTATATAACTGCCAGTACACGTACGTAGATGACGTGGTAAGTTAGTAGACAATGTTCAGAAAGTACGTACAGAGACAACAACATCAGCGGCACGCATTCCTTCCCTGATAATCCACTGCTCCTTCCGTACCTGGAGGGACCGCATTTGCGTGGCGAATTAACACCAGCTTGGTGACGCCAGCGTCCGCCAGCTTGTTCTTCAGTGCCTCCGCCATCTCTTCTATACGATTGTACCGTCCCGCCTCTCGGGAAGGTGGAACGGCGAAGTCCACGAAACAAAACAGTAGCTTGGCCGCGCAAGATCAGTAAGTGACACAAACAAGTTCACCGAGAGTCGCAAGTAAAACACACCCCAGGAAGATACCGGCAACCAGAGGTAGAGGTCCCCAAAGCGGATTGTGTGAGTCGCAGATACTAGCGACGCGACGCATGTGATGTTCACATGCAGCGGCGGCCCCACTGCGGCGTTATTCAGTACATTACCTTAGCGCACAGTTACACAAGCATAATCACACGAATATTCTGTAGGCAGCACAAGCATAGGCATACATGAAATGATTACAAGTCTGATAAACACATTGACTAACAGCCCCGCCCAGTTCATGCAGTCGTGCACGAAAAGAGGCATTGTCTACGCAAGAACATCGGGAAAACATGCAACGACATTAACAAAATCACCGTGCAGATCGCCCCCCACGTACTACCCCAGAGTGCCATCTAGGGCGGTGGACAGATGCTCATGGAATTCCCAATGAACCTAGTTTCGTATTTATACATCGGTACACGTACATGCTATTTCGTACTTACTGTAAGCGTATCGGCACTTGAACAAGAGCACATGCATGCTGGCGGTCGCTCACTTTGTAACCATCCTCAACTAATTTTCCTCATCGACACGCTGCCAAAGCCTCACGCATGTTTCCACCTTACTATGCTCTGACTATAGGTTATGGGCCCTCGTAACTTACGAGTATGGTCACGCAACTTCTTGCGCCAACAACAACAATTCTATGAGCGTGCCACCATGCCACCATGGATCCCCCGCCGCCGCCGCCGTTTTTCACACCGCCGCGTCCTTCTACCTCCGCGTCGCTTACTAGCACAAGGACTCCCCATCTCTCGCCCAACAAGCTCCGACAGGCTCCCCGCGATCGACCCTTCTACTTTCATGACCACCATGCGTTTTCTCCCTCCCTAGACCACCTTCCCCGTGGTGATGCACATACAGACGCGGAAGCCGCCATGCATCAAAACAGGGCGTTCATCGATGTGGAATTACAACGCGTTCTTGCTGGAGCACCGCCACGTCGCGGCAACTTCAGCCTGTCCCACCCTCGCATCGGACACCCGGCCTTGGACATCCATCCTTAAACGCGGAAGCTGCTGTCCCGCTAAGCACACACATTGCAAACCTGCGAGGGACTCTATATTATAGCCTCGGTACGTGCTATTGCTCCCTACTTCCGTGCCAATGACGACCTATAGGCGGCGCATTATAAACTACTTACGGGTGTTTTAGCCCTATCTACCCCCGTCTATTAGAGGGTCCTCCGCCCCCAGACGCTCCTAGTAATGCATACTACCAAGACTTCCAGCATCACGTGTTCGGTATATGTGAAATAAAATGAAATAATTTACAACAATACCGAGTTAACGATTGTTGTTTGTGGCTTTGGGCGGACCCGTGATCAAAGCCTTTTCACGTCTCTTCAATGCTTAGGGTTTACGCTGTGAACCACTAACCCTAACCTCTCCAATGGCACTAACAACACCGTCTAATTGATATCCGTAAACATTTTTTCTAAAAAAACCGTACGAGCAGTTTGGCTTTGTGATAACCCTAGGCACACTGCCTGAAGCAGCCTATCGATAAATAAGTGCCGACTAGGGGAGGGGTTGGTCGAGCACAAGGATCGAGGCGCCGTCCTCAAAATGACTTGGATACGCAAAAAATCAATCGAAACCCTCCGTACCGTGCTTTTTCCGGCGGCGGCCGATGTTCAGGACTGCCGCCACTAGACCGTCCCGCTCCTCCGGCTGCGATCCGCCTCCGGCTTGCTTCGCGACGAGATTCACAAAATTTGATATTTGAAATTAAACACTCCAATACCACTAATATTGGAGTCTATGGGGCCCCCCTTTTGCTACGCCTAACTGGACTTAGAAGCGTGAGGTAGACCGTGAACCACTAGTCCCAACCTCTCCAATGGCAGTGACGATACCGTCGAAAACATACCCGTATCCAGGTACTTATTATTTTATTATCTATCTATTTTTTGTGTGGATACAGTATGAAAAATAAAATGTCGCTAGTCTCCACGATACGCGGCCTGCTCCACCCGCTGCGGGGTCGCTGATCAGCAAGGCTATTCAGCTTGAGCTGGTCGAGGCGAACCTGCCTGACCTCGGCTCATGTGCGACTCCGGTCGTGCCGGAGCTTGGGGGGAAAGGCAGGTAAAAAACCCCCCTCGCATAGGTCGTCGTCGGTCCCGCTTCGATCCGTGCTCAACCCCGCCCGAGGTATTAGCCGCTCCTTCCGACGCAGCTCGCCACCGAGCCGAGTCTTCTCTCCTCCTTCGGGGGCTGAGAAGAGAAAATAACTAGGATGCAGACGGTGTCCGGCTAGCTCTCCTGCCCCCGAGCCAGATTTTCTCATGTCCCATGTCCTTTTCCCGTCGGTTTCCAACACCTATTTGATCGCGTTGTGGCCGTCCGTACCCTTCCCCGGTGGTTCACGTTGTAAGGGGGCCGCCTTTACGAGCAGTGTGCCGTTACGATAACCCTAGGCACACTGTCTGAGGCAGCCTATCGATAGCCGGGTACCGACTAGGGAAGGGGTTGGAAGAACACATGGATCGAGTCGCCGATCCTCAAAAGATGGTTGGTACGGGAATTTTTCCAAAAACCCCATGTACCGGGCTTTTCCGGCGGCGGGCGATCCTAAAGACCGCCGCCGCCAGACCGTGCCGCTCCTCCGGTTGCGACCAACCTCCGTCCTGCGCAGCAACAGGCCTCGCCCCCAGGGGAGACCTAAGGCTCTCGCAGGGCTGGCGACTGCTAGCGAGCGCCGTGCCCTAGCGCTGCTTCCCAGCTGTCCGCCGCCAGCTCCAACACCCTCGTCCCTCCGCTGATCCGTCCGTACCCTTCTTCGCCAAAAAATATTTCGCAAACGCCGCCCCGGCCCCATCGTCGGGAGAGTATGTGCGAGTATTAAGTCGCGGAAAAGACATATCGGACTGGTCGAGCGGGAGATCCATGTGCCGGTGTACGGATATTATGTTTTTCCAAAACCCTCCGTACAGGGCTTCCCGACAGCTACTGATCCTGCGGATCGCAGCTGTCGGTACCTCGTTCAGCCCCCTACCGTGTTAGGCCTGAAACGGCTATGGGGTTACCAACGCCCACCGCGTGGAGGTAGAGGTAGGTGCCGACGGGCCTGCGAGCGCACCCCTCTCCGGGGTCGCCGCCGCAACGCCGCCGGCGGGCGCAGAGATTCACACCTAGGGTAGGTTCGACATCCACATAGCTAGTCGACGTCCAGCGAGCCCCCTTCCTTGGCGCCGCTTCTATGTTGTCCGCCGCCTGCTCCAACACCCGCCTTGCGCCGTGGATATGTCCGTACCCTCTTCGCCGCCGATGAGCAATTCGTGGGATACAGGTTCCGCACGAGAGTACTCCGGCAATATCCAGTCTTGAAAAGAAATATCGGACGGTCCGAGTGGGAGATCTTGGCGCTTATTTTATACATGATATTTTGAAAAGCCCTTTGTACCGAGGCGTCCTGACAGCTGCACATCACACGGATCACAACCCTCGGATCCAACCGTGCCGGAGCAGGCACGGATATAGGGTTACTAGCGCCCACCACGTAGAGGTGGGGGTGCGTGCCGAGGGGAATGCAAGCGCACCCCCCTCCGGGGTTGCCGCCTCAACGCCGGTGGCGGGCGTATGTTCGGTCTACTTAACATGGTCATGATTGATCATCCCTCAATCTCCATGGTCCTGACGAATTTCGAACAAGACCCTAACTTTGTTTCTAGGCTCTTTCCGGGTTCCGACGCTTGGCGGGCTCTCAACTATATGCTCGACTAGAGGGGCATTAGCAAAACGGTGCTGTTACTGCTAAGGCGTCGTCACTCCATGTTAGTCGATAACGCATAGACGCCTGCTTACAACGTAATTTACGTGCTTCTAGAGAACTTAATGATGAACTAGTGCCACAACAGCCACATCATCCATACCTCTTCCGTGAAAGCCTTCTTGTGGTCACATATATGGCTAACCTCTACCCTAGCCATGGTGTTGCACGCAACAAAATCTTTTTGGTTCTAGATGCGCGCCTTAATGGTCGCCGAGCCACGGGCGTTACGCTCCAACACTTGATCACCATTCTTGCCCATCATAAACCCCCTATCCCTCCACCCCCTACCACGCCTCCAATCCCGCCCCCGCCGTTGCACGATGCCCACGCATTCGCATCCATGATCGACAAGGTTATTCAAGATGCGGTTGCCACCCATGTTATCTCTACTCCGTCCCCACCCCGGCCACCTGCCCTTCGCCAAATCTGTCCTTGCCATGGCAAGGTCGCAGCCACCATCTTCATAGGGATTGTCCACATCGCCGCCTAGGCTATGGCGGTGGCCGCAGTTCTCCAGATAGTCCCCCCCCCGGAGACCACGGACAGCGCAAGGGGCCTCCGCCCACTCTACATGATGTACCGGTTGCAGTTGTTGATAGCAGCGACGTGTCCGGGGCATATTCAGGTCTCCCGGACTTTCTTAGCACCTCCGACGACCCTTTTGCTAGAATGGCCCTTGGCCATGTCCACTTTGCTAGCGTACCACCTCCCTTTCATGACAAATCGTATTATTCCGTGGTTGCCCTCCTAATGGCTCTCAATGCAACCACGCCGGTCCACAACCCCTTGGCGGCCTCCAATTCGTCGATTCTGGTCATAACCTTTGCTTGAAACCCATCCTTGGCCGCTTCGAACCAAGGAGTTATCAGCGCCTCCGTGTTCATGTCAATGTCAAAAGGTATTGATGTCTCCATTCTGGGGCTTGCATGGTCTTGCACACCCTCGTGATACTCGTCAAATCCGTGTTCGCACGGCTCACGCGCTGGTTATACCATCCGGAGGGGCGCCCAACATCCATGCTCATGAAAACCTACGCCCTATCAGGCCATCACCTTCGCGGTGTCCATCATGAGAGTGTCCATCCCTATAGTTCGAATGATCAGTGCGAGTGAATGAACTCTCTGGGATTTTGGAGACTGAGGTATAACATACCTCCCGAGTGGATGCATGCCACCCGCCATGGAGCTCATGGTCGAAATGACTAAGGCGGTCAGGTTCATGGAAGGGAGTACTTCATTTGGCGATGATGACAATGGCGTCGCACATCCGGACAAGCCAAGCAGGGGAGTCGGAAGAGTATCCAACGAAGATTCCCTCACACGTAGAAGGGACGATCTTGTGAAGATTCGCGATTGGTGCACGGGACGTGGACGAAGATTAAACAGCCGCAAGTTCGCAGTTAGGAGAGGTTAGGAGTGGCGACATTTAGGAGCCGACGGGGAATATCATCGACGCGCCTCGATAGAAGGTGCGATTGTGAATATAACTTTCCACCACTATGGCGAAATCTTAGAAGGCATGGCCTAGGCCAACACCGTCAATTATGCAAAAGGCGTCTCTAGACAAAGTTTACCATGTACTCTCGATTTCCCCATTTTCAAACATAGAATTATAATGACTTGATTTGAGGCATGTACCGGCAAACTGGGCCAGCTTCTTTCTAACGGCCATCATATACTCTGCCATCTAGGACGCTTCAAGAGTAGCGATTGGCCCGGGTAATCTTTGACCAAGTATAACCAACGACGCATTTCTCCCCCCATGTTTATGTGCCGTCGTTCCTCGGATGTTAGAAAGTATAAGCAACCGCAATAATTGCCAGAGTCACCCCGCCTAAGCAATAGTAACAACATAGATAATTCTGTGATCAAGAAAAGGCATATCTAAAAGAAAAATCCAATGGTCAAGAATCCAAAATGGAAGTTGTTGCTAGACCTTTACAATGCACGGCCCGCTCCCACCGAATCGGGGTGCCGACTAGCCAGGCCGGTCGGCGTTCGGGAGCGGCGACGGTCTGCCTAAGCTAGCTCCCGCGCGACTTTGGTCTTGCCGGAGATAGGAGGGAAAGGCTGCGAAATAACCCTGCTCACGTAGTCACTCGTCGATCTCTACGCCGCATCCCTTAAACCTCGCCCCAAAATCGTTGCTGCCCGTTCCGGCTCGTCTTAGTCGAGGCCCCCTTCACCTCACGGGCATGTAGGGGGGGGGGGCAAGACTACTAGATAGAAAAAGCTAGCGTATGTGATTTTTTCCAACGACTCCCCATGCTTTCCCTTACATGTACCCGTGTACAAGCCGAGCAACCAACCACGCGATGGTACCCTCCTCCCACCGTTCGCGTATCCGTCGAGCACCCTTGTTCTGAGTGCGAGCCTCCAAGATGACCAAGGCTCGCACCCTTTAAGACTAGGAGTGCATATCGATAGTGGGTAGCGGCGGGGTAGGTTTGGGTCATCGTTGCGTAGTTATGCCGGCCGCGGGGTGCGAACATTCTTCCATAACACTCCGTAGAAGGTTTTCCGTCGGCGGCTCATGATTATCGTTGCCACTAGACCTCGCCGCTTCATCATCCCGTCGCAATGTCCTCCTCGCTATTGCTGTCATGTCCCCCCCTTTGGGTCGGCTCGACGTCAATATGCCGGTTGACCGCAGCCGGCTCCAGCGCCCTCAATCAGCCCCGGCGGAACGGATGTTCCCTCCTCGCCTCCACACTCTCTTAAGATGCATGCCCCATCCCCACAAGTAGGGCGGTATCTGAGGAGAATTTGGTTTTAAAAAGTATTTCGGACGGGCCGAGTGGGAGATCTTGCCGTTGGTAGCGTACAAATATTATTCCTAAAAGCCCTCCATACATGGCTTTTCCGATAACTGCTAATAACGCAGATCGCAGCTGGTGGCTCGCCCCGTCTAGCCCCTACCGTGCTAGGCTTAGCACGGCAATAGGGTTTCTAGCGCCCACCACGAGGAAGTGAGGGTGAGTGACGACGGGCATAATACGAGCGCATCCATTGCCGGGGCCGCCGCCGTTGCGCCGCCGGCGGGCGCCCATTCAACTACCTTATCAAAATAATTGTAAACCAAAGAACATGCGGGATATCTACCATGTGGCGTTGTGTGAGGAGTTGTATTACATTTAGTTGCGGCTATAAACAGTGACATCCCTTATATCTAATTACGTGCAAGACATGCGCCCGCCGGTGGCGCGGCGGCGGCGGCCCCGGAAGGGGGTGCGCTCGCTTGCGCGTCGGCACCTACCTCTACCTCCACGCGGTGAGTGCTAGTAACCATGCAACCGCATCATGCACGGCACGGTAGGGGGTTGAACGAGGTACCGTCAACTGCGATCCGCGTGATTTTTAGTCTTGCATTGGGAACCCAGCGTGGCAAACTCGATGCGGACCTCCGCACTTCCGGTTTGCAAGGCACGCCTTCGGTTCACTAGGTCCATGACAGATACCCCTTCGCTTTGGATGATGGGGGCCGGTTGGCGCCTATGGCGGCTGAGTTGGTTGACCGCCTACCTTTTTTGGTGGCAATTCGTCGCTTCCTTGGAATGGGTGTTGCAAACTCTCGTTCATTGCGTTGTGACAGTTATGTCCGCGTGCAACATTTCGTTCGTCGATCTACTTGTGTTTCCTTTCAACGTATTTTGGGGGATGCGCGGCGAGAATTCATGCAACGTCTTAATGTTGCTCTTCATGCTACTTCGGTTTCATATCTTCGCGACGCTTTGCACGAGGGCATCCCTAATGATGTGGCATGCCTTCCTCTTCCTCGGGCTTAGGCATGTGAGGTTTTCCCCTCCTTGCTCCTTTTTGCCTGGTAGTTTCCACTACCTTTTCGTGTAAACGCAATTTCTCGTTACGCAAGCCTACTCCTTATTGGGCGGTGGAGATTCATTGTTAATCTATTACGGGTTAGCTCTCGCCGATATAAAGACAAAGCCGTGCGTGAACAACGACAAATTTTCTTCAAGGATGTATTTCCCGTACATCTATATTGCCAATTTAAGGGCAGAGTACCTGGGTAACACTTTTTTTAAAGTAACACTTTCTCTATTCGAATTGAATTACGGGCTTAGGTTCCGCGGGCTTAGGTTTTTTCCTGAAATTGAAATATTGAAATATTTTACTCCAATACCGGTAAACCGGCTGGAGTCTCTGGCCCCCCCCTTTTGCTATGCCATACAGGACTTAGTAGCGTGAGGTAGACCGTGAACCACTAATCCCAACCTCTCCAATGGCAGTAACGATATTGTCAAAAACATACCCGTACCAGTATCCAAGTATTTACTATTTTATGACCTATACTAATTTTTTTTCCGGGATACAGTATGAAATAAAAATTGTCGCTATTCTCCACGATACGCGGCCTGCTCCAGCCGCGGCGGGGTTGCCGATCAGCAAGGCTGGTCAGCTTGAGCTGGTCGAGTCGAAAATGCCTGACCTCGGCTCCTGTGCGACTCCGGTCGTGCCGGAGGTAGGGGGAAAGGCAGGTGGAAAACCCCCCTCGCGCAGGTCGTCGTCGGACTCGTCTCGATCCTTGCTCGACCCCGTCCGAGATATCGGAGATAGTGGTCGCTCTTCTCGGCGCGACCCTCCACCTAGTCTAGCCTTCTCCCCCCCCGCGGGGGCTGGGAGGAGAAAAAGCGAGGCTACAGACGGTGTTCGGCTGGCTCTCCTGCCTCCGAGCCAGATGTCTCCTGTCCCCTGTCCGTTTGCCGTCTGGTTCCACCACCCATCTGATCGCGCTGTGCTGGCCGCACTTGTCTCCCCCGGTGATTTACGTTGTTAAGGGGCCGCCTATACGAGCAGTGTGCTGTTGCGATAACCCGGGGCACACTGCCTGAGGCAGCCTGTCGATAACCGGGTACCGACTAGGGGAGGGGGAACGGATAATGCCCAGGGATCGGCTATCCTCAAAAGATGGTGGGTACGGGAATATTTAACCAAAAACCCCCCGTACCGGGTTTTTCCGGCGGCGGATGATCCTCCCGACCTCCGCCGCCAGACCGTGCCGCTCCTCCGGCTGCGACTCGCCTCCGTCCTGCGTGTCTTCGGGCCTCTCCCCCAAGGGAAACCATAAGGTTTCGCAGGGCTGGTGGCTGCTAGCGAGCGCCGTGCCCTAGCGCTGCTTCCCAGCTGTCCGCCGCCAGCTCCAACACCCTCGTCCCACCGCTTATCCGTCCGTACCCCTCTTCGCCAAAAAATATTTCGCAAACGCCGCCCCCGCCCCATCGTCGGGAGAGTATCTGTGAGTGTTTAGTCGCGGAAAAAACATATCGGACTGGCCGAGCGGGAGATCCCTGTGCCGGTGTACGGATATTATGTTTTCCAAAACCCTCCGTACAGGGCTTCCCGACAGGTGCTGATCCCGCGGATCTCAGCTGTCGGTACCTCGTTCAGCCCCCTACCGTGCCAGGCCTGGCACGGCTATGGGGTTACCAGCGCCCACCGCGTGGAGGTAGAGGTAGGTGCCGACGGGCCTGCGAGCGCACCCCCCTCCGGGGCCGCCGCCGCTGCGCCGCCGGCGGGCGCCAGGTTTTTTCCTCCTTTCTTCTGTTTTTTGCTTGGTGGCCTCCACTGCTTTTTCTTGTAAGAAATTTTCAATTGACTTACGGGTACTCAAGCGCCACAGATTATTATATTTACCCGAGGGCACGTTTTGTCAAAGATATCAGCTTGCTTACAATTTGGCCAAAAGACCACCACAGGCTTGGCCTGGGGAAGATTAGCGCTAATTATGGGTTGGGTGGGTGGGTTGCGCGAGCCAGATGGGCGAGCGCAAAGCAGAGAGTGCCAGTGCTCGGGGGTTGCACCGGCTTAAGGGGCTGCCGCTAGCTAGTGCTGCTGGGGGCATGGCATGGGGCGTTGCGCTAGGC
The DNA here is from genome assembly GCA_026401115.1 of Tetraselmis chui. Classification (NCBI taxonomy): domain Eukaryota; kingdom Viridiplantae; phylum Chlorophyta; class Chlorodendrophyceae; order Chlorodendrales; family Chlorodendraceae; genus Tetraselmis; species Tetraselmis chui. Next base: position 84,748 of record JAPMLY010000122.1, read on the forward strand.
GTTTCCTCAGTCCTCGAGGGTTACCTCGAGGACTGGGTGAGACGCGCCGCTTTTACAGTAACGCTTTACCGTTCAGGTTTGCGTTCTGTCACATGTGTAAGTAAGTTTTGCAAACCTCTAGATTTCAAACAATCTGACTATTTACCCGAGGGCACGTTTTGCCAGTATGTAATAAACCGGAGGTTTGCGCAGCCTAGTCTTTATGAAGCGGGTTAGATGGGACGAGCCAACCGAAGTACTGCCAGGCCGCTGGAGATGGGGTCATGGTAGGGTCGATGTATCTTCCTTCTGTGAGAGAACTGTTCTTGGCCCAACCACCCATGTATTTGACGACGTGGAGTGGGGTCCCGATGCAACTAGCGGCGGAGGCCGCACCCTTACGTAGGCTGTGCGATGTCCATTTGAATCCACTTGGAGGTGTGGCGCCGACGGCGTCGCATGCGTCGAGGAGCTCGGCGGAGAGTGTTGCAGCCGCTTGCCAGTCGCCAGAGTTTTCGTAAGGTACGAAGCTCCATAGTGCGGCGGGGGGGGGGGGCTGTTGAAGAATTTCTTGCAGTAGGCTGTCCGTTGTGTGCAATAATATTCTAGTAGGTCTGCCATAACCGGATTGGCAGTAGTCGGGATAGCGAGGATAGGCTTGTCGGCCGCGCTGCGCCTTTGATCGCCCTTAGCTTTTCGGATAAAAAGCCAAATTTTCTGGGATGGGCGGTCGACGACGAGGTCTTGTGTTAAACACCTTACACCTGATTCAACTCTTCAGAAAAACGCATAGTTTGTGCAGACCGCCAGTAGCGCGTGAAATTGCGCGATGTGGTGCCGTGAAGTAGGTGTCCACTGGAGGTGTTTACGGATGTCGGCGGCGGCGGTGAGTAGCGAGAGGGCTAGAGGGGCTGGTAACGGGAGGCGCGAGTCCGCTGCATGTAGGCGCTGTTGTTGCATCTCGAGTCCGCGTCGAGCGTCGGCCAAAAGTTCCCCGACCGCGATCGGCTGCTGCTGGTGGTCGCGGAAAAACTTGTTGATGGCCGAGTAGTACTGTTGTAGCGACGCAGCGGCGACGGTACCTTGCAGTCCCAACCAAGCCGTGTAGCGCACGACCGATTGTGTAGTAGCATGTAGCGGATGGATGTTCTCCTAGTGGCAGAAAGCGGCAAATTGACGCATGCCGCTGTCGTAGTTGGAGTACGTAGTCGGGGCGAGGGAGCTGCTTAACATGTGTAGCGCAGTGGTACCGATGTGGTCGGTACCCAACAGGTCGCGCAATCGAACAGTCATGGTAGCCGTCCACGGGGCGTGTGCGTCCGGTTCCCGTAGTGTGTAGCGGACAGGCCGCGAGGGCTTGTGTGACCGGGTGGCCATCGCGCGTAGCTCCGTGAGGCGTGAGCTGGCTGTGAGTAGTGTGCGTCCTATTGCGCCTATGCGAGTGTGTAGCCAAGCCGGCGTGGCAGTCGAAAGGCCACGATGCTCCATCCTGGCCGTCCAACCCCCTCGCGTGAGCCTAGCCGACCGGGGAAGAACAGGTCGCGGGAGGGGGGGTAATGGATAGTCTCGGTGGCCAAATCGTGGAAGTCTTGGAACCACGGCTTATGTGGCCAGTATGGTACGATGACGGTAGCAGCTGCTCATGATTGGCGTAGTTTCGCACAGAGGGCGGGTAGAACTGACCACGGCGGGTTGCAGTAGTTTGTCTCGCATTGCCACGAGGCGTCCGGGAGGTGTAGACAGTCGACGTCCTCGCACCGTGGGTCGCGCCATCGGGCGTTGAAACGCGGGAGCTGTGCGTTTTCCATTGATGCAAAACGGTCGATAGAGTGTGGTCCCCACGCTGTCTGTAGGTAGGCGAATATCCGAGGGTTTAGCTGCCAGTCGTCGCGGTCGAGCTCCCGGCTCAGGCTGTCGGCCCATATGTTCGCTGCCGATCGGATGTAGCGGGGTCGAATGCTGATGTCGTTGACGTCGAGGAGGTGCCAGAGTCAGCGTAATTCGGTCATCATGACCGGAGAGCGCGTAGTCAATTTGGAGAGCGTAGCCACGACGGCTGTGTTGTCCTCGTGAAGTAAGACGTGTCGGCCTCGGAGTTGCGGTTAAAAGGACTCGATCGCGAGACGAACGGCGCGGAGCTCCTTCAAGGTGATGTGTTGCTGGCGGTCGTCGTCGTACCAAAACCCGCGGGCTTGGTAGGCATGGTTGTCGTTCAGGACGGCTCCCCACCCGTAACCACTTGAGTCGGCGTGTAGGTACGCGGTCTCGATTGGTTTGTAGATGGAGCGGCCGTTGTGTTGGTCGGGCACCGTGCGCCACCACTCGAGGTCGCGGCGTAACTGGTGTGTCAGCCGGACACGTCCGCCCCATCCATGTCGCGTAGCCAGCACGCAGTGTAGTTCGCGTAGAAAGAAGCGGGATGGTGCGATGGCGAGGTAGAGGAACTGTGCCTTGCAAGCAAATGCCGCGAGTTGTCTGGCGGGTAGCCATCGAGCGGAGGTAGTTGCGCGGCCGAGTAACGCTGAAGCTTGTTTTGCGAGGGCATGTAGCTTGTCGGTCGGGGCTCGAAATTCGCCTTTCAGGAGGTCGATTGTCATGCCCAGGTGGGTGCCCACTTGGGTGGGTTGCCACAAGCCTTTGTCGGGGTTGCGCTGGAGGCCTAGCCAGTGGAGGAGGGTATCGATGCGGTCGCGTAGCAGTAGCGCTGCGTCGTACGAGCTGGAAATAGAGAGGAAGTCGCCCATGTAAGGTAGCAGTCGTACTCCGCGCCATCGGACGTTGCGAAGGAAACGTCGAGACGGCTTGTATGGCGCCGCGGAGTTGGCGGTCATCGGGGTAGGCGCCCGTCGCAAGTAGTTTGTGAACACTTGGGTCAGTTTGCAAAAATAGTAAGCCGACCCCGACTAGCCCATCGGGAGGCATGCGAGGCGCCATAGCTCGCCGCGGTAGTTGACCGTGAAGAAGTCGCGGTCCTCTTCTCGAATGCCGAGCGGGAAGTAGCCGTCTGCGAGGTCAAGGGAGACGAAGTAGTCGCCCGGCCGGGACAGGTGGAGTAAGTGTTTGAGGGTCTCGCACGACATCTTGAACTCCGCGCAATAGCTGTTGAGTTCGCGGAGGTCGATGATAAGCCCCCATTTGTTGACCCCGGGTTTGGGGACGAGGAACATGCGTGAGACGTAGCAAGGGTTGCTGGCGCGCTCCCAAGCTCCGCAAGCTTCGAAGCGTGGAAGCTCCGTAGCTAGGAAGTCGAGTTGAGGTTGAATGGCGTCCTTCATGGAGACACCGTGGTTGAAAGGTCGGGGACGTAGGCCGCTTTTGGACTTGACCCGCACGCCATGGCGGATGCAGTTCACGACTTGACCGCTCGCGCCGATATGCTCCCACTCCCGCCATCTTAGCCGCACGCGGTGACGCATGTAGTTGGATGTCGGGGAGCACGAATCGGCGCGGCGGGTCACACCATCATTTCTTCGTGGTGGGTTTTGCTCCGTCTGTAGTCTTAGTTCCGGCCGCCGCTGCCGCTGCTGCTGCTGCTGCGGCCTTGCGCTTGTCGGCGGCTGCCTTCTTGGCCTTGGCGTCTTGTCCGGGTGGCTTGTCCGGCGTGACTCTCGCGAGCGCTGCTCCAGCAGCTGCTTTGCTGGCGGCATGTAGGCTGACTTCGAGGGTCCGATCGACGAACGCTTGGCGTAGCTCGTCCAGTGCGCTCGAGACCGCGGTAGGGCGTGGGCGGCAGAAACGTTCGTGCGCGAGCTCGGCGAACACTCGGTCCGTATCCGAGCTCGTTTGTCCGCCCTTGGTGAGGCGGAGGAAGCCCAGTCGAGTACGGGCGGCCTCCTCCGTCGTTGTGTGGGTGCGATGACCCGCTCGGATGAGGGCAACGGCCGCCGCCTGCTCCGCTGGTAGAGGAGGTCCGGTTGACAACGTGTCCAAAGCCTTGCTGATTGCTGCGTTGGCGCAGCTGTCGAAGAAGGCATAGCACCCGATGTGGAGGTACTCGTCGTACCCCGCTTGTGATTTCCGGTCGTGGAGGAAGCGGGCCGTGTCGTCCGTTAGCGTCCACAGACGAGGTTCGTCGATGTCGCGAGGGGGTCGCTCCAAACCGGCCGGAATGATTTTACCGTAGGAGGCAAAATCGACGAACTCGGGCTCGTGGAGCTCGGGGTCGTCGTACAGCAGGTCGATAGGCTGCTCAGGGGCTGCCTTACCACCCTCAGTCGCAATGGTCGCGTCAGGGGGAATGGACTGCTGTGGATTCGGTAGCACGGATGGTCCTATTAATCTTTCGAGCTGGGGCCAGTAAGACGGTGTTAGACGCCTGAATCTGCTCAGCCAGTCGGAGTTCGAGGGCCGAAACTGCGCTTTGAATCTGTTCGGAAGTACGCTGTTCGATTACAGAGGGGAGAGGGTCGACTCCGGGGGCGGAGGACGACGGCTCAGGCTGCATGATGTTAGACGGCGACTTAGAACGTGGGGAAGTGTCTCGTGACGCTCGAGTGCGCATGAGACGATGTAAAACTGACACCATGCTCGACTACGAGAGTCGAGACTGCAGTTGCGCGAGTCAGATGGGCGAGCGCAAAGCAGAGAGTGCCAGTGCTCGGGGGTTGCACCGGCTTAAGGGGCTGCCGCTAGCTAGTGCTGCTGGGGGCAGGGCATGGGGCGTTGCGCTAGGCGTTTCCTCAGTCCTCGAGGGTTACCTCGAGGACTGGGTGAGACGCGCCGCTTTTACAGTAACGCTTTACCGTTCAGGTTTGCGTTCTGTCACATGTGTAAGTAAGTTTTGCAAACCTCTAGATTTCAAACAATCTGACTATATATGGGTTTACCCTAGGGTAAGTTTTGCCAAAGATGTCAGCTTGCTTACAATTTGGCCAAAAGACGCCCACAGACAGGGTCTGGGGGTCAATTAGCGCAGGATTATAGGGATGTGTGGGTGGGTTCGCGCGAAGCCTAGATTGGCTGAGCGCGAAAGCAGAGAGTGCCTAGGCTCGTGGCTAGCTACGGCTTATAAGGCACGGGCTAGCTAGAGCTGACCGTTGGGGAAGTCGTTGGTCGTTGGCTGCGTCTAATTGCTCGGGCAAGGTGGTTGCCCTGCAGGTGAGACGCGCCGTTAATTAACGGTAACAGTAACCGCTAGAGTTACTATCCCGTACACATGATATTGGATATGCAAACCTCTAGATTCAAATCAATCTGACCATTTACCCTAGGGCACGTTTTGCCAGTAACCTAAAGCCAAAGGCTTGCACAGCCAGAATTAGTGTTGCGGGGGGGACGGAGTGAGCCAGCCGAAGAACCGCCAAGCAGCAGGTGATGGGGTCATGGTTGGGTCAATATATTTGCCTTCTGTCACAGAGATGTTCTTGGCCCAGCCACCCATAAATTTGATTACGGGGAGGGGCGCGCCGATGCAGCTGGCAGCGGACGCCGCGCCTTTCCGGAGGCTGTGCGACGTCCATTGAAAACCGGCGGGCGCGGACGAGCGGACTGTGAGGAGGGCGAGGGAGAGCCAGGTGGAGACGGTGGACGAGGCACCCCAATCAGCGGAGGGTTCTGTAGGTGAGAAGGTCCAGAAAGCGAGCGGGGGTGGTTTGCTGTAGAAGTTTTTGCAGAAGGCCGCGCGCTGCTCCGTGTAGTAGTCGAGCAGGTCTGCCATGACGGGGTTGGCGGAGATAGGGATAGCGATAACATAATTTTCGCTGGCGTCGCGGCGCTGGTCGCCTTTAGATTTTCTAACGAAGAGGCAGATTTGCTGCGAAGGTCTGTCAACAACTAGGTCGCCCGTTTGGCAACGGGCGCCAGTTTCGGCCCGGCAGAAAAAGGTGTAATTGACGCACACCGCGAGGTAAGCTCGAAAACGTTGCAGTTGGGAGAGCGCTGTAGGTGTCCACGGGAGGGTGAGGTGTAGTGTGTCGGCGGCCTGTAGGATGGTGAGGGCGACGGGCGCGGGTAGCGGAAGGCGCGTGGTGGCGGGGATGAGGCGGTGTTGCAGGATTTCGAGGCCACGCCGGGCGTCCGCCAGGAGGTCGCCCACAGCAATAGGCTGGCGTTGGTGGTCTCGAAAGAAATTGTTTACGGCAGAGAAGTAGGGCTGCAGGGAGCTTGCGGCGACCGTGCCGAGAAGGGCTAGCCACGCGGTGTAGCGGACCATGGTAGCGGGAGTGGCCTGTAGGGGGGCGATATTTTCCTCTGTGCAAAAAATAAAAAATTGCCGCAGCGCGCTGCCGTAGCTGGAGTACGTCGAGGGCGCTAGGGAACTCCTGAGTAGAGCGACCGCCGTAGCCCCTAGCTTGTCAGATCCTAGGAGGTTTTGGAAAGTTTCAGCTAGAGAGGCGGACCAGGGCGCCTGTGCTGCTTCAAGGCGTAGGCCGTAGCGGGGCTGTCATGTACGCAGAGCCGGCCCGAGCTGTACATGGGCGTTTAATTGTACCGGGCGCAGCGCCCGTCCAATCGCGCCGCGTCGGGTGTAGAGCCACGAAGGGGTTAGAGACGAAAGGCCACGATGCTCCACGCGGGAGGTCCGACCCCCTCGGGCTTGCCGCGTCTGCCGGGAAAGAATAGGTCGCGTGCCGCTGGGAAGTGCAGTGTTTCGGTGGCCAATCGAGCGAACGCGTGGTACCACGGTTTGTTGGGCCAAAAGGGGGCGATGACCGTGGCTGAGGCTCGGGCTTGGGCGAGTTTGGCGGCGAGGGCGGGGAGGGCAGACCAGGGTGGGTTGCAGTAGTTGTTTTCTCTGCGCCACGCGTCGTCGGACAGGCGTAGGGAGTCGACGTCCTCGCACAGTGGGTCGCGCCAGCGGGCGTTGAAGCGGGGAAGTTGCGCGTTGAGCATAGACGCGAAACGGTCGATAGTGTGCGGCCCCCACCGGCGTTGCAGGTGGGAGAAAACACGGGGGTTGAGCTGCCAGTCCTCGTAGTCCAGCTCGCGGCTGAGCTTGTCGGCCCATATATTCGCCGCCGAGCGGATGTAGCGCGGCCGGATGTTGATGTCGTTGCTGTCGAGGAGGTACCATAGGCGACGGAGTTCGGCCATCATGGCGGGAGAGCGCGAGGTGAGCTTGGTGAGGGCGGCGACCACCGCTGTGTTGTCCTCGTGTAGGAGGACCTGCCGGCCTCGGAGTTGGGGTAGAAAGGATTCCACCGCGTGTCGCACCGCTCGAAGTTCCTTCCACGTGATGTGTTGTTGGCGGTCGGTAGCGTCCCAAAAGCCCCGGGCTTGATAGTTGGAGTCCTCGTTTAGAACGGCACCCCAACCGTAAGCACTCGAGTCGGCGTGGAGGTAGGCGGTCTCGATAGGCTTGTAGATGGACCGGCCGTTGTGCTGAGTGGGGACCGTGCGCCACCACTCGAGGTCTCGGCGTAATTGGTGGGTGAGTCGGACGCGTCCGCCCCACCCAACACGTGTGGCTAACACGTCGTGGAGCTCGCGCAAAAAGAAGCGCGCGGGTGCAATTGCGAGGTAGAGGAACTGCGCTTTCCCGGCGAACGCCGCAAGGTGGCGTGTAGGAAGCCACCGGGCGTTGGAAGCGGCCCGTCCGAGTAGGGAAGAGGCTTGTTGCGCGAGCTGGTGGAGTTTTGCGGGAGGGGCGCGAAACATGCCGTGTTGGAGGTCGGCCGTTAATCCCAAGTGGTCGCCGACTTGAGTCGGAGTCCAAACGCCTTTCTTGGGGTTGCGTTCGAGGCCGAGGGTGTCGAGGAGGGCTTGGACGCGCTGTCGTAGTAGGAGAGCGTCCGCGTAGGAGTCGGCGAGGAAAAGGAAGTCGTCCATGTAGGGGAGTAGCCGGGTCCCCCGCCATCGCGCGTTTCGGAGGAAGCGCTTTGTAGGGCGGCGACTGTGGGGGGGGGGGTAGTCGCTGGCATAGGTTGCGGAGGGCGTCGTAGGTGGTTCGTGAACACCTGAGTTAGCTTGCAAAAGTAGTAAGCCGAACCCGACCAGCCCATGGGAAGGCAGGCTAGGCGCCATAGCGTGCCGCGGTAGTTGACCGTGAAGAAGTCGCGGTCTTCCTCCCGGATGCCAAGGGTGTAGTACCCGTCGGCAAGGTCGAGGGAGATGAAGTAGTCGCCCGGACGCGAGAGGTGACGTAGATGCTTGAGCGTCTCGCATGTCATGGTGAAGGTCGAGCAATAACGGTTGAGTTCTCGAAGGTCGATAATCAAACGCCATTGGTTGCACCCGGGTTTTGGAACTAGAAACATCCGGGAAACGTAGCGAGGGTTGTCCGCTCGTTCCCAAGCACCGCAAGCCTCGAAGCGGGGAAGCTCCGAGTTTAGAAACTCGAGTTGGGCCGGCGTCGCGTCGAGCATAGAGATGCCGTGGTTGAAGGGCTTGGGGCGTAGGCCGTGCTTGAATTTTACACGGACGCCATGGCGGATCCAGTTTAGGACTTGGCCGCTCGCGCCGATGCGCTCCCACTCCCGCCATCTTCGCCGCACGCGGGGGCGCATGTAAGAAGATGTCGGGGAGCAGGAATCGGCGCGGCGGGCCACACCGTCATTTCTTGGTCGTGGGTTTAGCCGAGTCGGTCGGCTTGGGAGGCACGATGGCGCGGGCTGCCGCTGCTGCTGCTGCTGCGGCTTTGCGTTTGTCGGCGGCGGCCTTGCGGGCTCGTGCGTCGGGCCCGGGGGGCCTGTCTGGGGTGACTTTGGCGAAGGCAGCACCGGCGGCGGCCTTGCTGGCGGCGTGTAGGCTGACTTCCAGCGTGCGGTCGACGAACGCTTGTCGAAGCGCATCCAATGTGCCGGAGACCGCGGTAGGGCGCGGTCGGCAAAAGCGCTCGTGGGCCAATTCGGCAAACACGCGGTCCGCATCTGTGCTCGTTTGTCCGCCCTTGGTGAGGCGGAGGAAGCCCAATCTAGTACGGGCGGCCTCCTCCGTCGCCATGTGGGTGCGATGACCCGCTCGGATGAGGGTAATCGCTGCCGTCTGCTCCGTCGATAAAGGTGGGCTCTGTGACTGCGTGTCCAGAGCCTCGCCAATTGCCGCGTTGGCGCAGCTGTCGAAGAAGGCATAGCACCCGATGTGTAGGTACTCGTCGTAGGCGGCTTGGGTGCGCTTGTCGCTTAGAGTGCGGGCGGTGTCGTCCGTGAGGGTCCACAGACGTGGCTCTTCGACGTCACGAGGGGGACGTTCGAGGCCGGCCGGGATGACTTCGCCGTAGTAGGTGAAGTCGACGAAATCGGTCGCGGAGGGATCGGGTTCGTCGTCGAGCAGGTCGATAGGTGGCTCGGGGGCCGCCTTACCACCCTCCGTCGCTGTGGTCGCGTCGGTGGGAATGGACTGCTGTTGATCAGTAGCAGCAGGTGTGGCTGTCGTCTCTCGGAGCTGGGCGAGTAAGGCAGCGTTAGCCGCCAAAAACTGTTCCGTTATCCGTTGTTCTGATGCCAAAACTGCCGTACGAATATGTTCGGTTGTGCGTTGTTCGAGTGAGGTAGCGTGAGGGTCGGCCGCTGCGGCGGATGTAGATTGCTCAGGCTGCATATTGGGGAACACGGTAGCTTAACGAGGGGAAGTGTCGCGTGACGCTCGAGTGCGCATGGGACAAAAAGTAAGATTGACACCCTACTCGACTACGAGAGTCGAGACTGCATTCGCGCGAAGCCTAGATTGGCTGAGCGCGAAAGCAGAGAGTGCCTAGGCTCGTGGCTAGCTACGGCTTATAAGGCACGGGCTAGCTAGAGCTGACCGTTGGGGAAGTCGTTGGTCGTTGGCTGCGTCTAACTGCTCGGGCAAGGTGGTTGCCCTGCAGGTGAGACGCGCCGTTAATTAACGGTAACAGTAACCGCTAGAGTACTATCCCGTACACATGATATTGGATATGCAAACCTCTAGATTCAAATCAATATGACCATATTACTGTGACGCGACAATATTACGGGTACCGAACCGAACCGGTAATAAAGCTTCACCGGCGATATCATCATATTAGAACGAACGTCGGGCGCCTGAGCGGCGGAGCTCATCCAGCAACAACGAAAAGAAAACTGTCTATCGCTGGCTCAACGTCGGCAGTACTACCTACCTTCGTCTATCGCCAGCCGTGAACACGTCTTGCGCGATATGATCAGCGCTTGTCGTCTTTTGAACACAGTGTCGGGCCCACAGCATTCGTGCTGCAGTCGGCTAGGCGCACGGTTTGTCTTCAGATCACAATTACGTCAGGGATGCCTATCCGCCCTTCGAACACGTCAGGGTCCGCCCACGCCGCATCAGGCGTCACGAACGCAGGGGGTCGGAAGCGTAGCTCCCTATGCGTCAGCATCTGACTCCAGAGTAGCTTTGATTCAAGGCAAGTACGCTTACTTGGCATTCGGCATTTCAGCAACCCCCACAATTCAGCAACTCGCACGATCGTCGCAATTCGCCGAATTATTTCGTCGAGGTGTTTCAAAGGGGGGCCGCTCTAGATAAATGCGAGTATCAACGAAGATGGAGCTGTCTTCCCTTTGCGATATGAAACGGCACTACATAACGGGTTGTCGATGTTTCTGGTCTGTGTCTCCGTGCAGGAGCATCTAGGGGCATCGGGCTCGAGTTTGTGCGTCAGCTGCTGGAGCGGCCGACATACAGCGTTGTCGCTACCTGCCGGAAACCCGAACAGGCTGAGGCTCTTCAACAGCTTCAACACGTGCACGGAGGGCGACTTCAGGTGTTGAAGCTCGACCTGATCGAGCCAGAGAGCATCGAGGTAGGAATAGTCACGCCAGGTTGGCGCATAAAGCCGTCGAGTCGGAAAAAGGTTTGCCTCACATCAGTCGAGCTATCGTCGCTTCGAAGATGAGGTGTGTGTCTCTTTTGCGTTTTGTGACAGAGAGCAGCCGAGGCAGTGGCCTCTACTCACTCGCACTTAGATGTTCTCATCAACGTCTCCGCCGTGCTTCACATCCCCGGGAAGATGATGCCCGAGACGGCGCTGAGTCGGATCTCCGCCGACAACATGAGCCTCAGCTTCCTCACCAACGCGGTGGGCCCCATGCTCACCTGTCAGCACTTCATGCCGCTACTGACAGCTGCTGAAAAGGAAAACGGCGCATCTGAGTCGCGTCCAGCCGTCGTCGCCAATATGTCAGCCCGTGTTGGCAGCATAGGTACACACCACAGCCACCTCCCCCCCCCCCCAACAATCAAACGACACAGCCATCTTACCAGCGCTTGCTGTGTTGCTGCTTGTGGATCACCAACAGCTGAGCCCATGGCCTTACTGATGTGAGCGCAGGTGACAACAAGCTGGGCGGCTGGTACTCCTACAGAGGCTCTAAAGCCGCACTGAATCAAATGACCAAAACGATGTCGTTAGAGGTCGCACGGCGGAAGCACAAGGTGGCCTGCATCCTGCTGCACCCGGGCACCACCGAGACAGGCCTCAGCGAATCCTTTCAAAAGGTGCGAATCCTTTCAGGAGGGAGGGGTGTCTCTGCTACGTTGGTGCCATGGGTGCATAGCCTGAGGCCCATCGCGTTGACCAACTCGTTGGACTGCGCATCGTGCAGAATGTGAAGCCGGAGATGTTGTTTCCTGTGGACCGCACGGTGAGGCAGCTGCTGGACATCATCGAGGGGACGGGGATGGGGGATAATGGGCGGTACATAGCCTGGGATGGGCAGGATATTGTGTGGTGATGCACACTGGCTTCCACTGCCGATCCTTGTGCCATCGAAACTGCGCACATTAATTCCATGGAAAAGCAAAAAAAACGCATGGAAGTGATAGCACAACATTGTTATGAGTTTATTTATGATTACAGTTGCGATGCGGCGCTAAGCCAAGTCAGACACCCACTTTGTGATGGCGGCGTTAACCTCCTCCGGCAGATCGTCGTGCGGGCAATGGCCAGCATTGGCAAGGTTGATCCTGTCCGCTGGGTACAGCTCCTGCATGCGGTCCGCCCTGCAGTCACCACCATGATCATCAAGGCAGGCGATTGAGAAAAGGGATGGTGTCAGTTTCAGGGGTTGCTTGTGGAGGTGATTTTTTTTAAAGGCTGAAGTGGAGACGAGGAGGGGGGGAGAAAGGTAAGGAGGGAGGCGACGCATACCGCGCAGGAACTACCCATGGGTCCTGGCTGCCCCACAACAACAGCACCGGCGCTCTGATTCGACTGAACAGAGTGTTCATGGTGACTCCACTGGTGCCCGCTTGGCTGATCACTCTGTAAAACACCTCCGCTGCGTTTGCATCCTCCGCCGGATATGCGATCGACTCGATCAGCGCCTCATCGACGCTCTCCTCGTTGACGTACACCTGCAGACAAGTGTTCTGTGAACCCCATGACGCAGGGTGCTGCCAGTGAGAGGCACGCCACGCCAGGGGAAGAAAGAGGGTCGTACCATGTTGAGCACTTGTTTGATGCGCAGCGGCTGCTTCGAGAATTGAAAGGAGAGACTGATGAGCGTCCGCTTGAACCACCTGCGCACCCAACCCCTCCACCCCATCAAACACACAGGGTGGAGAAGAGCCAGGTGGTTGGGGGTGACCAGCTGGAGGTGTGTGATACAAGATCACCGCACTTTGGTACTCACTCGATCAGCCCTTCGAAGTAGACAGCAGTGGGTAAGGCGGGACTGTCAACGGTGGGGGCGTCGGTCGAGGGGCGCGTCTCGTCGAAGTCTCCGGCCGCATTTAGCAGCACCAGCCCCCTGCGAGTGCATGGCATGGGTTTGCTGTCACTGCTGTCGCGCGAGACCCTCTGACATCATGGTAAAATCTGCATGTTGGGTGGTGAGGTTGACAGGCCCCACCTGACCAGCTCAGGGTGCTGCCCCGCGGTGGCGAGAATGGCAAAGCCGCCCAAGCTGTTCCCCACCAGCACCACAGGCTCCTCCGCCCCCACCACGGAACTGATGAACTGCCTCAGCTGCTCCACCCACACCTTCAGAGCATAACATCCATTGGCAGACGGAAGGCATTGAAGCAGACTAGTCGCCGCTTGATCGATGGAACGTACGGCGATAAGGTGGTGGTGGTGGGACGTAGTACCTTGCCTTCGGAGTAGTCCACCACCGCCTTCTCGCTCCAGCCGAACCCCATCAGGCAGGGCGCATACACGCGGTGATTCTTGGCAAGCTCGGGAATGTTGTACCTCCTTCATTAGACGCAGAACGTAAAGGGAAGTGCTGATTCAGAATGGGCACACCGCAAGTTGCTTGATGCAGCTGATGGAGCTCCATTGCCAGGACGGGCCGCAATGCTACGTGAAGGTGTGAAAGGGGCTGGGAGGAAGTAGGGAGGAGGAAGGGGGGAAGGGGGGGGGAGACCAGTGGTATGCTGATGCGCCAAAGCCGTGCACGAGAATGATAGGCGGACCACTGTCGCCGGCTTGTACATAGTGCAGACGGCGGGGTTTGTCTTCGCCCGGTAACGTGCACTCCCAAAACTGCCAACCTGTCATAAAGTGACAGTTCAGACGTGGATTGTCGTATCGTCAGAGGTCGACCGATTTGACAGTAAGTGAGGCGCGTACGAACCCATGCTGAAAAGGGAGCTCAGACCTTCTTTCCTTAGGACCAGTCGGGTCAGTCCGCGGCTGTCCGTTTCAACTGGCACCTGCGGCGGCGGCGAGCGCAGCGTTATTCGCATCGAGCTCGTAGTTACAAAGCTCCGGGAACAGATGTCGTCATCTGAAGTAATCGTATGTGTGTGCGTCACAGTCGACACGCGCTGCATGGGCTTAAGGGATACCATTCCGACCGCAACTATATACAGCTCCCTTTTCAGACTTTTTGGGAGGTGCAACACACGAGTTCAGGCACACGTAGTCGGGTACCTGATCACGCTGCCCTTCAACGGCGCGTCGAACGACACCACGGCGCGAGCTGGGTCCGTAATTGTGGGCGGGCAGTGCCCTTACTGATGTTCGCCGTCGCAGTGGCTCGGCGCTGCTGCTGCTCGTGGGTAAAGCGTGGAGAGCATGCGCTCGGCGCGTCGCGTGGCATCCGCTACTGCCCGGCGCACGGGTACCGAGCCGCCCCAGCGGTTTGGTTACTGGGCGTGTCGCCATTCTCATCGAAAGCGCGCACCTGCTCACAACAGTCCACTCCTTCGACGGCTCTTACTTCTTCCGTGAAGAAATAACGTGCAGTGATAGCAAACGCCTTAGAACTCTCTGCCGCGATGACTTAGTGGGGTACAACACAACTCGCCACCTCACCTCCGTGTCCTCCGCCCGCTCTCATGCTTGTCGCTGCCGCTACACGTACTTTATATATATTGCATCATGTCGGCAAGTACTATCTGATCTTTCGCGGATGGTGGCAGTAAGTTCACCCAAGAACCGGCCTAAAGCTGTGTAACTACCCGGCACTTACATGAAGCCCTGACCTCCCACGCTACCCCCAGGTCTCTAGATCGACAGGTCCGAAACCCGGCCCGGGGAGATAGCTAATCGGCAAGTACTACCTCATAAAGCCTCTATTATTAATAATCGAATTCTTATAAGAAAAAGCATGCCATAAAGCAAAAAGAAGACGAGGAAAAAACCTAAGCCCGAGGAACAAGAAGGCGTGCCACACCGTCAACACTGCCGTCCCGCAAAGAGTCGCGGAGATAGGAGCCCATAGTACCACGAAGAGCAGGAGAAAAACGTTGCATGAATTCACGTCGCACATCCCCCAAAAACGTTGAAAAGGATCAAAAGTAGTTCGACGAACGAAATGTTGCATACGGACATAACTGTGAGAGCGCAAAGAGCAAGAGTCATCATCACCCATGCCACGGAAGCGACGAACTACCACCAAAATAGCCAAGCGATCAACCAACTCAGCCGCCATAGGCGCCAACCGGCCCCCATCCTCCATAGCGAAGGGATAGTAGTCATGGATCGATTGAACCGAAGGCGTGCCAAACAAAGCAAAAGTGCGGAGGTCCGCATCAAGTTTGTCATGCTGAGCTCCCAATTCAAGGCTGCAAGGGAGTGGGAGAGGAGCACATATACGAAAAATATTAGTGTTCGTGCGAGCACTTTTAACCGTCACAATAGCAACAAGATGAAGGTGTGGAGCTATGAAGTCTAACCAAACGACACCTCCAAAACGATCACGAGAAGCTCCCGACGGAACACGGCGGACCTCCAATCGCAAGTCCCGCCCTTTACTACTAGCCCTCGCTTCAACCACAAACTCTTCAAGCACGTGGACAATCCGGACGTGGAATTGACTAGCACACCAAGAGCACGGGCGCCGGGGGTGTGTGGTCCATAAGCATATGAGCTGTGGAGCGCTAACTCGACATAGAGGCGCCCGATACCGTTGACAAAGATCCAAACCCACGAGACTCTAAGGGAGCTTCATTGCACCGAGGGCACTTTCGAACATGAGAGGCGCGCTCCGAAGTGAAACCAAGCACACGGTGAGATGCCATCGTATAGCAATCATATGGCACCATGAAACCGGACTCATGCGAAGCGAAAAAGAGAGCTAAAGCCCCGCGACACGTACATGAAGTCACCCTCATATATCCCGGTGGGGAAGGCCTGCAAAACGCCAAGAGGTCGAGGTAGGCCCGGGCACAAAGAATGCGCGAAATGCACCGCAAAATGTCGACAAGTACTGTAATCTCATCTTTCGCGGATGCTGGCTATAAGTTCACCCAAGAACTGGCCTTCAACTATGTAAAGGTAAGAGAGGAGCAGGGAGGGAAACCCTAACTACCCGGCACTTACCTATCGCCCTGACCTCCCACGCTACCCCCAGGTCACTAGATCGACAGATCCGAAACCCGGGGACAGCTGATAGCAATTGATTACAAGAAAACAGCATGAGGGGATAGCTGATCGGCAAGTACTATCTGATAAAGATCTCATCCTTCGCGGATAGTGGCAAAGTTCATCTAAGTACTATCTAAGTACTATCTGATTAAGCCTTTTTATGTAATTCCAATAATAAAAAACCACACGTCTCGCAGGAATGCGGTATCAGAGGATGTGGGTGCGGGCTTGCCTGCCAATTCCACATCCATAGGGGCGCGCGTGGCAACAACAAAAAATCTGCAACCCCGCCATGAGTTCGTTACAACTGCCGGTACGGGTGAAACGAATATGGCGCGCCGCATGCCACTTTCTCGAGCCTGACGACCGTTGGGAGATAACCCATTGGGGCAGTGAAACATCTGACACGTCAACCACACCGCGAAGGAACGGAAGACACCGAGCGTGACCGAGTCGACTGAATTCCGCCAGTAGGCCTAGTTGCCGCGTGTAGCCTAGTAACGCGGCACTTTGGTCCATATCTCCCGTGCTCGGTACAGGTACACAGTACAACCGCTGTACAGTGCTAAGACTTTGCGCCTGTCGAGCAAGACGCGCCGCCGAAGCCTGCGTTCCGGGAACGACAACCCCAAACTTTCACATTCTGGAGCAAGAGAAGGTGAAAGATATTTAATACACGCAGTCGATCTGGTCGATACTTTCACGTTTTTAGTAGCACGGAACGAGGTCGACAGAGCTGACGTGTGAGACATCATCGACCGAAACTAATCCGTCGTATTGAGTCGAGGAGGAACATCCGAGCAGCGAGTGACATCAGGCACAGCCTCCGAAGGCAGGAACTACGGAGAGGGGGGTGGGCAATGGGAATCTTAGCAAAGTCGAGCTCCAAGCACCAGGCGACCATCGCCGCGCTGCAGGAGCAGATTCAGCTGTTGCAAGATGCGGAGAGTAAAGCGGCCAACGAGCATCGTCAACAGATGGCGGAGCTCGTTCATAACCACAACACACAGGTACGGGAAAGCGATACGCCTACGGGGATATGATACAGCTATAACGGGCATCCACGGGTAACTAGAAAATATCGTCGAGATGTATTAATTCGCGAATCGTTGGGACGAGACTTGGTGATGGTGACTTTTTTTCTTTTTTTTACGAGCCTCTGAAGCTCGCGCCGCTGTTGCAGCTGGATGCCATCATCACGGATCGAAACCAGTACGTAAGCAAGTCTGAAAACCTGGAAATGCAAGTATCGCGCCTACAAAGTGAGAAAGCTGTCAACGACAAGTCCAATCTGGTGCGGCGGCGGCCCTTGCTTCGGCGGCCACTTCAATAAACAGACCTTCATAAATTCGCTTCGATTGCCAAAGGCGACAAAACATATTCGATGCAATTGATTGTTATGGGGCACCACCACAGGAGAAGACAAAGCTGATGGAGCAGGCAGTAGCGGAGATGCGGGGGCTGAAGGAGCAGCTAAAGGTATCTTCAAAACGACTCGTAAAATGAAACACATCACCTAACAACCCACACCGCATGTGTGACCCCGTATCGACTCCGTCATTCTTCTACACAGCGATGCACTGAACGCACAAAAGCATAAAGCATGTTACGGATGCCTGGCCGTCCGGGAACCTGCAGTGCGATGGTGCCAGAGAGTCGTTTTAGTCAGACACTGCCGACTGTTTGGTTCAGGAACGGGTCAGCATGTACGAGGAGCTGCTGCAGGAGAAGAGGGCGGCGGAGGCGGCCTACGCGGGGCTGAGAGCTCACAGCTGCAGCGAGCACGAGGCGTCCAACACGCTTCAAGCGCGGATCCACAGACTGGGAGACTCCAACCAGTCGTTGGAGGTTCAGACAAAGGCGATGGAGGTGCAGGTGGAGGCGCTGGAGGCTCAGTTGGAGGTGCTATCGCTGCTCTTCTGCACTCCTCGCTTTACATGGAAGACAGCGCTTGCGCAGTTTGGGTTTTACACTCATTTAGAGCTGGGTCGTCTCAGAGGGCGTGGGAATGTTGACATGGTGTTTGGCGTTCTCACGCAGACGGCATCGCTTCTAGTGCTCAGCAACGCCATTGACGCGGGTTGCCTTTGTTCTGCAGGACACAACTGAGATTCTGCGGAAGACAGCCACCGATTTAGAGGAGGAGCGGGAGGCGGCGGAGCAGGTGAGCGGACCGTACCTCGTCGAGCGCTTCAAATCACAGAAGCACTCTTTGATCCCACCATGCGCTCTTTCTTTGTGTTAGTCGTCGTTTTACCAGCGCATCGGACGGTCCAACACCATCTCTTAATGTTCGCACTTTCGCTAATGTGATCGCCCCACAGCTGAGGGAGCATAGCAAAAAAACAAAGGCGCGGAGTGCGGCCCTGGAGGCCAAGCTGCAGGTGTGAGGCTCAGCTGATGTTGACTGCACGAGCGGTGGGGCGCTGCAGTTTTGTGTTCGATTGCTTGTCGTCGGAGGGGGTCGACTGAACAGTCGTATCGTAATGTTGTGGACGAGCAGGAGGCTACACAGCAGATGGAAAACAGCGGAGTGGATATGCAGAAGCTCAGACGTGTGGATAAGGTGAGAAATTGAAAAGGGGGGGGGCACTGTTATCTGGAGTGGTGGAGTGTGGTAGTATCGGAATGGGGGCGAGGATAAGGGAGACACAAAACAAGTCAGTTAGCGGTGGGAGGCAATAGTGGTCAGCATTAACTGAGGGCGTGGGCCAATTTGCTGCGTTGGCGGTCTTCGCTCGCGCCCATAGGATCGGTTGGTGCTGCTGGAGAAGGCAGCCACAGAGATTCAGCACCTCAAGAGATGCCTCGAGGTGAGGCAGTTGGGGTAACCTGCCTTTTTCCTGAGGTTAGATGGAGCCTCGGTCAGTTCTTCTAAGGTGGGTGTGTGGTGATGGGCTGACTTGCAGGAAAAGTCTACTCAGCTGGACACCGCGGTGGACGAGTGTGCCAAGCTGAAGATGCAAATTCAGGTAAGAGGCCATGAAAGCCATCCGTCTGAGAGTACGTACTTGTGCATATGTACAAGAGTGTGTGACTATGTATATGTGTGCAATGTGACTATGCCTGTGCGTGTGTGTGTGTGTGTGTGTGTGTGTGTGTGTGTGTGTGTGTGTGTGTGCGTGTTTATGTATGCGCGTGTATGTGTGTGTGTGTGTGATACTTGGAAACGCACGCCTGTTTGAGCTCGTGTTTGTGTGTGTCAGTGCATGTAATTGTGTGATCACTTGAGAATGCGTGCCTTATAGCGTGTGCCGTATTGTGTTCAAAGTGACTTGTATTTTTATGTTTACGTTGGTAGGACGTTGTGAGTGAGCTAGTGTGTGAGTGCACGAGGGCATGCCTGTGTGCAATGTCAACGTATTCATGTTAGCTTATGCGCGTGCGTGCCGATGCGTGTTAGGAATGTACGTTTGTGGGTGCGTGTTTTCAAATACCTAATTTGTTTGTGTGTTCGTTTCAGTCCTTGTATTGCGTATGTGTGTGTGTGTGTGTGTGTGTGTGTGTGTGTGTGTGTGTGTGCGCGCGCTAGTGCGTGCATATTTTATTCCACGTTAGTTTGCGCGTCATCTAGTGCTGCATGTGTGGATATGTGTGTGTTTGTAGTTGTGTGCGCGGCTGTTACGCTGTATGATTGGATGAGTGCTTACTCTGCCGGATGCGTATCCGTTGTACTGTGTTCACAGGCGTTTTTGTATGTGTGTATCTATATCATTGTGCGTGCTTGCATCGGTGTAATATCGGGACGGGGGGGGGTTAGCGTGTGCGTACCTACGTATATATGGAAGTGCAGCTTTGGTTTTACCACCGGTTGCTGATATGCAAACCAAGGGACTGGCAGTGCTCACCTGTGATTTGACACTGCAGGAGGAGAACATGATGTTGGAGAAGGCCATTGACGAATCGACGAGGCTGCGAGAAGACAATGCCTCCCTTCGCAAACTGGCGGCCAGTGAGACAAGCGCGCTTCAGAAGGAAGTGCAGGTGGGGGGCACGCCCGCCACATATCTTCCCAGTGTGCCATGTGACCAGGAGTACTTGTCTTGAATGTTGTAGACTGTGTTTGTGTGTGTGCACGTGTGTGCTATTTGGCTGACCGTGCGGCTTTTGGTGGGCACAGGAAAAGACGATGTCCGTGACTTTCATGACAGCGGAGGTGGCGCTGCTGCGCGAGGCGAAGGCGCAGAGCCAGCAGTCGGCTGCCAGCGCCGCCGCGGAGGTGATGGAGCTAAGGAAGGCATTGCAGGCGCATTGTCAGCTGCTGCAGGAGACGCAGAAGCAGCAGAGGTTAGAGGAGGAGAATGCGCTACTGGCGGCGCGGCTGGAGGAGAGGGGGGCGGAGGTGGCGCAGCTGAAGGCGCAGCTGAGAGTGAGAGCAGCACTGACCAACTCCACTACCACTTCTTCCCTTCCAAGACGCACCTTGTCTCACACATCACCACCCTCACCACGCCATTCGCATGCAGGAGCTTCAGGAGCGGTTGCAGTATGCGGCGGAGGAAAGCAGAGCGCAGGAGCAGGAGCACAGCGCCGCCGTTGCCAAAATCAATCATCTGCAGGTGGGAAATCGTCGTGCCTTCTTTGTGGGCGTGCTTGCCTATATTCCATGTCCGAGCACCACAGGAAGCGTATGCTGAATCACCTCCTCTGACAACTCGCACCCTTGCTTCGCTCCCACTCGCCAGGAACTTCTGAACTCCGCTAGCTCTGTCCAAGCTGAAAACGAACACCTGAAGGAGCAGATTCAGGTGCGTGGCTGCTTCACACATGCGTGTATCACGCTACGCTCCTGCTTCGTTGTACTCAAAGCTTACGATTAACTGCTTGTAAACGTTAGGCCAAGGCCCGGCTATTGGAGCAGGCAGCGCTGGAGGTGTTTCAGACGAAGCATCAGCTGCAGGTGAAACGACACACAATTCCTGTTACCACATAAAATTCAAATACTCGGTGTCCCATTGATCTGCATCGTCTGACCATATTATGGGGGGTCTGTGTGCAGGAGGAGCAAGAGCGGAGTATCAAGTTGCAGAGCACAGTGGACGACCTCAGCCGTGACCTGAGTATGAGCATGGACGAGCGGCTAGCAGCGATGCAGATCCTGAACCACAGCGTCGCGAGCGCAAAGTCCACCAGCTTTGCACTGACTGACGTTACCGACCACACAGTGGCGGGCAAGTCCAGCTTCCGCTCCACCAGGCCCTCCCCAGACACCACCCAGCAGCGCATAAACGCGCCCAGTGGGCACTGCGAAGATAAAAAGGTCTCCCCCTCCCACCAACAATCCCTGTGCACCTCTTCAGTAATGATAGATGTAGCACAATCACATAAATGCACTCGTCAGCTCGTCTTTCGACGGAGAGCCCCGCGTAGATGACTACTAACGCAGCCCGTCGACGCTGCCAACAGTCTGCGCTGCAGGACCTCCTGGAGGACAACCCAGAATCGGGGCTACATGATTTGTGGGTCGATGAGGACATCGGTCGCTGGAACGGCGTCGTTTTAAAGCGGAACGAAGTCGTGGCGCTGTGAGTTCGCTTAACCCACCCTCCTTCACTCATTGTCGGATCGTTAACCAAGTTATTTGCCATTCTGTCTGTGTCGGGTGCCTGACCCGGATGACTTGCTGCAACAGTGAGCTGGAGGACGTGGGGATTGGCAGCATTCCCACAAGCGTGTGCGGGCTGAGCCACCTCACCGTCCTTTCCCTGGTGACGGGAAAGTTGGAGCGCATCCCTCCCGCCATCGCACGCCTGTCACACCTGGAGACGCTGTGAGCGCGCCTCTCTATGTCGCCCCTGCACGTCTGTACGATCGCCGTCTGTTAGGGGTACTTGATGCGGTGGGTACGTGCTTACATCTTGATTCCGCATGTGCGCGTCTAAAGGGATCTCAGCTACAACACAATCAAGTCGCTGCCACACGAGATCGCCAAGTTGAGCAAACTTGTGGAGCTGCAGCTGAACCACAACGAGTTGACCCACCTGCCGACAGAAATCACGCAGCTGGGTAGGTTGAGAGTGCTGGGACTAGGGCACAACAAGGTGGTAGAGCTCCCGCAGCAGCTCGGCTTCCTCTCTTCCCTCGTGAAGCTAAACATGGAGAGCAATATGCTTGACTGCCTGCCTCCCTCGATCACCCGGCTATGCCAGCTGGAGGCTCTGTGCGCTCCCGCCTCCCCTCTGCATACAAATATTGAGCGGGGCTGGTAGCTGTCATTCACACAGATTGACGACGCCCGGTGTGAATGATGACTCCATTCATTGTCCTTGTTCTGTTTCTGTACAGATGGCTCGACAACAACCGCATTTCCAGTCTTCCGGAGGATATTGGAGAGCTAGCAAGCCTGAAAACTCTGTAAGTGATGAGCAGCGTTCCCACCCTTCCGCGCATGCCAGGATGCTTAACTGTCTCTCATCGCCATGAGTGTGTTGCCTTCTATGATCGTCCGCAGGGTGGTGGATGAGAACTGCCTGCAGGAGGTCCCGCAGTCCCTGTGCAAGCTGAACCGTCTGGAGACCTTCATGGCCTCGAGCAACAGAATTGCAGAGCTTCCCTCCGCCATCGGCAGCTGCTGTATGCTTACCCGGCTGTGAGTAAACCCTCTTGCCATTACCCTCCCACAGGGTCACGTTAACGCAGTATGAACTTGACCGCAACACAGTGCACCGTTGGTATTGGTTCTCGCCACGTGACTTCCAGGCATGTGTGTTTTCAGGTGGCTGAACAGTAATGAGCTCACGCACCTGCCGCTGTCCGTCGGCGAGTTGGTCAACTTGACGACGCTGCGCGTGAGCAGCAACATACTGCAGTGGCTTCCCGAGCAGCTGAGCAGCCTGACAAGGCTGGAAATCTTGTACGCTCACTGGCTGCGTGCGTTCAGTTTGCCTTACGAGAGCTTTGGGAGGGTGCAGCTGACTTTACTTGAAGAGAGAGAGAGAGAGAGAGAGAGAGAGTGTGTGTGTGTGTGTGTGTCTCACTTCGCCATCTGATTGTGTGGTCTGTCTCTGCTGACTGCTGCCGTAAGGGGTGACTTCGCGACGTCACTCTTGTCGATGTCGAATTCAGATCTTACGCAGAAATATAATCATTCGCGGTTACTCATTCGCCAGTTGGTTTCAGCAGCGAGCGCCTGTTTGACTCGTCGTTCGCAGGTCATCTTACATGTGGATTTCTTGGTATACCAATGACCTTGCTCATACAAGGCGACTGTCGGCAAATGAGGTCGGACCGACACCCCTTCCGTCGAGTGGATTGGGAACACGTAGTTTCAATTCGACATAGGCACCGCAATGATATCTGATTGCTATTCTTCTTTTGCACGCACGACGGAACTGCAAATTTAGGGTTCTGGTTTCGGAGCAATTGCTCTACAATATCTAACACTAGCACGCTAGGCCACTTCTATTGTCGGAAAACGAAGCGGTAGTGACACCCCTGCTATTGGGTAGGAAGGGTCGCAAATGCAGTGCGGGCTAAAGTGAATTTTGCCGTTGGGAATATTTTCAATGGACAACAAGCCTGTTGTGTCTGCTGGCAGATGGTATGCTAGCAAGTCCCACAGTAAAATGACAATGCACACACAGCATGACTGAAAACAGATACTTGTTCACGATGAGGTACTCACTGCTGTGCTTGTGCCGGATGCCTCCAGGCGAGTGGATGGTAACCCTGGCTTGCAGGTACCTTCCAGCATCATGAACATGCCTTCTCTCACCACCAAGCCACGAGTCTAGGGCGCCCCGGGACCACAACGCCCCGCAAGCCACGTCAACAATGGAGTCGCCCACGCCCGAGTAGCTTTATCAAGTGGCGCGCCAAACAGCGACTCCAAGAGCCACCCCCCAAGAGACCCAAGGCCATGTCACTGTGAAACTGCCGAGCATTGCAGTCAATTCTGCCCCTTCACTTCATACCTTCCTTACATGTACAATTAATATCCCAATTCCTCTAAACAAGGCCAACGTAAGACGACGATGAAGCATGGTAGACACAAGTAACTTACATGTGACGCTACACGTCAAGGCACAAACACTGTTCCCACTAACCAAGAACCGTGTCGTTTCCATCAAGCACTCAACCCCACGGGAATATTCAGCCTGCGTTACGTCTGAACACGAGCCACCCACTCTGTTAGTTTCACCGCACAACGAGAGGACACTCGACCAAGTCACACTCGTAAGCACAAATAAACTACTGCTCTTATGAGTGTATAAGGGGGGAGGGGGGGGCACCGTTTGCTGCTTGATGCCCATCACCGGGAAATGGCGGTGGTGGGGCATGTCCCATGAGATGACTGGGGTTGCCCCCTTCAGGGTCAAAGTCTTCAAGACCTAAGGAAACCAAAGGCGACCTCAGAAACGCGCCTTGCTGACCAACAAGCAGCTCAAATCACGCAATCCTCTCCTGATCTAGTGGAAAGAGTTGAGGGGGTTGGTCTTCGGCAGACTCACCAAAATGGCGACCGTGTTTTGCTGCGCCATTCGCTTCAGGCCCTGGAGGTCCCCCTCCCAGGGCGAGTCAACCCGGGCCTCGCGAAGCGCAAGTTCGGCTTGCGTTCGCACTCGTTGAAAGCACTGCTCTGCGAGCTGCAGCAGATGAAAAGAGATGGGCTGACGGTAAGAAAATGGAAAGGGAAGAGAGCCATTCGTTGCGTTTAAAATGGGAGAGGCAGCGCATGCCAGCGCTGAAGTTTGGGTGGGTGTAAGTTCCGCACCAGGAACAAATGTTCCGCTTTGTGGCTGCCCGTGTCCATGGTCATATGGTAGTGCTGGTATAGCATCGGTTCCGGCCTACACAGCAGCTGCAGAAAGTTGAAGCGCTGCTCAAATCGCTGCTCCTCAGTGTTGTGGAAATTGTCCTCGCTGGGCATCAGTGTGGCGAGCCGCAGGCCTGAAAGGGAGGTATCAGCACGTCCAAAAGGGGACACACGGTCATGCTTATATGCACAGTGGCAGCAGAAGGGGATGGGGGTATGATGGGGCAGAAGTTCTGACTTGCCGGCAAGAAGTCTGACGAAAGCTTGATAGGCGATACGATGTATCTGCATCACAGTGATCTGCGTGGCGTAGAGGAGACAGAGGCAGCGTGGCTTGGCATCAGAGTTTTGACGGTGTGGACCTAACTGTTGTCACGTGACAATGGCCACCAATGCAAGATGATTGCAGCATGCAGATGGGCACTGCACCTCCATCTGCAGGTCCTCCAGTCTGCGCTGCGCTACGGCCGACTTTGCTTTCTTCCTGGCGGGATAGCTGGCAGCCAGAAGCAGACGCGAGCCGGAGACCGCGACTTCCAGCAAGTAGTCACTGTAGCAACAGACCATGCAGAATTCGTGCGGCAGGTACAGCTCCAGTTCCCATCCCAATTGCAGGTGGCACAGCATCACGCGGGCTGACTCCACTTCCGTCCACGTGCTGATAGGACCCACCACAGCCTCGCCGCCCTCGCAATGTCCCTCCGGAGGCCACGCCATCCCAGCTCTCAACATATTCTCCTGCGAGCAGTAGATCCCAATGAACAACTTTTGTTCACCCGCAATCGCCCCACCCACCCACCCACCCACCACCCCCCAAAACACAGACAACCTGTCCCGGTCCCTTGTCCGTGATCATAATGTAATGTACAAGGTCACATAAAAATTCAGAGAGATGCACCTGCATTGCGCCCGTCTGATCCGCAACGAGTGCGGCATTGAACACGCATGCCCAGTCCTCGGCGCTACGTCTCAGCTTACGGCGCTGGTTCCCGCGATTGAGACACATGATCCTCAGCCACGACATAATCTGTCAGCACACTCAGGTTTTAGCGATGGTGGCAAAGATACAAAAAAGTAAGCAAACAAGGCCACTGGTGTGAAAGGCAGATGAGACTTTGCGACAACTGACCCTTTGACACGAATGGGAAACACACCGTTTTGGCTGCCGTCTGAGCCACGCGTGACACTTCAGGTGGCAAAGCCTGCTTTATTGGATACTTACACGCAAAGTCTACCAGCAGCATCTGCTGCAAAGCGTTTCCATCCCCGAACTTCAGCTTCAAAAGGCCGTGCAGGGCGGAGGTTGCGATGGGGCCAGGCCCCATGAGGGAGAAATTGGTCATGTACATGCGAAGGTCTGTAAACCTGTGCTCAACAGATACACAGGCCGCTGATAAGTGGTGTATAAAGTAAAACAAATTCAGCAGGCAAGAGTGAACGGACGCAGGCAGGGAGCAGCCTTTGACATGTGTGTGTGTGTGTGTGTGTGTGTGTGTGTGTGTGTGGTGGGGGGGGGGGGGGGAGGCTATGTGTGTGTGTGTGTGTGTGTGAGAGAGAGAGAGTGCAAGAGAGTGTGCATGTGCGCGTGCATATTTGTGTGTGTGGGTGGGTAGGGGGGGCGTTTGTGTGAGTGCGTATGTGCATGTGTATCAGGGTGTGTGTGGTTTATGTTGGTGTGGTTTTTGAGTACGTGCGCGCGCGCGTGTGTGTGCGTGTGTGTGTGTGTGTGCGTGTGTGTGTGTGTGTGTGTGTGTGTGTGTGTGTGTGTGTGTTTGACTGAGTGAAAGAGTGTGCATGTGCGCGCGCATGTGTATGCGTGGCCGGGTGGGGGTGTGTGTGTGTGGGGGGGGGGGGGGGGGGGGGGGGCGGGCGTTTGTGTGAGTGCGTATGTGCATGTGGCTCAGAGGGTGTATGTGGCCTATGTTGGTATGGTTTTTGAGTACTTGTGAGTGCGAGTGTGTGTGTGTGTGTGTGTGTGTGTGTGTGGTACGCCTATGTGTGTGGGGGGGGGTATGTGTAGTGTGTGCATGTATGCGTGTGTGCGCGTGTGGGTTATGCACATGTGTGTGTGTGTGTGTGTGTGTGTGTGTGTGCGGGTTGTATGTGTGTGTGGGGGGGGGAGGGGGGGGGGGGGGAGAGGGGTGTGGGTGTGTAAGTGTGTGCAGGTAGGTGTCTGTGTTAATGAAAAATGGGGGGGGGGGGGGGGGGGGGGGGGGCGCGCTATTGGTCTTACCCATTGATAGCAGTAACCTGGCATGCATACGAAAGCTGTTGCAACAGTGTTGCAAAGCACTCTTGGCACTCTTCCCTTGTCTTCAGCTGTTAGGGGTCAGGCAAAGCAGCGCCGCGAGAGTTAATATCCCTTACTGGCGGTTCACAGGACGACCAAATGGTAGGTCCTGGCACAGGCTACCTTTACAGGCCTTGGAGGAGTGGGTGAGACTCGGCTGCGATTTACATCAGGGTCGAAACCCACAAGCTGCTCTCCATTGGCAGAAGGAGTGGACGAGATGTGTTTGAGCTCGGCTGCCGCACCCGCGAACCACCTGCCTGCTGCGCTGACGTTCACGCCCCCGCCCGTCCTTACCGCAACCAGCCCCAGCATCAGAAGCCGTCTGAATCGCAGCCGGGCAATCAGCGCTGGAGAATCCTCGTCTCCCACTGCGCATGGCCCCAACGTTGAGCCCTGCGGGGTACGTGGACGCATTACGACCTGGCGCAGCAGCACTCCCATTCCCACAAACCAGGCACCATTACTATCCTCCGTAGTGCCGCTCTGGGATAGAGAGGGGCTCTCACCTGGTCATTCCGACGTGTTTGGAGAACCTCCTCGAGGCTTTCCAATGCATTGATGCAAGATTGGTGAGCTGTGCTGCTGAATTCATCGATGGGTAGCCCGGATGTGTGGGGCAGGAAGTCCTCCTCCTGCACGCGTGCCATGATAAGATACCAACTTGGTCAGACTACCTCTATGCCGAC
Source organism: Tetraselmis chui (assembly GCA_026401115.1). Lineage (NCBI taxonomy): Eukaryota > Viridiplantae > Chlorophyta > Chlorodendrophyceae > Chlorodendrales > Chlorodendraceae > Tetraselmis > Tetraselmis chui. The sequence continues at coordinate 112,158 of JAPMLY010000122.1, forward strand.
TAAAGATCTCAGGCGGGTATGCACACGTGAGATGAGCACACATGGTTGCACAGTGTTGAGGCGGTGCTGCACCTGCGAGACGGACCCATTGAGGATGATGGATCGGACCAGCTGCGATGTCACCTTCACACCCGTGCAGTAGGCATTCAAAAGAGGGCTCACCACCGTCCTGTGGATTCATGAGGGTAAGACGTTTAAGTCATGGCAAGAATCCCAATGCACATTTGATTGGTAGACATTGTATCAAATGGGTCAATGAAATGGAAAGTAAGAGCGGTCACAAACTTGGATGGCGCGGGGCACCATACCTGTTTATTCTGAGCATGTAGAAGCAAGTGAACACTGTCTGGGCGAGTGAGTTTCCTGCGTGCCAGCTGGCCTCGCACTCCATCAGACGGTCCATCACCGCCAAAAGCTGCGAGCACGTCAGCCGCTCGGGCGCGGCTTCGCCCTCCAGCAGCTCGTCCACCCGCACCTCCACCCTGCTCATCCTATGGAGCCAACGAAAGAGAGGCATTCAGCGTACTGGAAAACATCACGACTCCGCTGCCCTTTGCAGCTGCTCACAGCGAGACAGCAGCACCGGAGACATTGCAAGTGCGAGTACCCAAACAGTCTGTTGCCAAACAGACGCCGCAGCAACAGTGATCGCGGTCGCTTCGAGGAAATTGAGGTGGGATGGTTGTGAGGGCAACTGAGCAACACACCCAGCGTCCATCTTAGGGTCTCCGATTACCACAGCGCTCATCGCCTCGAAGAGGTTGAAGCCTTCGCCGTGCAGGAGCTGTCCCGGCTGGAGCTCGCGTGCCGCCGCGTCTAGCAGCTCGTCGATCGGAATGGCGGGCATCGCGTGGCCTGGCCCACCCACGGCGCCGCCGTGACCTGGTCTAGACATTGCGGAGCAGAGCAGGGTATCTGCTCCTTTCAGATTCGCCTCAGGACCTTACCTGGTCTTGGACTGGCGTCAAAAGGCACTCGCGGTAGTAGCCCTGTGGATAGTCAGTACGACGGCCTGGAGTAAGAGGGCGCCTTCATCAGCCTAATATCGCTAAATGTTTATTTACTTTATACCGTCGCTAACTGTACACAGAAACCCGTGGCCCAAAAAAAGAAATATAATTGTAATAGCAGCTTCACCCGAGGGTGGGTTTTGCCAAATATTTCCAATTGCTTATAACTTGGCCAAAAGGCCACCACATGCTTGGCAAGGGGGGGATTTATTGCGCTGATTATGGGTTGGGTGGGTGGGAGGGTTGCGCGAGCCAGATGGGCGAGCGCAAATAAAGAAGAGAGTGCCAGTGCACGGAGGTTGCACCGGCTTAAGGGTTGCCGCTAGCTAGTGTCGTTTGGGGCATGGCTCGGGGCGTTACGACGTTACGACCCAATCCTCGATGGTTATCTCGAGGTATGGGCAAGATGCACCGCTTTTGCAATAACGCTTTAACCATGGGTGTACGTTTTGTTACACATGTAGCTAAGTTTTACAGACCTCTAGATTCAAAACAATGTGGCCATTTTCCCGAGGGCACGTTTTGCCATTAATTTAAAGTCGAAGGCTTGCGCAACGTAGTTTAGTCACTTTCGTGAAGCGGCCATCATGGGACGAGCCAGCCGAAGTATTGCCATACCGTTGGAGATGGGGTCATGTTGGGGTTGGTGTATTGCCCTCATTAACCACGTTGTTCTTGGCTCATCCACCCATGTATTTGACGACGTGGCGCGGTGCGACGATGCAACTAGCAACGGAGGCAACTATTTTCGGAAGTTGTGCGATGTCCACTTGAAGCATGGGGGCGGGGAGGCGCCGATGGCGCTGCACGCTTCGAGCAGTCACGCGGAGGGGTTTGCGGCCGCTTGCCAGTTTGCTGAGATCTCAAAAGTTGCGAAGCTCCAAACTGCTGCCGGCGGGGGCTTTAATAATACTTGACGCAATAAGTTATACGATGGTTGCAATAACACTGTAGCAAGTCGGCGAGGTCCGGGCTGGCTTCGATCGGGATAGCTAAGACGGGTTTTTCGGCTGCCTCGCGTCCCTGTCGCCTTTCGGACGAAGAGACATACTTATCATGAAGGTCGGTCGGCAGTCAAGTCGTCGGTTTGGCAGCGCACACCAGACTCCGCTTTGCAGAAGAAAGCGTTGTTGGTGCACACCGCGAGTAAAGCCCGGAACTTGGTGATATCTCGTGGCGACACACACTCTCTTGCTTTTGGGATTTTCAGTTTTAACCCTCTGTCTCGAACTAGTATCAGTCCTTCATCTCACCAAGCCGGCCCACACCCATACCGCCAAGGAATCCCTTAATCCTACCAAAGCCGAGACACGCCACGAATGCCCTTGTCACGGACCACACACGGTCTTTGTTAGCATCGCAATAATTGACTCACCCGCGAACACGACATTGTAACTTCGAAAATCTCTTTGATTACATAATCAACTAACACCAAAACGTAATGCATCGTCACCGGCACTCGCACTCCAATACTCCATCACCCACACAACAATACAATATCTCAGCAGAAAAAGTTATGTGAAGTTGCGAATGCACCGCGGTACGACTATTTTCAAGTCATGATGCCCCTCAGACACCGTCCCATTGGGGCGATGGGGTATGCATCTAGGGGGCGTGTGGAGGCGAGGAGGAAACGGCCGGACTAGCGGTGGGTTGAGGGTGTTGGAGCTAGCGACGGACAGCCGGGAAGTAACGCCATGGAAAGGCGCTCTCTAGCCGTTGACAAGCCAATTAGGCATGCGACTGTCGAGCCTCCTTGGGGGGTGAGGCGCAATGCGGAGCATACATGAGGACAGTCGCAGCCGGAGAGGCGACCCGGTGTGGCGATTAATCTCCTCTCGATTAATCGCCTCACGAATTGCATTTACGGAGGGTTTTTTGGAAATGAATAATGTCCGTACCCGGCGTAGAGATTTTTCCCGACCCCACCCCACGGATCTCCCTTAGTTCCCCCAACACAGATCGGACACATATATGCATGGACACGGGAGTGGTAAATTTCATGCATGCAAAAGATTCTGGTGGGCCCACTGTCCTCTGGGAAACGAGAAGAAAGTACGAGCGTATCCGCCTTGACGACGGATCTAGGTTGCGGGCAGTCGGGAAGCACCGCCAAGGTATGGCGCTCACTAGACTTCGCCTTACGCCGCGAGGATTTAAGTGCTTATTGAGCGAGGAGTGCGACCAACATGATAGGAGGACGGTCACGACGGGGGGGGCGACAAGATATGGTGACGACGACCCTAGATGTCGGCCGCTGCTGGAGAATCCGGAACGCATAGCTTTTGTAAAATTCCGTACCCCGCGGCCAATCAGATCTAGCCACGGCCCGTCGGTGACCGGCACCCCGCCCTCCAATACCCTCTATCGACGACATACCTAATATCATATATTGCAAGCCCGGATTAGCGTGAATGCTCGCACTCAAAACAAGGATGCTCAACGGACGCGCGAGAGGCGGGGAGAGGGTACGAGAAATGGGTCGCCTACAAGACATGTACCCATATACTAAACAAAAACAGCCGGGGGGCATGATCGATGAGAAATAACATAGCATGGAGGAAGGAGCGCAAGCTATCATTGCTTGTCAATTTAGAACCCCACCCAGTCTGCCCTTGAAGCGAAGGGGGGCCTCGACAATGTAGAGTGCCGCGGTGGGAGGAGCGGCAACGACCTTGAGACACAACAACGAGATTCAAGCGACCACGCAAGTAGGGGTTTTCCGCCAACCTTTCTCCCTCCTATACGCCGGCGAGACCGGAGTCGCGCGGGTGCTAGATTAGGCTGGCCCGTCGCCACTCTCAAACGACCCCCGCTCGGTGCGGTGGGAGCGGGCGTGCATCGCGAAGGTCTATATCAACACCTTTCGTTTTGCATTCTTACAGACAAATGAATTTATTTTCAGACCTTTATTTCATTGCTTACAACATTATTAGTGTTGCTAATGAGTAGGCGGGGCGCTGGGGCAATTACTGCGGTTGCTTACAGTTTCTAACCTCGACCTCTCCGAGGAGCGACGGCACACATACACACACACATTGCAAACACCTGTGTCGTCAAGTGTACGTGGTCGTAGAGTACCCGGCTCAATCGATACTCCTAAGTGTCCTAGCTAGATGGCAGAGTAAATGATGATCATTAGAAAGTAGGCGGTCCAATTTGCATGTACTTGTTGTTAATCATTCTCATTTTCTTTTTCGAGGACCGACCATCAAAGAAAGGACAATAGCGATAGGACGAGTACTCATGCTAACCGATGGTGGTGTGACGAGTACAGTCCTGCAACAGTACATTGCAGGACATTGTACAGGTACTCGTTACGGATATTAATTCGTGCTTTCGGACGGACGTATACTCGTGGGTACGTCGCTACTGCTATATTATAATGGTGCTAATGCTACAGTACGACTAATACCTCCCGGTACGTACAGATATGCATAATTAGTCTAACTAGCCAGATGACGCGCCAGAACAAGCTCTTCAATGCAGAAGGTGCAGCGTCGCAAGACCGAGGAAGCTGAAAGGCCATGTCCCGAGGACAGGCGACGGTTAGACAGCACTAACGCTTGACACGTAAGCAAAGCTTGCAAGCGTAACTAGTCTGGGCTGAAACCTATTTAAGCCCAGTGCAGTAGAGGGAGGTGACAGAACCATTTAACAATTCCTTTGTTCATTAACAACATCTACTGCCCAAGTACAGCAGTGAAACATCTCTCATCAATTGCCTCTCGACAATAGCATTTTGCCTTCTTACAGCAACAAGACTAGACAGACTAGAACAGATTTGTGCTAGCGTTTAGCTTTCAGAGGCTAACCGCCACACTGGTTTCGGAGCTCTTTGGTCGACGCACGCTTTCGTTGCTAATTGATCTGCTCGACGTTGCTTGATTAAGTTGAGATGGCTTCTCTCGGACCCGGACATTACGTCGTGTTGGTAATTCACGTTGGAGGAACTAAACCGTCGGATTTGAAGTTGGTGTTTCAGCGTGAGCCTCGTTCTGGTAAAACTTGGTTCCCAGCTGACTCGATCTTACCTAATGTCGACGCTGCTATTCGCGAGTTACATGAGGAGACCGGTCTTGTTTTGACATCGGAGGATTTGACACTGTTGAGTGGTGAACATGTTAACGTTACACTACCTCAAGGACGACAGCTCGTTTACGTGTACTCGGCTTCTATTCCTGTCCTGTTTGCTACGAACAATTTACGTACACCTGCTCAGGTCGAGCAGTCTGTTTTGGCACAGTCGACAGTTAATCCGGATGATACTTACGTCGTCCCGGAATACATCAACATTGACAGTCTGACACTTACGCCCTCAGAGACGGGGTTACTTCGTGCTAAGAAGCACAAGAGCGAATTACTTCACTTCGGTTACGTGACTCAGTGGGAATCTTTTTATCGAGCGATCACACAACCTAATCCGGTCATGCATGATGACACGTCTATCCCGAGACAGTTCCACATGTACACCCGGTTTACGACGGTCGACTCTGGTTCTGTATGGCTACTGATTCGTGGACACATTAATCGACTGACTGGTGAAGGACCTACGGATTTACGAGTGGGAATGCCGATGCCTACCCACAACTTGGCTGGACTTTCAGTGACCCTCACGGAGACTCAGCGAAAGGCTGCAATTACTTCACCATACCAGAATGGTCAGATACCTAATGTACTGGAGGATTGGCTTGAAGCACAGCCTCAGCGTTTTATTATGCTTGGAATTTCAGCTGACTTGTACAATGCAGTATTTTGGGTTACTTCACAGTTTACAGGACACCTAGGTGGGTGGTGGTTGAACCGGAAAAATCAGCCTCCAATTCCATCTACCTACAACGAGCTTGTTACGGAGTTACGCAAGTCTACGTTTCTTCCGAATATTCAGGACGACGCCATTAACGCTTTGCTAAGCTTCACGCAGAGCAACACGATGACTTACGCGTATTACACTAAGCAGTACAACGACTACTTACGTCGCTCTCGTCAAAACCTGACAGCTGAGGTACAGTGCGTACGCTTCATTAGTGGCCTGGCGAACGAGGCACTCAAGAAACTGGCTAAGTCACACCGAGCTCAACTTGGATACTAGACAACACTAGTGGAGCTACAAAATTTTTTGAACGTGGTGACAGATTCGCCGGAACTGGGCAATGCGAGGTCTGCTGCTGGACCGTCTACTCAGCCTACACGCAAGCGCAATTTTGAGGACCCTCTCGAGGAGGCCGCTAACGTCTGGAAAAGTAACAAAGGTGGCCGTGGACGAGGCCGTGGACGTGGACGTGGTGGTAACTTTGGTGGTCGTGGAGGCAACAATGGTGGACGTGGTCAAACATCCGGCCGCGAAGATTTTAATTCACTCGCAAACGCAATGACAGCTGAGGAGCGTCAGCGACATATGGACGAAGGACTTTGCTTCAAGTGCCACAAGAAGGGACACCGCTTGTTCCAATGCCCGGAGTTCAAAGGCAAGGCACCGATGCAACCTAAGAAGCAATGATGGTGGCAAGGTTGTTCTACAGATGAACTGGAGCAGCCGGCTACATCTACTGTTCATTCTGAGACACTGTTAGCGACAGAGGTCGTCGACACACCTTCGACATCTCCATCGACTACAGTAGCGACACCTGTAGCGCAAGTAGCAGGTCGTCGTCGTCAGACTAAGCAGAGACAGATTCGCAAACCTGTAACCAGACGTTCAGTTGATTGGAAACTGGTTGACTCAGTCTTTGACCCTCTGCATGCACGATTCAACTTCACGTTGGAGGGATGTGCTGATGATGAAGGTCTTAACTCGCACGGTGACTTACCTCACTGTTCGCCGAGTGACTCGATTCTAGACAGAGACTTGACAGGAGAACGGGTGTTCATCAACCCACCCTGGGAGATAGCTGAGCGGATTGCGCAGCATTTTGAGGATTGTCGTCGAACATCTCCGACATCTACGATGGCTATATTTGTACTACCGAAGTGGGCGAAATTTACTCAGGTGACTAAGCACTGGAAACTTTTTCAAGAATTCCCAGCAAGGACACAGCTTTTTACACGTCAGTCACTGGACAACCCAGCGCAACAGGAGGTGGTTGCTCCAGCTCCTTGGCATGTACAACTGTGGTTAGTCGACGCAGATTGTGCGTTTAACGACTCACCAAAACCTACAGCACCTGATCTACCCGACTCGGTACATGTACCAGCAAACGACGCGGAACAGTCCATCGCTACGCTGCAACAATTTTCTTCGCCAGCTACAGCGCTACTGACTGACCTCACGGAAGCTCGCCCGTTAATTCGAACTGAGCTGACTGTGAAAACTCCTGATGGCGGACACCAAATTATTGGATTAGTGGACTGCGCTGCGACACTTGATTTTGTGTCAGAGGACTTTGTACGACGCTTTGCTTTACAGACTCGGAAGTCTGCGAGTAAAACTCCAGTTCAGCTCGCTAACGGACAACGAGTGACTTCTACGACAGTTTGTGACGTCACTTTTGAGCTGGCTCGACACGAATTTCAGCGGACTTTTTACGTTCTACGTGATTTACGCACAGCTGATTTAATCATGGGTTTACCATGGCTTGATGACGAACAGGCCTCTTTACAATTTGGTACAACCAGAATTTTTACACTAATGGACGGCACAGCAGTGGAGACTACACTTGAGGAACGACGCCCTGAGTGTCTACTCCTGTCGTCTACGAAAGTTCAGAAGCTGATGCGCAAGACGGCGCCCGCCGGCGGCGCAGCGGCGGCGGCCCCGGAGGGGGGTGCGCTCGCAGGCCCGTCGGCATCCCCTCACCTCCCCGTGGTGGGCGCTGGAAACCCCGTAGCCGTGCCAGGCCTGGCACGGTAGGGGGCTAAGAGGGCCGACAGCTCGATCCGCGGGATCAGCAGCTGTCGGGAAAGCCCTGTACAGAGGGCTTTTGAATAAAATAATTTCTGTGCGATACCGGCGCCAAGATCTCCCGCTCGGCCCGTCCGATATGTTTTTTCGCGTACAGATACTACTAAGGACATTCCTACCTCGAGGGGGTGGGACCTGTACTTCAGAAGCGTTTGATTGCGAGGAGGGTACGGCCGGATCTGCGGTGGGGGGTGGGTGTTGGAGCTGGTGGTGGCCAGCCGGGAAGCAGCGCCAGGAAAGGGCGCTCGCTAGCCGCCGACCAGCCCTGTACCGGTCGACACTTCTCAGGGGGGGAAGCAAGACCTGGAACAGGCAGGTGGCCGGTCGCAGGCGGAGGAGCGGCTTTGTGAGGCGGCGGAGATCCTCAGGATCAGCCGCCGCCGGAAAGCCATGTACGGAGGGTTTTTTTGGAAAATTAAAATAATGTCCGTACCCGGCGTCGAGCTAGTTGGGGAGCAGCACCACGGTAGGGCGCTCACTAGCGAGCCGCCACGCCGACATGATACATCTCCCGAGGGGGGAGGAGTAGGCTTGGGCGGCAAGGAGGCATGTCGCGAAGGACGGAGCGACAAGATCTGGCGACGACGACCCTCCGGGTCGGCGCCGCCGGAAAACCCGGCACGGAGGGTTTTGACTAATTTCCGTGCACCCGCGGCCCGACGGATCCGGCTACGGCGACCTAATCCCCCCCCCCCCCCTCCTCGATACCCACTACCGGATAGACGAGACCCTTGAGGGGGGGCCCGGGTGAGCGCGGAGGCCCCAACCTCAACAAAGTCTGCTAGGTGGACGCGCATCAGAGGGGGGGAGGGTACGGACGCAGGCCGGACTACCCGACAGGTACCCGGGTACCAGACAGCGAAAAAACCGGGGAAATGAGCGGGGAAAATTCAGGTGCGGAGGCAGGAGCGCCCATTTTTTCTATGTCTATGTGTCTCGGTCCCCCCCACCTGCCCTGGAGGTGACGGGGGACCTCGACAAGGAGGACCGTCGCGTCGGCGGATGCGGCGGCGACCTTGGCGGGGCTTACGGGATGGGGCGGCGGGATCGACGAGCGACCGCGCGAGGAGGGGTTTTTTGCCAGCCTTTCCCCTCCTATCTTCGGCAAGACCGAAGTCACGCGGGAGCTAGATTAGGCTGGCCCGTCGTCCCTCCCGAACGCCGACCGGCCTCGGCCGGTCGGCACCCCGGTTCGGTGGGAGCGGGCCGAGCATCGTGAAGGTCGAGCAGCAGTTTAGTTTTGCATTTCTCGACAAGTGGATTTATTTTTAGATCTGTTTTTCTTGATTACAAAATTATTACGCTGTTACTGCTTAGGCGGGGGGACTGTGGCAATTACTGCGGTTGCTTACAGTTTTTTTAACTCCCGAGGAACGTCGACACACAGTGAAGCTAGGTGTGTCGATAGGTGTACCTGGTCGAAGAGACCCGGGCTAAACTCGCTTATAAGTCCTGCATGGCTTGGTAGAGAGGCCCGAGAGACAGCAGTCGGTCCAATTTGCCGGCACATGTTGTAAACAATTTCCAATTTTTGATGCGCAAGACGCGCCGCAGCAGGGGACGTCATGCTGATTTTTACGTCATTGAACTTACGTCAGCTGCCGAACAGTCGACAGATTTTCACACTGGAGAGGAACTAACGGCAGAACAACGTGACAACTTCCGGTCAATACTCTTTGATGACTTCCCGGAGTTACTGCAACCTGTCGACTCTCCACCTGTAAGCCGACAGTGGGACCATCCCATTGAAACAACTGGACCGATGCGACGTCAACGTCTGAACCGACTATCTCCAGCTGAACGCGCTGAGCTTAATCGACAGCTCAAAGACGCAGTAGAAGCTGGTCTGATCCGTCCCAGCTACAGTGAGTTTGGCTCGCCAATTCTTTTTGTGCGGAAAGCTGATGGCTCGCTACGTCTGTGCATTGACTACCGTGGCCTTAACGAGGTTACGCGTAAGGACGCCTACCCACTTCCGAGTGTGGATGACACACTGGACGAACTTAAGGACGCGAATTTTTACACACACCTCGACCTCGCTTCTGGATTCTGGCAAGTTCGAGTGCGTGATCAGGACGTTCATAAGACGGCTTTTCAGACCCCTGATGGATTGATGGAATGGGTCGCCATGCCGTTTGGGCTGTGTAATGCACCAGCTACATTTCAGAGGATGATGAACGACATTCTTCGCGACTTTTTACATAAGTTCGTGACAGTCTACCTAGATGACGTCTGTATATACAGCCGGACACTGGAGGAGCACCTGCAGCACCTACGTCTAGTGCTACAGCGATTTAAGGAGGAAGGGCTGAAATTACGCCTTAAGAAGTGCTTCTTCGGATTGCAAGAAATGGAGTATCTGGGCTACACTGTGTCAGCCGGGAAAATTTCGGTTTCCACAAAGAAAGTCGAGGCCGTTGCAGACTGGCCAGTGCCCAAGACGCAGAAGGAGGTTCGCAGTTTCGTACAGTTCTGCAACTTCTACGCGAGATTTATACACCATTTTAGCGACCTTACGGCTCCATTGACGGACTTACTGCGGAAGTCCCAGCCACAGAAGGTTACGCTGACGCCTGCCTGTTTGGAAGCCTTTGAGACTCTCAAGTTACGGCTCATTTCCGCGCCATGCCTGATCCTTCCGGAGGTCGGCTCGGACGCGACGTTCACCGTGGCTACAGATGCTTCAACAGTGGGGATTGCAGCAGTCCTGTTGCAAGACCAAGGAGGCGGTCTTCAACCAGTCTCTTACTGGGCGCGTAAGTTGAATCCAGCTGAGCGTGGTAACACTTACTCTGCGTACGACTTAGAAGCTTTGGCCGTATGCAAAGCTGTCAAGCATTGGAGGTGCTATCTTGAAGGGTGCTCTAAGTTCCTTGTCGTAACAGACCACGACACACTGCGACATCTGCTCAGGCAACCGAACAACAGGCTGAACAAGCGGCAAGCAAGATACCTGCGGGATTTGCAACCGTTTGTGGGCTCGATGACACTTGCATATCGCAAGGGAGCTCTGAACGAAGCCGACCCGTTAAGTCGGCGTCCAGACTTCGTACCTCAGGCCACAGTACCCTTATTTTGGGATGGCGAGGTTCCGTCAGATCGAGTTTTACGACGGAAGTCCCAGCTGCTGTTTGAAGACGCACAGTTAAATTTACTGACTGTTGAAGCGTTGCAGCTGAGCCCTGAGTTCGCTGATCTCATTCGCGAGGGGTTCTCACAGGATTCGTTTTATGGGGACGATGGTGAGTGGACAAGAGACAGCCGGATAGAAGCCAGAGATGGGTACTTTTGGCGTCTCAATCGCCTCTGCATTCCACAGAACTCTGAGCTCCGACTGAGATTGATCACAGAGCTGCACGAAAGTTCGTCAGCCGGTCACAGAGGAGTTGCTAGCACTCTTGCTAAGGCACTCGACAGATTCTGGTGGAAACGAATCCGCCAAGACGTGAAAGATTTTTGTGAACGCTGCGTCGTGTGCCGACGCGCAAAGATTCGACCGCAGATGGCTGCGACTCTTTACCCATTACCTGTTCCACCCAGACCGTGGCACACAGTTGGTCTTGACTACCTGACACACTTGCCTGAGAGCAATGGCTTTAACAGTGTGCTGATAGTAGTGGACCATCTAACTCGAATGGCCCATTTTCTGCCATGTACAGAGTCAATTACTGCCGAAGAAACTGCAACTTTATTTTTACAGGGAGTCTACCGCTTACATGGACTTCCCCGTGTGCTGATTAGCGACCGTGATCCGAAATTTGTCAGCGCCTTCTGGCAGACTCTTTGGCGACGCCTTGGAACGCGTCTGAACATGTCTACCAGCCGACACCCAGAAACAGACGGACTCACAGAGCGCGTGAACAGCACATTTCAGCAGCTTCTTCGTTGCTTCTGTTGCTATGATGGCTCTGATTGGTCGACACTTTTATCGCAAGTGGAGTTTGCGTACAATGCTTCGCGTGCACTCGGAATTGAGCACACACCGTTCGAGGCTAACTTTGGCTTTTCTCCTGAGGAGCCTCCTGACCTGCTTTTCAGCATGCGACCATCGATACCAATTTCGCAAGACGCAACAGAGCGGTTAAGATTGTTACAGGAGGTACACACCCTGGTACGCTCAGTATTACAGCTACATAAGGACGAGATGCAGGCGCGCACAGAACCGTCTACGGCGCCACACTTCGCTAAGGGAGACAAGGTGTCAGTCGTCACAGCAAACCTTTTTCTTCGAGGACAACCGAACAGAAAACTCAGAGACAGACAGCTCGGACCTTTTTCAGTGGAGGAGCAGATTGGAAAACACAGTTACAGATTGAAATTACCAGCGACAGTACGCTTACATCATGTGTTCCATGTTAACAACTTACGACCCTGCTCTACCGCTTCGCTACGACCAGCTGTTCCTGTGACTGTACCTGAAGGAGACGATGAGGAGTTTGACGTTTCGCACATATCTGCTGTGTGCATCAAGTCTCTACCTGGACGACGAGGCAAATATTTGCTCTTCATGACGCACTTCAGTGATGACGACATTCCACCTGTCTGGCACCGGTTAAACGAGGTGCATCGAACAATAGCGTTACAAGAATTCTTGGAGACGCCCCAATGGCGCAAATTCGCCAAGACTCAGGCCTACATTGATTTCATGCACGCTTTCCCAGCGCGCATTCCTGAGTCCCAGTAACTGCTTCAGTAAAGGAGCCTAGAACCACGGAGGTCTGCCTCGCGGCGGCCTCATTGATCTGTCAAGAGGGGGAGGGTACGAGTGTGACGAGTACAGTCCTGCAACAGTACATTGCAGGACATTGTACAGGTACTCGTTACGGATATTAATTCGTGCTTTCGGACGGACGTATACTCGTGGGTACGTCGCTACTGCTATATTATAATGGTGCTAATGCTACAGTACGACTAATACCTCCCGGTACGTACAGATATGCATAATTAGTCTAACTAGCCAGATGACGCGCCAGAACAAGCTCTTCAATGCAGAAGGTGCAGCGTCGCAAGACCGAGGAAGCTGAAAGGCCATGTCCCGAGGACAGGCGACGGTTAGACAGCACTAACGCTTGACACGTAAGCAAAGCTTGCAAGCGTAACTAGTCTGGGCTGAAACCTATTTAAGCCCAGTGCAGTAGAGGGAGGTGACAGAACCATTTAACAATTCCTTTGTTCATTAACAACATCTACTGCCCAAGTACAGCAGTGAAACATCTCTCATCAATTGCCTCTCGACAATAGCATTTTGCCTTCTTACAGCAACAAGACTAGACAGACTAGAACAGATTTGTGCTAGCGTTTAGCTTTCAGAGGCTAACCGCCACATTGGCTATGCTAATCGTAGCCGAAAATCCATGTACGGGGGAGGTTTTGGATAAAACATGTGCACCCGATTTGGGGAAGTTTCCGAGATCCCTTTTCTCCCAGTTTCCGCTTGTCTATAGTAACCCCGGTCGATATGAGTGCCTCGTGCCGTGTGTCAATGGTTATCGCGGCGGAGAACCACTCGTAAAGGTCTCCCCTTACTGCGTAAGCTATAAGAAGAGGGTCCTAGTCGGTACCCAATATCGATAGGCTGCCTTGGGCAGTGTGCCTAGGGTTATCGCGAGGTCAAAATGCTCTTACATGTGGCCCCCTAACAGCGTAAACCACCGGGAAGGGTACGGACGGGTACGAACGGGTACGGACGGAATGGCGTGATTGCACATGTATTGGAAAACCCACGGCGACGGACACGGGACATGAGGAAAACTTGGGCAAGGAGGCAAGAGCGCGAGCCGAACACCGTCGGAGACTAAGGTCTTCTCTTCTTCCCAGCCCCCGAAGAAGGTGGGAAGACTGGGCTAGGTGGCGAGTTGCGATGGAAGGAGGAACGATTATCTTGGACGAGGGTGTGCGTGGATCTAGAAGGGACCATCGACGACTTGAGCAAGGGAGTTTTTCATTTGCCTTCCCTCCCCATCTCCGCCACGACCGGAGTCGCACACAAACATAGGTCGGGTAGGCCCGATTCGACGAGCGCATGCTGATGAGAGCCCTCGCAGCCGTTGGAGCATGCCGCGTATTGTAGAGAATAGCGATAAATTGTATTTCATACTTGTTTGAAAAAAACATAAAGAGGAAAAGAGTCATAATTGTTTACGGGTAAGATTCTGACGGTGTTGTTAATGCCATTGGAGAGGTTGGGATTAGCCGTTCACGGCGCAAACCCTAAGAATCGAAGAAACCCCTTGGTTTGACCACGGGTTCACCCAAAGATGGCAGTCGTTAACGCGGTATTGTTGTAAATAATTTCATTTTATTTTATTTCATCGGAAGAGGGTACGCATGGGCGACAATAAGTTGTCATAGAGTGTCGGGAATATGTAGTGCCCAATGTCATACGGGGACATGATCCCATGTGCAAAGCGCTGGGCGCCCGCCGGCGGCGCAGCGGCGGCGGCCCCGAAGAGGGGTGCGCTCGCACGCCCGTCGGCATCTACCTCTACCTCCACGCGGTGGGCGCTGGTAACCCTGTAGCCGTGCCAGGTCTGGCACGGTAGGGGGCTAAACGAGGTACCGACAGCTGCGATCCGCGGGATCAGCAGCTGTCGGGAAGCCCGGTACGGAGGGTTTTGGAAAAACAGAATATCCATACACCGGCACAAGAATCTCCCGCTCGGCCAGTCCGATATGTCTTTTCCGCGACTAAATACTCGCAGATACTCTCCCGACGATGGGGCGGGGGCGGCGTTTGCGAAATATTTTTTGGCGAAGAAGGGTACGGACGGATCGGCGGAGGGACGAGGGTGTTGGAGCTGGCGGCGGACATATGGGAAGCAGCGCTAGGGCACGGCGCTCGCTAGAAGTCGCCAGCCCTGCGAGAGCCTTAAGTCTCCCCTAGAGGCGAGGCTTGATGCTACGCAGGACGGAGGTGGGTCGCAGCCGGAGGAGCGGCACGGTCTGGCGGCGGCGGTCCTTTGGATCACCCGCCGCCGGAAAAACCCGGTGCGGGGAGTTTTTGGAAAAATTCCCGTACCCACCATCTTTTGAGGACCGGCGACTCGATCCATGTGCTCTCCCAACCCCTCCCCTAGTCGGTACCCGGTTATCGATAGTTGCCTCAGGCAGTGTGCCTAGGGTTATCGTAACGGCATAGTGCTCATAAAGGCGGCCCCCTAACAACGTTAACCACCGGGGGAGGGTAAGGACGGCCACAACGCGATCAGATAGGTGTTGGAAACAGACGGAACAAGGACATGGGACATGAGAAAATCTGGGTCGGGAGCATGAGAGCCAGCCGGACACCGTATGCAACCTAGTTATTTTCTCTTATCAACCCCCGAAGGAGGAGAGAAGAGTCGGCTAGGTGGCGCGCTGCGTCGGGAGGAGTAGCTAATACCTCGGGCGGGGTTGAGCACGGATCGAGACGGGACCGACGACGACCTGAGCGAGGGGGGTTTTCACTTGCCTTTCCCCCTAGCTCCGGCACGACCGGAGTCGTACAAGAGCCGAGGTCATGCAGGTTCGAATCGACTAGCTCAAGCGGAACAGCCTTGCTGATCAGCGACCCCGCAGCGGCTGGAGCAGGCCGCGTATCGTGGAGAATAGCGACACTTTTATATTTCATATTGTACCCAAAAAATTACGTATAGATCAAAAAATAATAAATACATGGTTACCTGTATGTTTTGGACGGTATCGTCACTGCCAATGGAGAGGTTGGGATTAGTGGTTTACGGTCTACTCCGCACATAAATCCAGTTAGGCGTTGAACGGGGGGGGCCAGAGACAACAGCCGGTTTTTACTGGTATTGTTGTAAACAATTTCAAATTTCAAATTTGCAACGCGCTGACATGAGCGCCCTTGAGCAACAACTCGTACCTCCGGTACCTCTCATCTGCCCCGGAGGTAGAGAGAGATAGAGACTTGTGCAAGGTGGCTCTCTCCATCAAGTCGAGCATAAATTATGTTTGCATCGGTTCCGCGACGGGGCCTACGAGGTTTCTCATGTTTTGAGGTATTATACTTGCCTTCCCGCTTTGGAGCTCCAAGGCGTCCAATGACGCAGGGCTCCTTGGCGTCCACGGGAGCATAGTGTCCTAGTTTGATCGATTGATCAAGTAAATGCTTATGAGGATATATCGTACCGTTGATCTACCGAGAGACAAACCTACTTTCACTCTTATCTTTTTAATCACATTCTAATGTTTAAGTATAAATAATACATATAATAATCCCCCCCTCAACTGGTCTAGTCTAGCTCACATTCTCATGTGTGCGAGCAACATGCAAGGAAGCAAAATTACAATCCCATCTAGGCTAGCCAACGTTTGTTTACCCTCCCGAATGGGGAATTTTCTACAACATGCACCGGGCATGTTGTCTTACTAGCTGTTGCCTCGAAGCGCCTCCCTTATTATGATATTCCTTGACATTATGAGTCTTTGTTGGCTGATTTGGTAAGGAATTCTTCTTCCCCTACCCCCCTCGGGATAACGGACTGGAATCGCCACGGAGGTGTGTAACCGGCTTTCAATATACATACGCTATTATTATACCGAGACCACGTTCTATATCGTTCAATGAAAATTCAGCGTTAATAAGGATCTTCAAAATCCGTGTCTCTCCGTGGAAAAAGACAATACAATACTAAGTGGCAACGCTTACTCTCATGGGTAAGTTGAGGGCCGAGCTTGCAACCCTTCATGCCCTTTCAACTCCTATTCTAACAAGCTCCATTGACTAGACAAATAGAGAGGGAGGTTACAAAAAATCCCAAGTTATTGCATCGGCCACCTTTCCTTCGTAAGGGGCTGCGGGGGTTGCAGTTTTAGTGGGCATCCTCCCGTCTAATGGGCTATCCGGACGTATTGATGAGGATGGGAGCTATTGCGAAGATACCATACATTATGAGCGGCGGAGATCGCCGGATAGTAATACGCCGATGAGAGTAGCAAGACATTGGACGAGGCTGCCTTGCATTTGCATTGGCCAGAGTTGGGCCGCCGGACGGATGTGTGACAACACTGTGGTATTGGCGAGGTACGTAGACAAAGGCAATAGTGTCGAAAAGTTCGTGTTCGAGGCGCAGACAAGAGCCCATAGTAGCGTGTAGTTGTTCAGAGAGGGTGGAGAGCGAGACGATCGATCGACACATTGAAAACATTTTCGAAATTTACTTACAACAATACAAGAAAATGAACCGGTTGCAGTCGAACAACCATCAAATGCTATGTAATTTAGGATATCTAGGAGTAACGAATGGATCGGGTAATTATGCGAACATGTACACCTATCGACACACCTATCTTAAGTTTGTGCCAATGTTCCTCGAGGGGGGGACTGAATGCAACCACAATTCGTCCCACAATTCCCCGTCCGCGTCCCGGGCTCCCGGCGGGAGCACGCCGGGAACGTGAAAGTCCAGCGACCGATTTAGTTTGCATTTCGGAAAGGAGATTTATATTTGTTTTTCGAAATTTATAATGATGTTACTCCTTAGGGCGCCCGTCAGCGGCGCAGCGGCGGCGGCCCGGTAGGGGAGTGCGCTCGCAAGCCCGTCGGCACCCCCTCACCTCCCCGTGGTGGGCGCTGGAGACCCCGTAGCCGTGCCAAGCCTGGCACGGTAGGGGGCTAAGAGAGCCGACAGCTCGATCCACAGGATTAGCAGCTGTCGGGAAAGCCCTGTACAGAGGGCTTTTGAAAAACTAATTTCTGTGCGATACCGGCACCAAGATCTCCCGCTCGGCCCGTCCGATATGTTTTTTCGCATACAGATACCACTGAGAACAATCCTACCTCGAGGGAGTGGGACATGTACTTCATGAGCGTTTGATAGCGAGGAGGGTACGGCCGGATAAGTGATGGGAGGCGGGTGTTGGAGCTTGTGGTGGTCAGCTGGGATGCAGCGCCAGGAAAGGGCGCTCGCTAGCCGCCGACCATCCTTGTGCCAGTCGACACTTCCCATGGGGTGAGGTAAGACATGGCACAAGTCGGTGGCCGGTCGGGAGCGGAGGAGCGGCTAAGTGAGGCGGCGGCGATCCTTAGGATCAGCCGCCGCTGGAAAGCCATGTACGGAGGGCTTTTTGGAAATTAAACTAGTGTCCGTACCCGGCGTCGAGCTAGTTGGGGAGCAGCACCACGGTAGGGCGCTCACTAGCGAGCCGCCACGCCGACATGATACATCTCCCGGGGGGAGGCGTAGGCTTGGGCGGCAAGGAGGCATGTCGCGACGGAAGGAGCGACAAGATCTGGCGACGATGACTCTCCGGGTCGGCGCCGCCGGAAAACCCCGTACGGAGGGTTTTTGACTAATTTCCGTGCACCCGCGGCCCGACGGATCCGGCTATGGTGACCTAACCCCCCCCCCCCCCCCTTCTCGATACCCACTACCGGATAGACGAGACCCTTGCGGGGGGGCCGGGTGAGCGCGGAGGCCCCAACCTCAACAAAGTCTGCTAGGTGGACGCGCGATCATAGGGGGGAGAGTACGGACGCAAGCCGGACTACCTGACAGGTACCCGGGTACCAGACAGAGAAAAAACCGGGGAAATGAGCGGGGAAAATTCATGGTGCGGAGGTAGGAGCGCCCATTTTTTCTATGTTTGTGTGTCTCGGTCCCCCCCACCTGCCCTCGAGGTGACGGGGGGTCTCGACAAGGAGGACCGTCGCGTCGGCGGATGCGGCGGCGACCTTGGCGGGGCTTACGGGATGGGGCGGCGGGATCGACGAGCGACCACGCGAGGAGGATTTTTTTGCCAGCCTTTCCCCTCCTATCTTCGGCAAGACCGAAGTCACGCGGGCGCTAGATTAGGCTGGCCCGGCGTCCCTCCCGAGCGCTAGATTAGGCTGGCCGGTCGGCACCCCGGTTCGGTGGGAGCGGGCCGAGCATCGTGAAGGTCGAGCAGCAGTTTAGTTTTGCATTTCTCGACAAGTGGATTTATTTTTAGATCTTTTTTTCTTGACTAGAAAATCATTTCGCTGTTATTGCTTAGGCGGGGGGGATGTGGCAATTGCTTCGATTGCTTACAGTTTTTTTAACTCCCGAGGAACGTCGGCACACAGTGAAGCTAGGTGTGTCGATAGGTGTACATGGTCGAAGAGACCCGGGCCCAACTTGCTAATAAGTCATGAATGGCAAAGTAAAGTGGCCCGAGAGACAGCAGTCGGTCCAGTTTGCCGGCACATGTTGTAAACAATCTCAATTTCAATTTCAATTTTTGTTACTCCTTAGGCGGGGGGTGTGTGTCAATTACTGTGGATTGATCACAATTATGAAATCTCCGAGGAAAAGCGGCGCGTAATTGCAGTATTGCGCGTCACCATAAGTACTTGGTCGAAGCAAAGTACCCGGTCTTACCCTTAGCTCAAAACTCCGCATGGAGGGTGCGTGATCGAGGGGGGGGAGGGGGCGAGAGACATCAATTAGCCTCTTTAGCTAGTATCGTTTTAAACAATTTTCAACTTTCAATTTAGGCGCGACTTCACCATGTTGATCGGCATGCAACGTGCGCCCTTCCACGGCGCTGCCCCCCGGCTGCCAACCTCTAGTTCCAACACCTCCCTCTCGCCGCCGATCCGCCCGTACCCTCTTCGCCATAAACTTACGGAGCCTCTGCGTCCAAATCGAGGTAATATCCTAGAGTATTCAGCTGCTCACTAACGTATCTGACGGGCGGAGCGGGAGATCTTTGCGTTGGTAGTATACTTTTTTAAAAAGCTCGTTGTACATGGCTTTCCCGAAAGCTGACGATCGCGAGGATCGTATAGTTGCCCCGCCTAGCCCCGTATTGGGCTTGGTATGGCACGGCGATAGGGCTAGCAACGCCCACCATGAGGAGATTGGGGTGATTGCCGACGGGCCTGCGAGCGCAACCCCCTCTGAGAACGTCGCCGGTGCGCCGCCGGAGGGCGTCTCATCGAAGTAGTTTGAGCCTTCAACTACTCAAGTGAAGATGATTGTGCGTTGCAGGGTGTACGGGCGGTTCGGCATTCATGTTGGTCGGTGAGGAGTTGGGCTTGCATTGTGGCGGGATTGGCGGTCGATAAAGGGCCTCTTTCCATATCGACCGGTGTGTCAACCCAAAGCACGGGGTCTTGTTTGCAACGGGGATAATGACGTTGGTCGCAAGGGATTGGTCCGCAATATGCTTTCATTATGTAGTGGGTCGGTGGTGCCCCGAGTTCTACATGAGGTGTTGTTTGGCCGCTCAAGCGCACAAAAGACGGTGGCGGTCTCAAGTAGTTGTTGCAGAGTTGGTGGTGCCCTCCATCGAATTGGTAGAGCCATGAGCGTGCAGCAAATGGATGGCGAAATCGAGCCTTTGTCGGTCAATTACGTACTGACGGTGGGAGGCAAGGTGGGAAATTTTAGGGCCAGCATGCCAACTTTTGCATGGTGCTTTAAAACTTAGGCAATGTTGGAAAATAAATCTATTGACAACATGGTTAATTTCTAGCGGTACACATACAAGGAAGCTTGTGAGGGTACGCCTAGTTGGTCTAGGGTAGATGGCTTCACAGACAAGGGCTCAAATGATTATTAATATGGCTTTGAAGCATGCCCAGTCATGAATGATAGAATGTGGATCTGAAATGTCCTTGAATGGATGCGGAGCATTGTTGACATTACAAGAGCGGTGACTAACGTTGCACAAGTTGTGGCTGAAGGTAAGGGCGTTTGGGTTGCTAACGTGGCATGCATGAAATATGGACATAATAGGGCATCGTCTCCATTCCTCCCCCACAAGCGCTTCGGACGGGAAACGGTAGAAAAACTCACGGGGATCGGAGCTAGGAGCGTGATGGGTAGCACGCATGGGAAATCCTAACATAGCCCGTGTATTTTCCACGATAGACGCTTATATGAGTGCGGTTACGAGTACGTAGTGTGTTGGATCGGTGTGACATGGATGCGCTCGCCCTCCTCGAGGGTGGGTCGAGGGATACGGGTACCCAGAGGGGCCTGGGGTTAGCGGGATGCGGCTTGGTACATTGTAAGGCTTCTCTTGCTGGAGCAATAAGACACTGATTTGTTCTTTTGTGGCGCACCAAAAGGAGAAATCTACAGTCAGAGAATGACTGGAAATAATAGTTTAATGTCGATAGTTCCATCATTTCCGCTCGATTCATATCAAATACTTATTCGGGTGACAATCATACTGAAGAGCGGCCACCTTAATGCATTGTGTTTTGAGACATGTTAGAATATTGCAAAAACATCGTTATCAACGAAAATGCATAATCCAATAATGTATATTGGTGGCGCCTGATATAATTACTGCGAAACTCATAGGCACAAATGTAAGAATAGCAAAGCAAGGAAGCACTTCATTGGTTTCACAGTGCAAACATCGATCGTGGGATCGGTTGCAACGGAACAGACAGAACTACTGCTCTCTGGAACGAATGTCTGTTTATAAATGTATATCAACAAGTCAACTTTGTATGCACAGCACTGAGCCAAAATGCGCGAGGCAACATTCTATATAAATTCGATAATTACAAATTAAATGTCCCGTCAATTGCCGAGGAAATAATGGCAGCGCTACCCCTAGGAGTGGGAACAAACGTGATGTCGAATAAGTCACCACAACTTGCTGGCCCATCGTTCAAGCATCTGGTCAGTGACGAGACGAGACGCATGTTGCACAGCGGGGCGAGCAACGACGCCGTCATACCGTCCGACCCCTCCTCTGACCTCCGCGGCACCTCGTGCGCTCTGGCACCTGCTACCACCACTCGGAAGAGGCTCGTCCGCGGATTTACCCGTGCCTCTACTACCCCTCGCACTCTGCGACCTACTTGTGATGGAGTCCTTCAGCTTCCCATCCGCATATGTCTGAGGCCCGACTCCGATCACACTCGCTGTCGGAGGCAATTTCATCCGCTCTGTGGCGGATCTACAACAAGAGGAACGGAATGTCACCACCAACACAAGGCAGAAAGCAAACAGAGGGAGAGGAAGAGATATGTGCCCTGGCAGAGTAAATGTTTTGTGCCTTCATACAGCAGCGCAACAGAAAAAAGCTGCTACGTGGGGACGACACGGGCAACAAACCCTAATTGAGAAGGGACAAAAGGAGTGAGGGTTTGGGAAGTTGTCGAGGGAGGGTGCCCTCACATGAAACTGAAGGTTCCCGCCTTTTCTTCGTCATCAGGCCAGCACTTGTTGCCTCTGCCCCTACGGAAAGGTGCGCTGGTTTCCGAGATGGTTCGCCGAAGTGGGTCTGGTGCTGGCGAATACTTTGTGCAATTGGGGGCAATGCTCAGCAGCCCCTGCACCACAGCACGCAGCAGAAAGGAATGCCTCAGCAATGGTCGTTGCAATCCGCTTCACCGGCACCTCTGACAGAAGAGAGGAAAAATCAGTAGGTGTGCGTTAAGAGTTCACCTTGTTTGTGGCCCTGAAGGACTGTGCACCCACAATTTCATTGAAGCGCTCCTCCTGTGAGAAGCACACCAGGCGACGGTCCCAATCCTCCTTCTCCTCCCTCTGCAGGTCGAGGTTGTCCGTGTTCCACCTGTCAATCTCGGCAGCGGAGGGGACGCTGCCACGCAAAGGCGCCGCAGTTGCAGGTCGGACGATTCTGTCCTTGCTGCTGCTCGCCGCGTGCAAGGTATGGAACACGGTCTGATTGCTGATGTTGATGCGAGTCTGTTTGTGTAGCACCGACGGGGGCGGAGTGAGAACCACACGAGCAGCTTGAGCTTAGATGCCAACGCCACGCCAAAGGGGACCCACACCGCTGAGGAAGCAGTGGCAGCGAACCTTCTGTGTAGCAAAGCTCGCAGATTTTATTCGCCTGTCGCGCGAGATGGTCCCTTTCTCAGCGAAAGGTTTTTCCTGTAGGGTATTGCCGGGTAAAGACGACCCTCAGTTGCCATGTGCGTGAGACGTATGTCAGAGTGCGTCTGTCATGCTGTTCCTTGCGGACAAAAGCACACACACACACACACACACACACACACACACACACACACACACACGCGCGCGCGCGCGCACACATCTCTCTCTCACACACACACACACACACACACACACACACACACCACACACATGCACACACACACTCACACACCACACACACACACCTTTTCTGTAGTGTTGTATGGATCGACCGTTCGTTGAAGGTGCCTTCCATAATGCTTTTTCGGAAGTGGTGCCATTCGGGGCTCCTTTGTCTTTGACCACAACGCACTCTTATTGGGATTGCTTGGCTCCTTCAATGTGGCAGTGAGCGGCGGAAGAGTGAGTGGAAGGATTTCAGGAAACAGCATTGAATGCAGAGACTGTGCTGGTCCTTCAGAATGGCATATGCAAATAGAGACGGCAATATATGTGCAAGCGCGCGCACACCATGTAAATCTTCTGACCCACCAGCTCCCCAGGTTTGGCAGCCTTGCTGTGCCCCGGAATGTCGAGGTCATCCGGCACGGCGTCCCTCTTCCCCCACAAACTGTCCGGCCTGTGACCAACAATACTGCATGCAGAGCGAGGCACCCAACTCAGGAGTAGCGGCATGGCCTTAAGACATTTGTCGCCAGAGCACTCCATCACCAACGAACTGCCTCACTTTTTCAAAATACAATTTTTCCAACGCACGGATATTATTATGACAATTCTATATATATATCACATCATTATCTATGTATCCCTCTATTTACATCTATTCTCGTTTATTTCTTGAGGGGTGGGAGAAGCGGAGAGGGGAGGCAGGCAGCGCTTACACTCCGTTGCCCCAGTCAGACTGCCCCGGCTCGAGAAACGAACCCATCTTTTTGGGCGTCACGATTTGGGCGTTCAACCGGTTTTGGGTTGCTCCGAAGCCAGCCATTTTGGGAACTGCAAAGGGTGAGACAGACGAGGCAATTGACACCAGTGCGTGCGGGAGGACGCAACCCACGACAAATAAAAAGTTAGAGGGGAGCTAGACCGTTGATTGCGTCGAGGAGCAGTTATCGCGGCTTGAAAAAAAATGACACCATGCATAAGTTCGGGCGAATAGAGTTGCCCCTACTTCCGTGTGACATTGCGCGAGTCATCTTGGAGAAGCTTCGCCGGGTCTGAGGACGCAACATAAAGGATTGATATGATTAATTCGTGGTGATTAATAGACAGGACAAAATGCGCGACAACTGTACAGTGACAAAATGTGCATCAGACGAAAAAAAAATCACGGCGCATTTCACCTGGTGACGTTCGAGATTGCCGCCCCTGGGAGGGAGTTTCTGTCTCACGGTGTACTCAAAATTAAGACTCAATCCCGAAAGGTCATTCGAGCTCCACATTGGGACTTCGGCCTTGCTCACCGGGTCCGCCGTGAGCCGCCTTTTATTTACAACATCTCCGTCTGTCACCGAGTTGCCGGGCGCCGTACTCGCCACTGACGGCGCTGTGCTACGCATTGTCGATAACAATACCGCTAAAGTTTATACACTCTTACATACTTCATAGCGAAGTGTGAAAGCCGACCGTCGGTGTCGTAGCAGCAGTAGCGCTCAGTCTCGAGGGCTTGAAGCCTGGAGAGGATATCCGAGTCACGGTGTGACCGCGGTTCCAGCCGCCGAGAACAGTGCAGTCAGCGGGGCCCGAAGAGGCCTGGCGCGGGTAAACTTTGGCGTTTCAAACGCAGTCAATGTACAGCTGACGAAAGATCACGAGCTGAATTTGAACAGTGAGCGGCACCGGGGCGCCAAGAACGGGAGCCTGCTCCTCTGCGCACCCTCGGTATATCTGCAACGTCGGTAAGGATCGCGGACATGCGTTGGGTTGATGCTCTTGACCGCATGCGGACTGCTATGTCACTGCTTTGCACGAAATAATAACGTAAACCGCGGTGAAAAGCTTTTTGACCACCTGTATTATTTTATATCAATACTATATAGGGAAACGTTTAGGGACAGATGATGATTTTGGATCAGCGCTTATGCGAGTAAACTCTCGTGGTTTCCACTATCCACAATTTTTTCCTTTACCTGTACCGGTACCTGTAGGTTGGAAAATAACAAATGTTTAAGATCAAAACTCATTGTAATTTTTTATTAGAAAAAGCGGTGGAGGCCACCAAGCAAAAAGAAAAGAAAAGAAGGAAAAAACCAAAGCCCCAGTAGGACTTGGAAGGCATGTAGGACTCGTCGTCGCCGGGCCCAGAACACTCAACGGGAGCATCACCAATCACCGACTCGCCTCTTTGAAGGTGACCTCCGACGCCGTGCTGCCTTCCGTCGGGCTAGTGAGCTAGTGGAAGTTGGCCGATTGCGACGGGCCCGTATGGCCCTGGACGGAGCCGACTTCGGAATGGTGGAGGACGCGGACGTGGCTTTGGCCGCTCTTCAGCGGTTGCATCTTCCGCCCGGTACTCCCCACCCAGACTGTGATCTCCCCGACCCCCTTCCCCCCCGGCACGCCCACCCCTCCCGTATTCAGATGACAATGACAGCCTCAAAATATGGGAGGAGTCTATGCTCCTTGTCTTGAGAAAAGCACCTCGCTTGTCAGCCCCCCACGCTGATGGTTGGCGATGGGAACATGTCCGTGACTTGAATGTTCCGGCATGACGTAAGTGGGTTAACCGCTACTCGGCGGGAAACATTCCCGAGGCTGCGGCGGACTTTCCGGCGAGTGCGACCGGGTGGGCTCTTCACATGCAAACCAGGGTCGACCGCGACGCCACTCGCCTTCGAGGTTAAGCTCCTAAAGTTCGGCCGCTTGCTGTTGGCAGCGTTTTGTCACGCCATAGCGCGGATAGCGACTGTCGCGGCCGACCACCTGGGCCATGTACAAAGATCGGTTTTCACCAAAGCGGGTATCGAGCGAGCCATTCATACCACTCGCATTGGCCTACAAGCTATTCTTGATTGCACCCTTCTAAGCTTGGACCTAGAGAACGCCTTCAACACCATTTCCCGCCGGAGTTTCTTTGCGGAGCTGTACTAGAACCCTTACTTGCATCCCATTATCCCGTTGGTTGAGATGATATATTCACGGGACTTCACGGTGTATTATTTCGACCCCAACGATGCTTCGCTCCTACACGGCACGGTTCAATCTCGTACGGGTGTCCGACAAAGAGATCCTCTTGGCCCGCTATTGTTCAACTTGGCGATAAGCACCCCCTCCGAAAAATTGAAGAACGGTGCAAAGATTCAGCGGCGATCCAAGCCTTTTGTGAGGATGGCAAGTATTTGATCAAAACGCCTTTCGTCCCGACTGTGATTATTGTGGCTACGGAGGAATTGGGAAAAGTCTGCTCGCATGTTCAACCAATCAAATCTTTGTGCATGGTACCTCCGGATACGGCCCTTGAACTTGTCGAGGTGATACGGGCGATGGTCCCCGTTGTTACGGTTACTAGTAACCTTGGAGCCCCTTTGGTTATGGACTTCTCGATGGCAGACGGCCCTCCAGCGTCTCATAATGAGAACTACGTTCACTTTTGGCTGCAAGACACCGTTGAGGCTCATCAACTCCTCTTGGACAAGATCGTTTGCTTTGCTATGTTGGACTTCGGAGGGACACACGCCGCTTTCCGCTTGATGATCACGTGTGCGGTACGCCGCTATGGGTTCTTGCTCCGCACCCTCCCCCCATATATCCGCCGACCTTACCTTGCTGCTGCAAATAGGGCCGTTCGTATTGCAGTTTACCGAATCTTTGGCGTTTATCAAGACGCACAAACACTCGATCAACTGAATTGTGCTAACCGACAGCTCTCTCTCCCTGCGAAGTTTGGGGGGCTTAATGTACCGTCCCTCGAACTCGACGCCGAACCTGCTCACTATGCTTCATTCACTGCGACCCTCGCCAACCTGATTATTGATTACGAGTCCGAGTCGCTAGGTCCTTTGTACGGTCTCATCCGACAGGAACTACTGAATGCTGCCACTTCTACTTTACCGTGGGCGGTCCAATTGCGCAATTCGAATGATTCTATCTCCATTATGGGCGGGTTTTCGGAATCGGATCTTGTGGTGTTGACTAACACACGGAACCAAAACCTTTCCGATTATGCCGGGCCCGATGTCGAGTTGGTGGTATCTACGGTCAACAATGCGGTGGCACCCGCTACCCAGCTGACTAGCCTACAACTTCCGGGCGTAGAGGGTAGATGAGGGGTAGGAGTATGTTTGGATAGAGTTGCTCGGGGGTGGTCGAGCATTGAGAGAAAAGGTATGGTGAGTCGTAAGAGGTGAGTTGGTAAGGAACCCGGTGGCCAACCGGCACCGGTCAAAGACTAGGTTTGTTTGTAAGAAAGTCACAATTTTTTGCAGACCGTGGGTGCTGCAACGTGAACGGATGTGCGGTCTGCAGTTGTGCGTGTGTACTAAACGAAAGTATTGTTTGTGTTGTAGAGTTGGCGTAGCGGGAGATGAGGGGTATCGGTCCAACGTTTTCAATTTCGATTTGACGCTTGGCAGAAAGGTTGGCATGTAGGGGTGGCCTCTCGTGCCTGCCGGAGTTGGGGCTCGCGGATGGTGAGGGGATCTCGGCCGACTAATTGCCCGGCTCGGGGATTACCAATCGTAATTGAGCGGGGATGCAAGGCCCCTGGTTGTGTTGGTCGCCGTTGCTGCCCATAGGGCAGAAAGTGACGACCCACCGTGGTCTTTGGCGTGTGTTAGTAAGTTAGTATTACTTCGTTTCCGTATACGGTGTTACGTGACGGCGGGATACGATACGGTTTTTGCGTAGGCGAATGACTCACCATGTTGGGGCCATAGTAAATAGTAGGTCCTAGCTAATGTGGATGGTGGGGCCTTACCTTAGACCGTGGTCCACCTATGTACCAAAGTCTTGTCCCTCACCGACATATAACCCGGGCCCTTTGGCACACTAGGGCACACGCTTAATCGACGCGTCGGAAAAGAATGGGTGTCGCTTAGTGGCCTTCTTGCCACTAAACTCTACTTCATCAATTTACCACGCCCCCTCGGACTCTTCCCGGACCGCAGTCCGGCACCGAAACCACTGTGGAAGGTAGGGTCTTATCTTAGACCGCTGTGCACCTATGTATCGAAAATCTTGCCCTTCACCAGTATCGGGACCTTCGGTAAGGGACCTTCGACACACTAGCTAGGTAGGCCACACGCTTAACCGACGCGTCGGAAAAGAATGATTGTCGATGAGTGGCCCTCTTGCCACTAAGTTTCAGTTCACGACATTACCACGCCCCCCCCCGGACTCTCCGCGGACCACAGCCCGGCTCCGAAATCAATGTGGAAGTTCGGGCTTATCCTCGACCGTAGTTTGCCTGTATGTCTAGGAAGATTGAGCCTCGTGGGTCTCGAACTCGGGACGTTCAACACACTAGGACACAAGCTTGACCGACGCGTCGGAAAATAATGGATGTCCCTTTGTGGCCTTCGTGCCACTAAGTTACAGTTCACGACACTAGTGACTCGCAAGGGAGTCACCATTTTCGATGTCCCCGCCCTCCCGCCCTTGCTTTTGGGATAAATGAAATGAAACTCTTTACAACAATATTGGGTGAAACCGGATTATATCACTGGCCCCTCCCTGCTATGCTAAATTAGGACTCATAAGCTAGGGCTAGACCGTGAACATGTAATCCCAACTTTCCAATTGCATTAGCGATACAGTAACAAACATACATGTAAACAAATAATATGTGCATACAAATATGAAATATAAAATGTCGTTATTCTCCACGATACGCGGCGTTCTCAAGCCGCGGCGGGGGCGCTAATAAGCCAATTTGGTCAGCATGTGCTTGTCGAGTCGGGCCTTCCCGACCTCTGCTCATGTGCGACTCCGGCCGTGCCGGGGATGGGAGGGAAGGCAGACGAAATCCCCCTCGCTCAGGTGGTCAACGGTCCCTTCTCGATCCACACATACCCCCGTTTGAGATAATCGTCGCTCCTCCCGTCGCAGCTAGCCGCCTAGCCTAGTCTTCCTTTCTCCTTCGGGGGTTGGGAACATAAAATACCTACCTCAAACGGTGTCCGGCTGGCGGTCCTACCTCCGCACCATAATTTTGCTCATGTCCATTGTCCTTCGCCGTATGTTTTCCAGCACTTGTGTGATCGCGATATGGCCGGCCGTACCCCCCCCCCCCCCCGGTGGTTTACGTTATTAGGGGGCCACCTATACGAGCAGTGTGCCATTACGATAACCCTAGGCACACTGCCCGGGGTAGCCTATTGATAATTGGGTACCGAGTAGGGGAGGGGTTGGTCGAACACATGGATCGAGTCGCCCCTCCGCAGAAGATGGTGGGTACGGAAATATTTATTCGAAAACCTTCGTACGAGCTTTTTTTCCGGCGGCGGATTATCTTGCGGGCCTCCGCCGCTAAACCGTGTCACTCCACCGGCTGCGACCCTCCACCGGCCTCCGTAGTCTCTCGCCTCGCCCCAAGGGGAGACTCGAGTCCCACAAGGATGGTAGGCTGTGAACGAGAGCCATGCCCAAGCGCTGCTTCCAAGTTTTCCGCCGCCAACTCCAACGCCCGTCGCCAACTCAAATCCGTATGTACCCTCGTCGCCGCCAAACGACCCCTTATATACATGTCACTCGTGTAGACATGAGAGTATGCAAAAAGTATCAAGCCTTGAAAAGAAATATCGGACTAGCGGAGCTGGAGATCTTGACGTTGGTGTACATATAGTATTTCTAAAAGCCCTTTGTATTGAGGCTTCCCGATAGTTGTTGATCCGCGGATCCCAGCCGCCGGATTTCATCCCGCCTAGCCCTAAGATGTGGTACCTGGCTATAGGGTTACCAACACCCACCACGAGGAGGTGGGGGTGAGTGCCGACGGGCCTGCGAGCGCACCCTCTCCCGAGCCGCCGCTCCTACGCCGCAGGCGGGCGCCTTTTTGGGAGATATCATACACGGCCACCGCCTCCTCGACGCCAACGTGATTTGATTGCTCTACGCGGCGGGACCTGCCACCCATGTAATGGTCACCCCTCTATGTGCAGAGTGTCCCATAAACAGTTATTACAATTAATTATTTTTCATTTCTCTGTCCTCGTGATGCTTTTTTTTTAATGCGCATGTGCGGCTGAGCTTGGGTCGGGAGCCCGGTAGCACGGAACTCGGTAGCGGTGAGCGTGACGCCTGCCCGCCTATTCGTGTTTGCTTTTGTCTCGGCGCCCTCATACGTTGTGGCATCGCGCGGTACCTATACATAAAGTTCTCCTTCTTATCGTCCGCGGTCACTCGCCGACGGCGGCTCCGGTGCGTTTTATTAGTACCATCGCCAGCGTGACCCTCCCGGGATCTTTTATTCGTCGCTCGACATGCAACCGGGTACAACTGCCCGTACCGCCCCTATGATCGGCATCCTCGAGACCCTTGGCCGCTACCGGTATCGCTACAACTTTCGCCCGCGCGTGGTCATCCCCTTCAACAAGGCTCAAGGCATCGGCACGCGTCATCGCCATCCTTGTACGGGTACTACAACTCCAGTACTGCTCTCAGCCCGCTTAGTTCATTCTAATCGCTACCCGTACTCGGAGCCCACTATTTGCAGGGTCATCCTTTATCGCTTGGCGCCCCTCTACGACACGGCGTTGTATGACGGAGTTTCCTTCCGACTCTTGCGGCGGTTGGTACACGGGTACCAAATAGCTTCTTTGCTCTTTTCTTGAGCATCTCCATCGCGGGCTCCAAGGCTCCCCACTACAAGCAACGCGAGGTTAGAGGCGCAACGGACCGGCATCGAGGAGCCCACCACGTCGGCGGCGAATCTTCCCTCCAAGGCACGCCATAGCGCCACCTCGGGTGACTTCTGGTATAGTCCAAGCCACATACCCCCCCCCCCCCTTCTTCGACCCCGCGTGCTCTACTTATATTAGGACGCGACACACGTGCCACCCCGGATGTCCGCCGCGGCGACCCGGCCGGGACATAGTCATCGGCGTCCTCCACCGCCACCTCTAGGCCGGTCGCCCGGCGGCGGGGCAAGGTCGTGCCCTATGGCCCCCGCTCTGGGTGACCTTCCGACATCATCACCTAATGCTCAAGCGCCTTCGCATGCCTTACGACCTGGACATACTCCGTATCGTTTTTTACCCCCCGCTCCTTTGAGGTGCGTTAGTTGCTCAGCGCCGTTCCCGACCCTTCAAGCGCTATGCGCCCATTTAAACTCCCCCGCGACAACCTGCACTTTTGCGCCCGACAATTGCCTAGTTGTGGATGCCGATCGCCACCTTCTCGCGCCGTGCACTTTTTGTGGACGACACTTTCGGAGCGGTGGCCTTAGTAGACACCATCATTCCTGCTCTCACCGCAATACTACGCCATCCCAACAACCGGCATGCGGTGCTTCGCTTCCGCGCGGTCGGCCGTCCCCGCCGCATCCCCAGTCCTTGCCCCCCGCCGTCCAATGGTGCCTTGACCATGGGGCCACTGGCGGAGAGAACTCTAAAGCCTTCTTCGAGTCCTACCTCCTCTCCTTCCGATCTAGTACGTCCTCGAACGGCGTCCCCCCTTCGGTGGTACGCCTCGTCAAGCCGGTCTTCGAGGAGCTTGTCGGTTGCGTTTTGTCTTTCCGCGGTAGGGCCACCCAAGGGGCTTCCGCAGAAGCGGCTTGGGCGGCGTTGCTTTTATTCCCGCGCTTAGTTTTGCGCCCCATGGCTGATTTCACTTATGCGGGGCATCTGCCCCTTGACCCGGTCGCCGATTACCGTGACAACCGCTTAGCCCATTGGGCGTCAGGAGATCTTGATACATTGTTTTCCGCCGCTCGCGCCCACGCATCCCTTACCAATGTGCGGGCACCGCCACCTACCTCACTTTCGAGGGCCGGTACCGACCCCATCTCCCGTTCGCAACCCTTTCATAACGGCGTCTCGGCCAAGGTCGCCAACCGGGCGGCTAGTCTAGCTGCGGTTGGGGAGTACCGTCGTGCTATGGAGGCCCTAAGCTCCAACCCCGTTGCAAGTGGTCGTGGGGTGCACGAGGAATTATCACGGTTGCACCCACAAGACGATGACGACTTCGTGGACGTGTTGCCGGATCCCTTCTTTTTCCCTCGTATCAAACTCCGCGCCTCGGAAGTTGACATTATGGAGGTCGTTGCTAGATGCCCTCGAAAGTCTAGTCCTCACGTCGACGGTTGGAGGTTTGAAACTCTTCGCGCGTTGGGTTCCCCTTGCACTCTCACCGGCTTAGCCGAAGCCATCGTGAATGCAGAGTTCCCCCCGGCGTTGCTTCATTCCTTGCCTCTGCCACACTTATCCCGCTAGACAAGCTAGATCCCGAACAACGACGCGTACAAGAGCAAGAACTTCGCGACCAAAAGGGGACGTTGCGCCCGATTGGAATTGGCTCCGTTTTAGTTCGCTTCGCGAATCGCGCGCTTCTCACCGTAATTGGTGACGAAGTGTCTCAATGGTTGGCTGCTCGGCACCAATTCGGGGTCGGCGCCCGCGGCGGGGTTGAGATCGTACAGTTCATGGTTCGAGCCGCGCTTGACACTTCACCGGACTGGGCGGACATGCAAGGCGACGCATCCAACGCGTTCAACGAGTTCATGCGGCGTCCCTTGTTTGAGGAGTTGTCAGCAAATCCCGCGCTCCGACCGTTGCTCCGCGTCGCTACTATGTTGTATGGCCGTCCATCTACCTTGTACGTTTACGGCTCATCAAATGCTCACGGCCCGGCCATGCGCATTCCGAGTACTCGTGGAGTCCATCAAGGTTGCGTTCTCGGGGCCATGTTCTTCGCAATAGTTGCCTCCCGGGTATACAAGCAATTGGCTGCGATTGCCTCGAACGAATCCGTTGTCTGCGGTTATTCCGATGATGGTCACTTCCTGGCCCCCCCTGCGTCTCTCGTGGCTATTGGCGACGCTATGCCGGAGGCGTATGCTAGCGTCGGCCTCACAGTCACCATCCGCAAAAACTGGGTGTCGGTGATGCTTTCGATAACTTACCCAACGGCCACATCATGCGGGGAGTAGACGTCTCCACGGAAGGGACGAAAGTATTGGGAGGGCCATTGGGTACATCGGATTTTGCTCGAGACGTGTTTGAAACGGCCATAAGTAAGTATGAGGCCTACGGCGAACGTCTAAGGGGTCTTGCGGCTCACCGGCACTCTCACACTGCGCTTCGTATCCATCAACATTGCAACCGCCGCTTCGGACACTTTGCCCGTACAGTCCCCCGAGGTCTTGGCAGGGGCGAGGGCTACGGCGACACCGTCGTGACCTTCCTCGAGCGCGCTGACAATGCCACCCTAGATGTGGCGGCTGAGATATTGGGCTTTCCCGCAGCTAGCCTACCCCGCAACACTCGCTCCGAGATGTCTCTTCCCATACGTGTCGGAGGCATGGGGGTGGGGGACTTGGTTGCCTTGGCGGACGCGGCCCATGTCGGAGCGGCCGGTTTGGCAGTGGGCTCAGCTATCCGTTTCCTTACAACACAAGATGCTCGCGTGCGCGGGGACTCCCAAGACGAAGTTCCGATGGAGCCGACCATGTATGGACGGTTAGCGACTGCTATGACCACAGCGGTGTCCCGAAGACCCGGTACACCGGACGGAGACGACGGCGACAACGCACCCATGTGCTCGTTAGAACTCGCTTTGTCGTGGGCGCGTTTAGATGCTGCGTGCGGTTCTCACGCTCTCGCCGAGTCTGAACCCTTGATCACCACAGCCTTAGCGATGCTCCCCCCGCAACGTCCAACGGTGGCTCGCGCAGGCTGCGTAGCTGAAGCCCGATCAAACAACGAGCAGATTTCTCGGTCCCTTGATGGCCTACCCTCGCTCGTACC
Organism: Tetraselmis chui; assembly: GCA_026401115.1. Classification (NCBI taxonomy): domain Eukaryota; kingdom Viridiplantae; phylum Chlorophyta; class Chlorodendrophyceae; order Chlorodendrales; family Chlorodendraceae; genus Tetraselmis; species Tetraselmis chui. The sequence continues at coordinate 145,801 of JAPMLY010000122.1, forward strand.
CCTTTCGGTGTTTGCCACGGACATCTTTCCAAAGCTACAAGCCGACATCAGTGAACGCGTCAACTTGCTTCGCTTCGCGAAGCTCGCTCCCACGTTTTCCAACCGCGCTCGGCCGGAGTCTAGGCGTTTTGTATCTCGTCTCGGCCACGGCGCCCTTGCGTTTTTGGCTTCGGACCCGCCTACTTCCGGTCGCTTGGGCGAGCTCCGTGACAAGTTCCCTGAGCACTACGACGCAGTTTTCCGCGTCGCGGTCTGGCGCATCTTCGGCCTACCCTCATCCCGCATCCTCTCTACTCTACGCTCCCCCACTGCTTGTGCTTCTTGCCATCTCTCGGTTCAAGCTATGCGGAGTGCGTTCTCGTCGGCGGGTGTAGACATGTCGGACGATGCGTGGGCCACTGCTTTCGCGGACCATTTGGCTCGATGCGGCGGAGATGCTTCGGTCCACACCGCTCACTCTTGGTTAGTGACGTCCCTTGCGGAAATTATCTCCGAGGTTCGTGGCGCACTCGGGGTTGGCGTCGAGGTTCTCACAGATCCCACGATGTTAGTTCAACTCCCCAACGGCAACGACGGTCTCCCCGCGGATGTGGGTGTCTTGCACTATCACGGCATCCGAGGCGCAGAACTTGCCCTTGATGCCGTGGTTTCCGGTTTGTTCGGCGTTTCTAGCCCCCCGTCACCCGAAGTCGCTCTCCGCCGTGCTGAGAAGACCAAGTTCGAGAATTACTCCGAAGGGGTGAGGAGTCGGCCCGACATCCGTTTCATTCCCTTTGCTGTCACGGAATTTGGTACTCTCGGTGGCCACGCCACGGCTTTCTTGACGGAGCTAGCCAAGAAGGCAGCCGCATCTAAAGGGATGCATGTGGGCAAGTTGTTGGCCTCCTGGCATCGAAAGGTCTCTCTCGCCGTCCATGTTGCTCACGCGGACAACGTTTTGCGCGGTTTGTCCGCCGCTGCGGACGGCGTGGAGGCCGCTTCTTCCTCGGCCGGGATGCCTTCTCCTGCCACGGCGCTCTTCACCCGAGCCATGGGCCGCAAGCGTCCCCGTGCTTCCTCGAGCGGCGCGTGAGGCGCCGCTTGTCGCCTCCACGTGTTGCATTCTCGGCGTGGCCTAGGAGTTTCCTTAGTTTAATCTGCTAGGTTTGTGCACAATGTAGTGCTTTCCTTTTGCCGTGCTTTGGATTCCGTGATCCTCTTGTCACTCTTGCCCTTTTGTTTCCCCTCCCGCTTTCCCTGTCCGTGCTCATCTAGTTTGTCTTGTAATCAAATTGGCTTTCCTCGTGATGCTTTTTATAATCAAGTAACAAATTTACTTCAACGAAGATAAAACAAGAATAGTATATATATGGGCCTCGAATGGGTTTCATTTTTTAGGTTACGGTACGGGTACCTTACCCTGAGGAGACAGAGGTCAGCAGTGACTCGAAACGTAAGCGCCTCTTGTCAAACACATATCGCTATTCGGGTACCTCGTAGCCATCGCAATGGCATCATCCCTAGCACCCAGCTCCCGTTAAACGTGCTATCTAGCGGTTTATGTGTGGCTGCACCGCAGATTCTATCAGGTCGTGCAATATAACTCTGCCCCGAAGGTTGGTATCCGTTGATTATGTCCTCTTTTCTCCGTGTCAGTGCACTTGCACGAAGCCGAACGGCCGGCACCGGTCGGCAGTGCTTCTCTTCCGCTAGGGCCAAACGCCCCGCAAAAGGTCAGAGCCCGGCTCTCCCTTCCGACTTGAAGCTGAAGGCCATCTTTGTAACAGGTCGCTAAACGACCGCCGCTACTGCTCCTCGGGGCCACGACGACCTTTATATACAATGCGCTTTACGCCCTGCGTTGTGAGTCAACCACCCGGGCGGACTATTCTTGAACCTTCTTTGACTATTTGGGTGTATCACCTGTGTCAGACCTGTCCCGGAGGACGCGGTGGACTGTCTCCAACGCTCTGATTCTGGAGCCCACAGGTAGGTGGATCTCCTGGAGAAGCATTCAACCAATAGTTGTTCCTTTCGTCTCTCGGGCGCGGAAGCTCTATACTGTGTTTCGTGCGCTCGCCTGGATCAGGAGACGGAAGCTGTGAGCACTTGGAAGGGAAGTTCAGCATCCCGGGCCCCATCGAGCTCACTACTGTCGGCACTATTGAAGTTGGGCGGGCACCCCCTGCAGATGTCATTCTGGGTGTGCCAACCGTCTCTACTCGCCACGCACTGATCAAATTTGGTAAGCTGACGGCCAACTCTGCCCACTTTCTTCATAAGCGCCCACTGTGTTTATTTTAGTAGGTTTTATATGATGAAAAGCGCTACCACACATTTATCATGTCAAGATAGCAAGCCATGATGATTTTACACTCAGTTATAGCGTCTCATTAAGGACGGTATGGCTTCTGCAGATGGGAGCCAGGTGGCTGTGACTGACTTGGGCTCCACCAACGGGACCTACATCGATGGTGAGACGATGGACTCCATGGTGGCGTATCCACTTCCGATTGGATCAGAGGTCGTCTTCGGTGAGAACGGTCACTGGTCAATGCATCGTGGGAGTACTGTGCGCCTGCACATGCTTCATACCTCATTCCCTTTCGCTCACCCCTGATGTGTCATATTCGAACAGGCGATGAGTTCCTGTGCCGGTTTGTGCTGCTCGACGACGAAAATCTGAAAACTGAGGACAGCGCCGCAGTAGTTGTAGACGTGGAAATCCTTCCGTAGGAGAGAGGAAGGTAGACCAGTCAGCAATATTTTTGATGGAATTGCGCCCTAAATGCGCCATTTGATTATCACCCCTTTAACGAAGTAAGCAACTCTGAAAGCATGAGAACCCCCTTCTCTCCTCTTGTCTCACATGAACTAACGATCGTCAGTTACATGAATCAACCCACCCAGCCAGTCGATCTACTGTGTTGAACTTTGCATGCAGTTCCAACCCACACATTTATTATCTCCGATTTTCTTTCTCGGCCTGCAGCAGAGCTTTAAAGTACATCGCACGGAATGACTCTGGCACGGCCTCTTTTGAGAACACCTGAAACTCATCCGCAATCTCCCTCGCCAGAGACCTCGGTTCGCTTTTGGCTGGCTTTCTGGCCACTCCCTTGCTGTTCACACTATTACCTTTCGGGCGGAGGATGCCCTTGGATGACCGCCGCGCGGATGGCGGAATCACTCGGCGCGCTCTACCCAGTGTGGGACTGGACTGCCGCACCTCCTTCTCCGCAGCAACCCCCTGCACGTTCTTCTGAGAAATGATCAACTCTGTCATTGCTGGCAAGGAAACCCTGGGCCTGAACACACCCTGGTCACTTGCTTCCACAAAGTCCTCTGTCTCATCAGCGCCGGCAGTCGTGTTGCACGGGGAAATGGTCTCGGACAAACTCAAGTCCTGGTAGCGGGGGAGGAGGAGGCCAGCATGTGCAGGAGTGAGGTTGCAGATCCTTTCAAATGCTTCAGGCTCGTTCTCAGCATCAGCGTCGCCTACGTCCCAGCTCCCAAGGCTGGGACTTCTCTGTTGACGGGAATGTGAATCGCCAAAGTGGTGGCGCGTGGCCGCTACGCCCCGGCATGAAGGAATTGTTGGCGATAGGAAATACGCCCGCGCCCTGCCATCCTGAGAAGAGCTGGCTCCCGATTCGGAAGAGGAGCACTGAATTTGCACAGCAGCGGAGCGCTCAACCGAGAAATTCAGCGAGCTGGACACAGAGGGACGTGGATTAGGAAGTCCCGAAGCCATCGATGAAACCCTATGCGGACGTCCCTGTTCAACAATCACACATTCAGTGGAACGCGGACAGAAACCGCGCCATTCACGACCTCACATCTAGAAATATGTACATCTACATATGCACAAACTACCTGTGCGTGCTCTTGCCTTACCTGAGCGTGAGAACGTGAAGCATACGAGGCAGAGGGTGACAGCATTCGGGGTAATGGTCCTAGTGCTGGTGATCTCGAGGGGTTGATCTCTGTGCCGACCGACTGCGCTGTATCCTGTGATAAGACAAGACCAAAACTTCTCAATCCGGAAGCTTGCCGCTCAAGTTTAGCATGATGCTCTAGGAAAAGCGAGCTGCGCCAGGAAAAAAAAACTGGCACTGTGTGCTCTGGTGTGGCATTCGAGGTATAACGACATACCTTTGGGGACATCTCATCCCAGTGCAGAGGACTTGATTCGACAGACTGCCGTCCTATGCGACACTGCTCCACCTCAACTTGCAAAGAAATGCGCTGCTTCTCCAAATCGAATTGGCTGGAGGACAGAGCACTGTTGGACGCGTTGCTATTAGACACCTGCTCCTCCAGGCGTTGCAGTTGATCCGTCAAATAGTCGACTTGTCTCTGCAGTCGGACAATCTCTGCCAACGCCACCGGACTCTCCCGAACGCCTGATTCGAAATACTCTGACACAGATGGTTGTTTGCCACACAGCAAGCATGAACCAGCCGCCGCAGTCGCGGGGGGGTGCGGTGAAGGCGGTTCAACAGACGCAAACGAGGGCACCGGCGGTGTCCCCAACATATTAGAATGCTCGCCTCCACCCAAATTCACGCGCTCAGGGTTGTGAGACTCGACCTGGAGTACAGGTGACTCCACTGTGGTCCCGCATGCGCTGATGTAACTGGTTAGTGACTCCAATTGAGACGGTGAAGGCTTGCTGGGGGTAGAATGAGGCACACCTGGCACCTGCACCGTCTGACCGATTTCATTAACGACTGCGCTCCAAATCTGTCGCATGTGCTCTCGAGCTACCCTTGTCGTGGGGGTCCAGCCCCTCTCGGCATCCATCCTCAGGATATGGCCCAGTAGAGGGTATGCATCTGGGCTGTCACTCAACGCAATGTCCATCAAGCTCTGCTCCACCTCATGACTTGCAATAAGCTCCGCCTCTGCTACAATTTCCTCCAACAGAGTGTCTATCTCTCCATCACACGATAAGCCATCACAAGCGCGACCCGGCACCTCTCTCCCCATCACTCCTGCCTCTGCACGTGAGGGGTCGTCAGCACCACGGGCCTCGAGCTCGGAGAGAACTGGCCTCCACTCCGCCTGAAGACCTACCAGTCCCACCCGTAGGCTCTCAGCTAGCTTATCCAGCTCACGTAGACCTGCTACTCTCCCTCTACTCAGGCAAGTTGTTGCTTCTCTGGCCTCTGTAGTTGTCGTCGGACTCGCGTCACTCAAGACTCCTCGCGACGCGCGAAGGCCCTTCTCCGCAGCCAGAAGGGCCATTAGAGCAGCGCCTGCGCGCCTAAACTGCCCTACCGTATCGTTAACCAACAGCTCCATATTGCTGGGCAGAGTCCCTCCCGAGCAGCGGTATAAAGTCGTCGCCAGAAAGATGAGCTCGAGTCGCCCGAACTGCGCAGTACCACGGCACAGGTTGGCGGGGTCAAGCAGCCAGCCGACGAGTTTCTGTATTTCTGACCGGCGTGCGTCTGAGGGGCGAAGGACCGCTCTGTTAAGGGCAGGGGTCTATGCCGCAGCGCCTGAGATGTCGCAGTTAGAGTGTGCACTCCGTGAAGTTGTTACAGGCCTGAATGCCGGATCCAGAAACCCAACTTCAGTTGTATTGTGCACCTGTGCTGGTCAACGAACAATGTAGGACGAGACAAATAGTGCAGAGGGCCAACTGCGTGTATGTAATCCTTAGCTCGCACAGCCAGTAGTGTAACGAATCATCGCTCGCGCATATCGAAACTACACTCTTCCCATAAAGTCCGTCACTAGTGAAATAGGGCTTTTTCGCGTAGGGCGGGTGTTTATCACGTAGGGCTTATAGGGTTTGAGTGTACTTAAGCTCGTTGAAAAGGTGGACCGAAACTTGTGTTGACGGTGAAGTAATAAAGCTAGAAGTGGGGCACAAATGGGGCTCGTCCCGGCTACTATCCGACGTATTAGGGTTTGCGGCCCAGCCCCGATTTTTGGGCATGCCCTTATTCGTGCGGCACAACATGTGGCTTTTTAATCTCTGCATGGTGTCCGAAAACATGGGAGCACATGGGTGTGATGACATGTGCCCTTAAATGCATGATGTGGGTGGTATTGTGGCCGAACAACCACAACTTGGGAGGCTGGAAAACCCCTAATTTTGCCGTACGGTGTCCGATTGAAGCAAAGTAAGTTGCAAAAGTAAGGAAATAAATGTTTCGGCGTCAAATCTGCCGTCCGACGTCATCCATGCCCTCGTACAGCCAACTAAAGTACTTAAGGCTTAAAAATATACCACATTCGCGCGGCCGCGCGGGGCTAGCAACCCCTCGGCATGTGGTATCCCCACACTCGCTTCGCCACTACGCTCAACAATCATCGCTCTTTTATTTACGGCGTTGCCAATTTATTCATGCCCCATGACGGCATGGTGCCGGGCTAGTCATTTACTCATTTGCCGTAGGCCAAACAATAGCCCCGTGCTAGAGTACTTTGAAAGCTCCCCGCCATTTGTTACGCCCGGCGATGCGCAAGCTTCAAAGGCCAGCGATCCGCGCGCGATCACTAGGGTGCTTACACTTCAAGTTAACCACCGCTCAAGCCCAATAGCTCCCTAGCCCGTGCTTCCTTGTTTTTATTTCCGGGCACGTGGCAAGAAAGCCAAGTGCACGCGACCAGCCATTCTCGGTGTCGCCGCTTTGTAGACGGCCGGGGGCAACACACTCGGCGGATACTAGTGCAATTGTGCAAACATGTTGAGAGCCCAATGTCGAGTAGTCTCCCTGCTTGTCGCGACAATACGTGCACCGAGCTACGCATAGAGGCGTGCATAACATGCTCATGAACGAGTTTTGGCCCGCAAAGTTTGTGCCGCAAATCCAATGTGTGTGTCCATATTAGTTGGGGCGTGACGATAGAGGTGTCCATGTCTGTGAACAACGCGCCGTGGTGTCTTATTCGCATATCATAATTCTACCCCCCAATTAAGTTGCACGGCCATCGCGACATGGTGTGGCGGGTAGTTCAATGCGTGCCGCTAGTAACGGATTTTTTGGGAAGATTGTACATTGGGTAGGTAATTCTAAGAACAAGACTAAAACCTTATTGTATGAAGGGGGCGGTCTATAACCTTGCATGATAAAGCCCCGTTTTTGGGGGTCTAAGACTTAGCAATTTTGGACCTATTCCTTTCACGCGCTTCACTTGTACGTCATCGTACACATATGCTACCTCAAGTATGTATTCATAAAATCCCTTTAACCCGTTACAAGGATCGTTGTAACCGTTTAAATACCGTTGCCTTAACGGCGCGACTCTAAGTCCGTAATTTCACCGGACGGTACTCGACGCTCCTCTTAAGGGAACCGCTACGGTATAAAGCATGCTTTCATAATCCACAATCGCGACAACACGTTGTAGGTGGACCAACCTTACAAAGAAGTTTAGATAAGCTTATGAGCGCCGATAAGACTCGGGAGGTGCTTGTGTCCCGTGTCATGAGATTCTTTGTTGTACATCAGTACATGGTATGCACAAACTCCACTTTGGACGATGGGTCCTCCTCACGTGGGGGGCGTAATCCACACAGTAAGTCAAAGCAAGAAGGAAGGTATCCTACACCTTCCGGCCCACTGGCTTTTGTTTGGCAAAAAATGGAAGCTTATCCGCCTATCAAACACTGTTCCGTACAATCTCCACAACAAGTAATAAAGCTTTCGGGATTGACATAAGGCCCGAAGCTATGATAAGCGATAGGGCAAAGGCTATAAAGGCAACCTTACCGACAGTCTCCACCCCGGTCCAAGCGCCCTACGGGTAAAGACTGGGCGGTAGTGACCGTCTCGGGTGGAAATTGACCCCTTGGCGACCCTCCCGCGTGGAGATTAAGCGATGGTTACCAACTCGGGCGGAGTTTAACCCATGAACGATAATCTCCACCCCGGACCTAGTGATCGACGGGTGGATATTGAGCGGTTGCGACCCTCCCGGGTGGAGATGGACCCCTTAGCGACAATCTCCATCACGGGCCTAGTGCTTGACGGGCGGAGATTGAGCGGTGGTGACCCTCCCGGGTGGAGACTCACTCTTTCGCGACATTCTCTACCCCGGACCTAATGCTCGACGGGTGGAGATTAATTTCTTAGCGACCCTCCCGGGTGTAGATTAAGCGGTTTGACCAACCTAGGTGGCGATTACTAATCCCGTAGCGACATTTTCCACGTCGGGCCTCGTGCTCGACGACGGGTGGAAAGTGAGCGGCAGTGACCGCCTCGGATGGAGATTGAGCCCTTAGTGGCCCTCCCTGGTGGAAATTAAGCTTTGGTGATCAACCCGGGTGGAGATTAACCCCATAGCGACAATCTCAGCCCCGGGGCCCGATTGTATTCGCCGGATGAAAATTGAGCGGTAGTGACCCTCCCGGTTTGGAGATAACCCCTCTGTAAGGTACTACTTTGGTTAGGCTAAGTTGGCAACCTTAAACTAATAGTAGAACCTCATCTATGGATCTAATTATACATCGTGGGGTGAATTAACAAGGTTGTCTTAGGAACAATTTTTTATATATATTTTGAGTGTGGCGTATTTTAGGTATGTACCGGTCTGGGTTCTCTCCCACGGCCATTAATTTCTCGTCTTTAAGTATCCACGCATGAGATGTTCTAGAAACAGCCTTACAACATGTAGCTTGCGCTGCCTACTAACTAAACCGAACTATTACTAGCGATACAAATCATTTGAGATTGTGTGCACCGTCTAATGTAATATTATCGCACAAGGTAATGAAACCATCAAGAAGAGATACTCGTGTATTGTCCGGGAAAATACGGCGATACGGTGGTACTGCCGTGATGACAATAAAAGAGTCACTGAATATCGCCAAGATACATGTACCAGTTCGAGGAAATAGATTATGTCATATGCTAGTACTTCAATAAATGGGCTAAGATATGACACCCTTCACGTTATATTGCCATCAACCCCTCACACGCGGGTATCATGTGCTCATGTAACAAGGTGAGATACACTTCGCCATTTACGCCCTTGCTCTTTGCCTTGATGCCGCTGCCCCCCACTATCACAAACAAAGGTGTCTTGCGGGCCATACTTGCGAACACTACCATACGCATGTACTTTGAAACAGTTTTGCTCTTATACCTCCGTTGGCGGTTCATCTTCGAAAAGCACCCACTCCTTGTTCCCGGGCCCCTTGTTGGACTGCCAAAAGTAATTGTTGTCTATCACAACCACGTTGTGCCATGACTTTCGTACCCATTATTTGGCAAAGCATAGCCGTGCGCACATGTGCTTGATTACTGGTGAAAGACGCTTTCTCGGCCTCATTTGGCGCGCTAAGTACTTGTTCAAGTACCGTCTGACCGTCTCAACACACATAATCACTCCTTGCTTGTGTTGCAACATTTGGGCAAGTTGGGGCAGTGGTTACCGCGCTTCACACCCTCCTTCAGAAGGCGGGTGGCTTTTCGGGACTCCAAGGGCGCTCGAGGTATGCCCACCCTAGGCGTGTCGTCCACTGTGCCGGTAGCTTCAGCGCGCCGGCACCATTTCTCGACAACCCTCACGGTTGCTTCTTCTTCTTCTTGCGCGGCCTGACGAGCGCTGCCAAGTCGTTCTACTTCGTGGACGAGGCGCCAACGCCTTGCGACTACACCGAGAAAACGGCGGCATACTACGACAAAGAGGCAGTCGACGTGAGCAATAAAGTCGACAAGTGGAAAAGACAATGCTTTGGCGCGGTTGGCGGTCTCGGCTGCGGGGAACAAACTTTTGACGAGTTCCCGTTAAGTTTCGCCGGACATTATGGTCTCCCGCCGCTGCTAAGGAATATTTTATACGTCCAACACTCCTCCAACAAAGTCAAGACAAGATTTCCCACTTACGCAAGTAAACAATGTAACCATGCGTCCAATTTATTGACATGTAATCTCCTAAAATCCTAGGCAATGTTTTGGCGTGCAAGATGAAATGCGCCGACAAATACGGGGGCGAGTTCGAGCACTACCGGGGTAGTGTGCTTGGGGTTATCTCACCCGTGCGGCACGCTCTTTCAAGTAGTCGCCGTGCCGGTTAGACGGAAACAGTAACGGGCGCACAACGCCGCAACATGAAGGCTTATGCGACGGTCGCGCAAAAATAATGCATCGGCGACGGAGGGAGGAGGTGTTGGGCAGGCCGCTGTGGGGGAAACGCACGAAATTGTGTATGTAGACTTACCACCGATATGCGCACAACCCAAGGGTAGCTCCGTTTTGCCACAATGTTCAAAGGATCACAACTTACTCAAATAAATCAAAACTTTTCAAAAGAGGTATCGTTGGACGCGCGTCGAGCTCATCTACTCCAAAGCTCATGCACTCACAGTCAAGTTTTGCTAATTTCCACAATATTCCGGTAAAGTTGAGCCGCTCTGCCGCAGTGCCAAGCAACACCCGCTGAATTCGGCTCACCCCATGAGACGATTTGTGCGGGATTTGTCGATACTGATTTACCAATTCTTAATCCCTAATGATTTACAAGCCTAATTCCCGACGTGTGCCACGCGTGGGGCGGGTGTGGTTGGAACAAGCACACACACCCACGCATTCCAAACACCACCGTCAACGTGATTTGTCCCAAACGAAAAAAATGGACCTCGCCCCTCACCAAAGCCAGTGGCCCTCGCCTATTCACAGCGTGTAAAGATTGTCCAAATTTGCGTGACGTGGGTTTTAGTCGCGTCGTTGCCAAATACATCACCCGTGCTTGCGGCGTGAACTTCCGTGCTCGATTCACACACCCGCAAACCAAACATCGCAATTAAGCACGGCACCCACGCCTCCAAACCCCCTCCAACAAGACCCCAAAAATAAAGCTACTGTATGTAAAATACTGAGAAATATATAGCTTGGTGTGAGCGCTTGAGCAATGCCCAAGCGTGGCGCTCATAACGACGTGAGTACTTCCGACAATTTCCTAGGAAATTATGGGCTTAATTCGACAAACTCCACCGACAACACTCTATTTAAGCTCATGTCTAAACACCCCGGATGACGGCTAGCTGCTTGCGTCTCGACTCTCCTACACTTGGGAGGTGCCTGGGTGTCGTCGTGCTTGACGTGGTGAGAGGGGACCGTGTTCTTGACGAGCTGATAGCCAACATAATAAATGTCGGACTTTGTGGAGGAGTGTATTATTGCATACGATAATCCTTACAGGCGCACGACCTGCACTTCCATCGAACAAAGGGTAATATCAGTGGCCGCTGCACCCTTAGGCGGGATGGGACTTGCCAAATAGCAAGGTCGAAGAGAGGTAACTGTTATTTGGCAGGTTTTCCGTCCCTGACAGAGAAGAGGTCTTATTCGTGCTTGTCGCGCAGTCCCTCGTGACCCTGCGGCATCGGATTATTCGGCGCTGTTCCTTTCCGGCGCCGCACTTTATTAAGGATTAAGTACTGGAAAGTCTTGGGGACATCGTATTTCTGTCCGTAGTGATTGATGCGGGCCATTATTTATTATTAACATTTGAGTATACCACCTGTCCTCACGTTTGCAGCAACATCTCGCACCCACCCAGCTGGCAAGCATAGAGTGAAGAGGTTGCGCCACCAAAGCCAAGGGAGTTAGTCTCCAGTGTACATTTTTTTTCGAGCATGCAGTAGACAGCCGCTCGCTACCCGGCTGCTACGGAGGGGCGCGGATGCCATCCGCGGCGGCTAAATGTTAACAGCACTTCGGCCTTTATTCCGTCGACAAGACTCGCGCAACCGGAAGTAGCTCCAAGCACGCCCCATAGCTGCGCCGACACCGTGGCACTGGATTCGCCCCTTCGCCCTATCGGAATGTGTGTAGCACAGAGGACGGGGTGTATGCCCAGGAGGGTTCTGCGCAAGGCGGACATCGACGGCTTCTTGGTGCTGCTCGCCTTGGCCCTCTTTTCCTTTCTGGCCCCGCCGGCGTCAGCTCAGACAGGCGGTGAGTGTCACAGTGATTACATTTGAGAAGTTCTTCGCTATCATTACCGACAAATTTCAGAATGCAGGGGCAACATTTGATGGCGGCTTGCCGCATGCACACCCCGATACCCGCAGTGCTCACGTGACTCTGAAACAGGTTATAAGTACCTTTCCCTCCCTCTCGCCCCCCCCTGTGTCGCCCCTGCAGTTGTGCAGTCCGACATTTTCAATGCTTACAATCTTTTCCTGGTCTCGGAGAAGACTGGCGGCATCGCGATGGGTAAGTCGGGATTCCAGTATGCCTGTGACAGTGCTGCCTGTTGCGACGGAAGCAGAGGCATCGTTGATTTATTGGGGCTAAACATTGTTGTTGCCTGGGGTGCTCAGCTGAGAAGTTGGGGCGCAGAGATTGATGTAGGAAACCTGTTGCAGGTAACTTCTCCAGGGAGTATGAGTTGCCGGAGGAAAAACTGGAAATCACTGGCGACACCAAAATGTATGGCGATTTGAAGCTGAGCACAGGGTCACGGAACATTCATGTGAACACCCTCACAGTAATAACAGGAGACTCGGGCGTCGAGCTGCTGACTTTTGATGATTTCACTGAGACCACCATGCTGCACAAGCCAGCCCATTTCCTGGGCGCAGACCCAGAGGACAGATCCATAGTCGTCAATGGCGGCGAGGACATGGCTCTGAAAATTCGAACATACTATGGCTTGGACATCATGGATGTCGACACAACCACAGATGCGTTCGCACTACAGATGTATGCCGATCTCTCATTCACGGCTGACATGGCTGCGCCGAAGGTTATCCTCACTCCTGGACTCAGCAGGGGCTTGTCTTTCGTGACGAGGGACGGCATTGACCTGATGAGCATGAACACGACAGCGGGTGAGAAATGCTTATTAACACCTGCTGGTCCTTGGCGATATGAATAAAACCCCCCTAACCTTGTGAAAACCAAGTGAATACATGAACATACCGTCTAAGTTAGGGTGTGAGTAGGACGCAGCGATTAGTTAATTGCATCTGTTTGTTCAGGTGAGGAGGGAGTCCGAGTTTACGTCCCCATTTCCCTGGACCAGCCGCTGGAGCTTGTAGATGGGAACATTACTGTTCCAGACGACCTCTTTCTAACCTCTGGCGGCAGCCAAACATTTACCTTCCCCTACGGTGACACCTGGGTGGTCCGTCAAGGGTCTGAGGCGACCTACCAGCACTTATACGAGATTGACGGGGAAGGAGGTATGACCATCGCCACGAACACAGAGTCTGATATCAGCGTCAAGGCCGGAGCTGCTTTGAAACTGTCTGGCGAGGAGGTGTCAATTGATGCCCTCGACTCAAATGGCTTGCCCACTGAGATCAATCTCAAACAGGCTGGGTACACGAAATTTCGGATCAGCGAAGAGGGGCTGTCAGAGTCGATTGCCCAGGTGAGGACCTTCCTCTTATCCACTGATATGGTTCGGGACATGGGCTGTTTGCCATCTGATTAATAGCAACCATATGATATAATTCGTTGTTCTGTGCGAATTTTCTCACCTGTCGCCCTTATCCATGATGGAATGCTCACAGATGCTAGTCTCGGACGGCACCCAATCGTACGACGATGAGACTGGAGCTGTGGTTGTGTTGGGCGGAGTCGGGGTCGGGAAGGTAATGTATAATGTTTTTGAATCACCATCTCTTTGTTGACGAAGCAAGGTCTCTGAACTTGCGATTACCGTGCTTGTTCAGGATGTTAACATCGGCGGCTCTACCTCCATTCTGTACGGCCTGTCGGTCGGACAGGACGCGGCAATTGGCGAAAGCCTCCGCGTCATGTCATCCTCGGATGCTATCTCTCTAGGTGATGCAGCTGTCATCATTGACGGTGGATTGAGCGTTGGCTTGGACACGATCATGGGCGATCACCTCATTGTTCATAATGGCGACACCTCGCAGTCCACGACATCTGGTTCTATTGTCACCTCTGGTGGCCTTGGCGTGGCGAAGGATACGTACATTGGTGGGGCTTTGAATGTAGAGTCCACGACTGAGGCCACCAGCACTGAGACTGGAGCAGTTGTCATTGCCGGTGGCATTGCAGCTGGTGGTAGTCTCTTCGTAGGGGGCGACCTCCGCGTGCTCGGTGACACTGTCATGGATGGAACGCGTCAGGTCACTGATAACACAGACTCAACATCACCAGATACTGGCTCAATTACAACGGAGGGTGGGCTTGGCGTCAAGCTGAGTGTGACCATCGGCGAGTCCCTAACAGTTAAGTCTAAAGATGAGTCGTTCAGTACCAGCACTGGTTCCGTGGTAATATTTGGCGGCCTGGGTGTTGGAGGGCAGGCCTATATTGGGGGTGACACAGTAATCGAGCAGAACCTCGACGTTTACTACGGACTGAATGTGGGCCTGACAGCAACACTTGGCAGGCAGGTGTCCATGCTGGAGACAACGGATGCGACCTCCATTTCTGAGGCAGCTGTGACGATTGCTGGAGGCCTTGGCATTGCCAAAAATGTTTACGTTGGTGGTAATATCTATGCCAAAGACGTATTCCGGGTTGAGGATGTCACACAGTCCTTCGATAAAGATACTGGCTCTCTTGTCCTTGAGGGAGGACTCGGAGTAGAGTTAAATGCAAATATTGGTGGTACCCTGACGGTGCACGACACCAGTGATGCCACAAACCGCACTGATGCGTCGGTCGTGACATACGGAGGGCTGGGGGTGGCAAAGGCTTCGTTCTTTGGCGGTGTGATGACCATCACTGACGAGACGCAGTCCATCAGCACCGGCACAGGAGCGGTGGTGGTGGAGGGAGGGCTGGGGGTGGGCAAGGACACCAATATCGGAGGCGACCTGGTTGTGGAGGGGATTGCGGAGTCCCATAGCATCGACACGGGGTCAGTGGTGGCATACGGGGGCCTGGGCGTGGCCGGGCAGGCCTACATCGGCGGGGACACCGTGCTGGAGCAGAACCTGGATGTGTACTATGGCTTGAATGTGGGCCTGACTACCACATTGGGCAGGCAGGTGTCCATGCTGGACACCACGGACGCTACCTCCATTTCCGAAGCGGCAGTGACGTTGTCTGGGGGGATGGGAGTGGCGAAGGACGTTCACATTGGCGGCAACCTTTTCGTGGCCTCGGGTATTCAGTTCACTGACACCACAGACTCCACGGACAAGGACACTGGTGCACTGGTGCTGGAGGGAGGGCTGGGAGTGGAGCTGAGCACCAACCTGGGTGGCACCCTGACGGTGCACGACACCACTGATGCCACTGACCGCACTGAAGCCTCAGTGGTGACCTACGGAGGGCTGGGGGTGGCAAAGGCTTCGTTCTTTGGCGGTGTGATGACCATCACTGACGAGACGCAGTCCATCAGCCCTGGAACTGGAGCGGTGGTGGTGGAAGGGGGGCTGGGGGTGGGCAAGGACACCAATATCGGGGGTGATTTGGTTGTGGAGGGGATTGCGGAGTCCCACAGCATCGACACGGGGTCAGTGGTGGCATACGGGGGCCTGGGCGTGGCCGGGCAGGCATACATCGGCGGGGACACCGTGCTGGAGCAGAACCTGGATGTGTACTATGGCTTGAATGTGGGCCTGACTACCACATTGGGCAGGCAGGTGTCCATGCTGGACACCACGGACGCTACCTCCATTTCCGAAGCGGCAGTGACGTTGTCTGGGGGGATGGGAGTGGCGAAGGACGTCTACATTGGCGGCAACCTGTTTGTGGCCTCGGGTATTCAGTTCACTGACACCACAGACTCCACGGACAAGGACACTGGTGCGCTGGTGCTGGAGGGAGGGCTGGGAGTGGAGCGGAGCACCAACCTGGGTGGCACTCTGACGGTGCACGACACCACTGATGCCACTAACCACACTGAAGCCTCAGTGGTGACCTACGGAGGGCTGGGGGTGGCAAAGGCTTCGTTCTTTGGCGGTGTGATGACCATCACTGACGAGACGCAGTCCACCAGCCCTGGCACTGGAGCGGTGGTGGTGGAGGGAGGGCTGGGGGTGGGCAAGGACACCAATATCGGAGGCGACCTGGTGGTGGAGGGGATTGCGGAGTCCCACAGCATCGACACGGGGTCAGTGGTGGCATACGGGGGCCTGGGCGTGGCAGGGCAGGCATACATCGGCGGGGACACCGTGCTGGAGCAGAACCTGGATGTGTACTACGGCTTGAATGTGGGCTTGGCTACCACATTGGGCAGGCAAGTGTCCATGCTGGATACTACGGACGCTACCTCCATTTCCGAAGCGGCAGTGACGTTGTCTGGGGGGATGGGAGTGGCTAAGGACGTCTACGTGGGCGGCAACCTGTTTGTTGATGATGTGGTCACTGTCACTGACACCACAGACTCCACGGACAAGGACACTGGTGCACTGGTGCTGCAGGGAGGGCTGGGAGTGGAGCTGAGCACCAACCTGGGTGGCACTCTGACGGTGCACGACGCCACTGATGCCACTAACCGCACTGAAGCCTCAGTGGTGACCTACGGAGGGCTGGGGGTGGCAAAGGCTTCTTTCTTTGGCGGTGTGATGACCATCACTGACGAGACGCAGTCCATCAGCACCGGCACAGGAGCGGTGGTGGTGGAGGGAGGGCTGGGGGTGGGCAAGGACACCAATATCGGGGGTGATTTGGTTGTGGAGGGGATTGCGGAGTCCCACAGCATCGACACGGGGTCAGTGGTGGCATACGGGGGCCTGGGCGTGGCAGGGCAGGCCTACATCGGCGGGGACACTGTGCTGGAGCAGAACCTGGATGTGTACTACGGCTTGAATGTGGGCTTGGCTACCACATTGGGCAGGCAGGTGTCCATGCTGGACACTACGGACGCTACCTCCATTTCTGAGGCAGCGGTGACGTTGTCTGGGGGGATGGGAGTGGCGAAGGATGTCTACATTGGCGGCAACCTGTTTGTGGCCTCGGGTATTCAGTTCACTGACACCACAGACTCCACGGACAAGGACACTGGTGCGCTGGTGCTGGAGGGAGGGCTGGGAGTGGAGCTGAGCACCAACCTGGGTGGCACTCTGACGGTGCACGACACCACTGATGCCACTGACCGCACTGAAGCCTCAGTGGTGACCTACGGAGGGCTGGGGGTGGCAAAGGCTTCGTTCTTTGGCGGTGTGATGACCATCACTGACGAGACGCAGTCCATCAGCCCTGGAACTGGAGCGGTGGTGGTGGAAGGGGGGCTGGGGGTGGGCAAGGACACCAATATCGGGGGTGATTTGGTTGTGGAGGGGATTGCGGAGTCCCACAGCATCGACACGGGGTCAGTGGTGGCATACGGGGGCCTGGGCGTGGCCGGGCAGGCATACATCGGCGGGGACACCGTGCTGGAGCAGAACCTGGATGTGTACTATGGCTTGAATGTGGGCTTGGCTACCACATTGGGCAGGCAGGTGTCCATGCTGGACACTACGGACGCTACCTCCATTTCTGAGGCAGCGGTGACGTTGTCTGGGGGGATGGGAGTGGCGAAGGACGTCTACATTGGCGGCAACCTGTTTGTGGCCTCGGGCATTCAGTTCACTGACACCACAGACTCCACGGACAAGGACACTGGTGCGCTGGTGCTGGAGGGAGGGCTGGGAGTGGAGCTGAGCACCAACCTGGGTGGCACCCTGACGGTGCACGACACCACTGATGCCACTAACCGCACTGAAGCCTCAGTGGTGACCTACGGAGGGCTGGGGGTGGCAAAGGCCTCCTTCTTTGGCGGTGTGATGACCATCACTGACGAGACGCAGTCCATCAGCCCTGGCACTGGAGCGGTGGTGGTGGAGGGAGGGCTGGGGGTGGGCAAGGACACCAATATCGGGGGTGATTTGGTGGTGAAGGGGACTACGGAGTCCCACAGCATCGACACGGGGTCAGTGGTGGCATACGGGGGCCTGGGTGTGGCAGGGCAGGCCTACATCGGCGGGGACACCGTGCTGGAGCAGAACCTGGATGTGTACTATGGCTTGAATGTGGGCTTGGCTACCACATTGGGCAGGCAGGTGTCCATGCTGGACACTACGGACGCTACCTCCATTTCTGAGGCAGCGGTGACGTTGTCTGGGGGGATGGGAGTGGCGAAGGACGTCTACATTGGCGGCAACCTGTTTGTGGCCTCGGGCATTCAGTTCACTGACACCACAGACTCCACGGACAAGGACACTGGTGCGCTGGTGCTGGAGGGAGGGCTGGGAGTGGAGCTGAGCACCAACCTGGGTGGCACCCTGACGGTGCACGACACCACTGATGCCACTAACCGCACTGAAGCCTCAGTGGTGACCTACGGAGGGCTGGGGGTGGCAAAGGCCTCCTTCTTTGGCGGTGTGATGACCATCACTGACGAGACGCAGTCCATCAGCCCTGGCACTGGAGCGGTGGTGGTGGAGGGAGGGCTGGGGGTGGGCAAGGACACCAATATCGGGGGTGATTTGGTTGTGGAGGGGATTGCGGAGTCCCACAGCATCGACACGGGGTCAGTGGTGGCATACGGGGGCCTGGGTGTGGCAGGGCAGGCCTACATCGGCGGGGACACCGTGCTGGAGCAGAACCTGGATGTGTACTACGGTCTGAATGTGGGCTTGGCTACCACATTGGGCAGGCAGGTGTCCATGCTGGACACTACGGACGCTACCTCCATTTCTGAGGCGGCAGTGACGTTGTCTGGGGGGATGGGAGTGGCGAAGGATGTCTACATTGGTGGCAACCTGTTTGTTGATGATGTGGTCACTGTCACTGACACCACAGACTCCACGGACAAGGACACTGGTGCACTGGTGCTGGAGGGAGGGCTGGGAGTGGAGCTGAGCACCAACCTGGGTGGCACTCTGACGGTGCACGACACCACTGATGCCACTAACCGCACTGAAGCCTCAGTGGTGACCTACGGAGGGCTGGGGGTGGCAAAGGCTTCTTTCTTTGGCGGTGTGATGACCATCACTGACGAGGCGCAGTCCATCAGCACCGGCACTGGAGCGGTGGTGGTGGAGGGAGGACTGGGGGTGGGCAAGGACACCAATATCGGGGGTGATTTGGTGGTGAAGGGGACTGCGGAGTCCCACAGCATCGACACCGGGTCAGTGGTGGCATTTGGGGGCCTGGGCGTGGCAGGGCAGGCATACATCGGCGGGGACACTGTGCTGGAGCAGAACCTGGATGTGTACTATGGCTTGAATGTGGGCTTGGCTACCACATTGGGCAGGCAGGTGTCCATGCTGGACACCACGGACGCTACCTCCATTTCTGAAGCGGCAGTGACGTTGTCTGGGGGGATGGGAGTGGCTAAGGACGTCTACGTGGGCGGCAACCTTTTTGTGGCCTCGGGCATTCAGTTCACTGACACCACAGACTCCACGGACAAGGACACTGGTGCGCTGGTGCTGGAGGGAGGGCTGGGAGTGGAGCTGAGCACCAACCTGGGTGGCACTCTGACGGTGCACGACACCACTGATGCCACTAACCGCACTGAAGCCTCAGTGGTGACCTACGGAGGGCTGGGGGTGGCAAAGGCTTCGTTCTTTGGCGGTGTGATGACCATCACTGACGAGACGCAGTCCATCAGCCCTGGAATTGGAGCGGTGGTGGTGGAGGGAGGGCTGGGGGTGGGCAAGGACACCAATATCGGGGGTGATTTGGTTGTGGAGGGGATTGCGGAGTCCCACAGCATCGACACGGGGTCAGTGGTGGCATACGGGGGCCTGGGCGTGGCAGGGCAGGCCTACATCGGCGGGGACACCGTGCTGGAGCAGAACCTGGATGTGTACTACGGCTTGAATGTGGGCTTGGCTACCACATTGGGCAGGCAGGTGTCCATGCTGGACACTACGGATGCTTCATCCATTTCTGAGGCAGCGGTGACGTTGTCTGGGGGGATGGGAGTGGCTAAGGATGTCTACATTGGCGGCAACCTTTTTGTGGCCTCGGGCATTCAGTTCACTGACACCACAGACTCCACGGACAAAGACACTGGTGCGCTGGTGCTGGAGGGAGGGCTGGGAGTGGAGCTGAGCACCAACCTGGGTGGCACTCTGACGGTGCACGACACCACTGATGCCACTAACCGCACTGAAGCCTCAGTGGTGACCTACGGAGGGCTGGGGGTGGCAAAGGCTTCTTTCTTTGGCGGTGTGATGACCATCACTGACGAGACGCAGTCCATCAGCGCTGGCACTGGAGCGGTGGTGGTGGAGGGAGGGCTGGGGGTGGGCAAGGACACCAACATCGGGGGTGATTTGGTTGTGGAGGGGATTGCGGAGTCCCACAGCATCGACACGGGGTCAGTGGTGGCGTACGGGGGCCTGGGCGTGGCAGGGCAGGCCTACATCGGCGGGGACACTGTGCTGGAGCAGAACCTGGATGTGTACTACGGTCTGAATGTGGGCTTGGCTACCACATTGGGCAGGCAGGTGTCCATGCTGGACACTACGGATGCTTTATCCATTTCTGAGGCAGCGGTGACGATGTCTGGGGGGATGGGAGTGGCTAAGAACGTCTACATTGGCGGCAACCTTTTTGTGGCCTCGGGCATTCAGTTCACTGACACCACAGACTCCACGGACAAGGACACTGGTGCGCTGGTGCTGGAAGGAGGGCTGGGAGTGGAGCTGAGCACCAACCTGGGTCGCACCCTGACGGTGCACGACACCACTGATGCCATTGACCGCACTGAAGCCTCAGTGGTGACCTACGGAGGGCTGGGGGTGGCAAAGGCTTCGTTCTTCGGCGGTGTGATGACCATCACTGACGAGACGCAGTCCATCAGCCCTGGCACTGGAGCGGTGGTGGTGGAGGGAGGGCTGGGGGTGGGCAAGGACACCAATATCGGGGGTGATTTGGTTGTGGAGGGGATTGCGGAGTCCCACAGCATCGACACGGGGTCAGTGGTGGCATACGGGGGCCTGGGTGTGGCAGGGCAGGCCTACATCGGTGGGGACACTGTGCTGGAGCAGAACCTGGATGTGTACTACGGCTTGAATGTGGGCTTGGCTACCACATTGGGCAGGCAGGTGTCCATGCTGGACACTACGGACGCTACCTCCATTTCCGAAGCGGCAGTGACGTTGTCTGGGGGGATGGGAGTGGCTAAGGATGTCTACATTGGCGGCAACCTGTTTGTGGCCTCGGGCATTCAGTTCACTGACACCACAGACTCCACGGACAAGGACACTGGTGCGCTGGTGCTGGAGGGAGGGCTGGGAGTGGAGCTGAGCACCAACCTGGGTCGCACCCTGACGGTGCACGACACCACTGATGCCATTGACCGCACTGAAGCCTCAGTGGTGACCTACGGAGGGCTGGGGGTGGCAAAGGCTTCGTTCTTCGGCGGTGTGATGACCATCACTGACGAGACGCAGTCCATCAGCCCTGGCACTGGAGCGGTGGTGGTGGAGGGAGGGCTGGGGGTGGGCAAGGACACCAATATCGGGGGTGATTTGGTTGTGGAGGGGATTGCGGAGTCCCACAGCATCGACACGGGGTCAGTGGTGGCATACGGGGGCCTGGGTGTGGCAGGGCAGGCCTACATCGGTGGGGACACTGTGCTGGAGCAGAACCTGGATGTGTACTACGGCTTGAATGTGGGCTTGGCTACCACATTGGGCAGGCAGGTGTCCATGCTGGACACTACGGACGCTACCTCCATTTCCGAAGCGGCAGTGACGTTGTCTGGGGGGATGGGAGTGGCTAAGGATGTCTACATTGGCGGCAACCTGTTTGTGGCCTCGGGCATTCAGTTCACTGACACCACAGACTCCACGGACAAGGACACTGGTGCGCTGGTGCTGGAGGGAGGGCTGGGAGTGGAGCTGAGCACCAACCTGGGTAGCACCCTGACGGTGCACGACACCACTGATGCCACTAACCGCACTGAAGCCTCAGTGGTGACCTACGGAGGGCTGGGGGTGGCAAAGGCTTCGTTCTTTGGCGGTGTGATGACCATCACTGACGAGACGCAGTCCATCAGCGCTGGCACTGGAGCGGTGGTGGTGGAGGGAGGGCTGGGGGTGGGCAAGGACACCAATATCGGGGGTGATTTGGTTGTGGAGGGGATTGCGGAGTCCCACAGCATCGACACGGGGTCAGTGGTGGCATACGGGGGCGTGGGTGTGGCAGGGCAGGCCTACATCGGTGGGGACACTGTGCTGGAGCAGAACCTGGATGTGTACTACGGCTTGAATGTGGGCTTGGCTACCACATTGGGCAGGCAGGTGTCCATGCTGGACACTACGGACGCTACCTCCATTTCCGAAGCGGCAGTGACGTTGTCTGGGGGGATGGGAGTGGCTAAGGATGTCTACATTGGCGGCAACCTGTTTGTGGCCTCGGGCATTCAGTTCACTGACACCACAGACTCCACGGACAAGGACACTGGTGCACTGGTGCTGGAGGGAGGGCTGGGAGTGGAGCTGAGCACCAACCTGGGTAGCACCCTGACGGTGCACGACACCACTGATGCCACTGACCACACTGAAGCCTCAGTGGTGACCTACGGAGGGCTGGGGGTGGCAAAGGCTTCTTTCTTTGGCGGTGTGATGACCATCACTGACGCGACACAGTCCACCAGCCCTGGCACTGGAGCGGTGGTGGTGGAAGGAGGGCTGGGGGTGGGCAAGGACACCAATATCGGGGGTGATTTGGTGGTGGAGGGGATTGCGGAGTCCCACAGCATCGACACGGGGTCAGTGGTGGCATACGGGGGCCTGGGCGTGGCAGGGCAGGCCTATATTGGCGGGGACACTGTGCTGGAGCAGAACCTGGATGTGTACTACGGTCTGAACGTGGGGCTGACCACCACACTCGGCAGACAAGTTACTGTGCTGGACACCACTCAAGCCACATCATCGAGTCAGGGTGCAGTCACGATTGCTGGTGGACTTGGGGTAGCGAAGGACGTCTACATTGGCGGCAATTTGGTCCTGGAGGGAAGCATCGACGCAGACATCCGCCTCGCTACCACCACCGAGTCTACTGATAAGGACACTGGTGCGCTGGTGTTGGAAGGAGGGCTGGGAGTGGAGCTGAGCACCAACCTGGGTGGAACCCTGACGGTGCACGACACCACTGATGCCACTAACCGTACTGTCGCGTCAGTGGTGACATACGGAGGGCTGGGTGTGGCGAAGGCTTCTTTCTTCGGCGGTGTGATGACCATCACTGACGAGACGCAGTCCACCAGCCCTGGAACAGGGGCACTTGTGGTGGAGGGAGGGCTGGGGGTGGGCAAGGACACCAACATCGGAGGCGACCTGGTCGTGGAGGGGACTGCGGAGTCAAACAGCATTGACACAGGGTCAGTGGTGGCGTATGGGGGCCTGGGTGTGGCAGGGCAGGCCTATATTGGCGGGGACACCGTGCTGGAGCAGAACCTGGATGTGTACTACGGTCTGAACGTGGGGCTGACCACCACACTCGGCAGGCAAGTGTCCATGCTGGACACCACGGATGCAACTTCTGTTACCAATGCAGCTGTGACAATGTCCGGCGGGATGGGGGTCGCGAAGGACGTCTACATTGGCGGCAACCTATATGCGGCCTCAGGCATTCAGTTCACTGACACCACAGACTCTACTGATAAGGACACTGGTGCGCTGGTGTTGGAAGGAGGGCTGGGAGTGGAGCTGAGCACCAACCTGGGTGGCACCCTGACAGTGCACGACACCACTGATGCCACTAACCGTACTGTCGCGTCAGTGGTGACATACGGAGGGCTGGGTGTGGCGAAGGCTTCTTTCTTCGGCGGTGTGATGACCATCACTGACGAGACGCAGTCCACCAGCCCTGGAACAGGGGCACTTGTGGTGGAAGGAGGGCTGGGTGTGGGCAAGGACACCAACATCGGAGGTGACCTGATTGTGGAGGGGACTGCGGAGTCCAACAGCATTGACACAGGGTCAGTGGTGGCGTATGGGGGCCTGGGTGTGGCAGGGCAGGCCTATATTGGCGGGGACACCGTGCTGGAGCAGAACCTGGATGTGTACTACGGTCTGAACGTGGGGCTGACCACCACACTCGGCAGGCAAGTTACTGTGCTGGACACCACTCAAGCCACATCATCGACTCAGGGGGCAGTCACGATTGCTGGTGGGCTTGGGGTAGCGAAGGACGTCTACATTGGCGGCAATTTGGTCCTGGAGGGAAGCATCGACGCAGACATCCAGCTCGCTACCACCACCGAGTCTACTGATAAGGACACTGGTGCGCTGGTGTTGGAAGGAGGGCTGGGAGTGGAGCTGAGCACCAACCTGGGTGGAACCCTGACAGTGCACGACACCACTGATGCCACTAACCGTACTGTCGCGTCAGTGGTGACATACGGAGGGCTGGGTGTGGCGAAGGCTTCTTTCTTCGGCGGTGTGATGACCATCACTGACGAGACGCAGTCCACAAGCCCTGGAACAGGGGCACTTGTGGTGCAAGGAGGGCTGGGTGTGGGCAAGGACACCAACATCGGAGGCGACCTGATTGTGGAGGGGACTGCGGAGTCCAACAGCATTGACACAGGATCAGTGGTGGCGTATGGGGGCCTGGGTGTGGCAGGGCAGGCCTATATTGGCGGGGACACCGTGCTGGAGCAGAACCTGGATGTGTACTACGGTCTGAACGTGGGGCTGACCACCACACTCGGCAGGCAAGTGTCCATGCTGGACACCACGGATGCAACTTCTGTTACCAATGCAGCTGTGACAATGTCCGGCGGGATGGGGGTCGCGAAGGACGTCTACATTGGAGGCAACCTATATGCGGCCTCAGGCATTCAGTTCACTGACACCACAGACTCTACTGATAAGGACACTGGTGCGCTGGTGTTGGAAGGAGGGCTGGGAGTGGAGCTGAGCACCAACCTGGGTGGCACCCTGACAGTGCACGACACCACTGATGCCACTAACCGTACTGTCGCGTCAGTGGTGACATACGGAGGGCTGGGTGTGGCGAAGGCTTCTTTCTTCGGCGGTGTGATGACCATCACTGACGAGACGCAGTCCACCAGCCCTGGAACAGGGGCACTTGTGGTGGAAGGAGGGCTGGGTGTGGGCAAGGACACCAACATCGGAGGTGACCTGATTGTGGAGGGGACTGCGGAGTCCAACAGCATTGATACAGGGTCAGTGGTGGCGTATGGGGGCCTGGGTGTGGCAGGGCAGGCCTATATTGGCGGGGACACCGTGCTGGAGCAGAACCTGGATGTGTACTACGGTCTGAACGTGGGGCTGACCACCACACTCGGCAGGCAAGTTACTGTGCTGGACACCACTCAAGCCACATCATCGACTCAGGGGGCAGTCACGATTGCTGGTGGGCTTGGGGTAGCGAAGGACGTCTACATTGGCGGCAATTTGGTCCTGGAGGGAAGCATCGACGCAGACATCCAGCTCGCTACCACCACCGAGTCTACTGATAAGGACACTGGTGCGCTGGTGTTGGAAGGAGGGCTGGGAGTGGAGCTGAGCACCAACCTGGGTGGAACCCTGACAGTGCACGACACCACTGATGCCACTAACCGTACTGTCGCGTCAGTTGTGACATACGGAGGGCTGGGTGTGGCGAAGGCTTCTTTCTTCGGCGGTGTGATGACCATCACTGACGAGACGCAGTCCACAAGCCCTAGAACAGGGGCACTTGTGGTGGAAGGAGGGCTGGGTGTGGGCAAGGACACCAACATCGGAGGCGACCTGATTGTGGAGGGGACTGCGGAGTCCAACAGCATTCACACAGGGTCAGTGGTGGCGTATGGGGGCCTGGGTGTGGCAGGGCAGGCCTATATTGGCGGGGACACCGTGCTGGAGCAGAATCTGGATGTGTACTACGGTCTGAACGTGGGGCTGACCACCACACTCGGCAGGCAAGTTACTGTGCTGGACACCACTCAAGCCACATCATCGACTCAGGGGGCAGTCACGATTGCTGGTGGGCTTGGGGTAGCGAAGGACGTCTACATTGGCGGCAATTTGGTCCTGGAGGGAAGCATCGACGCAGACATCCAGCTCGCTACCACCACCGAGTCTACTGATAAGGACACTGGTGCGCTGGTGTTGGAAGGAGGGCTGGGAGTGGAGCTGAGCACCAACCTGGGTGGAACCCTGACAGTGCACGACACCACTGATGCCACTAACCGTACTGTCGCGTCAGTGGTGACATACGGAGGGCTGGGTGTGGCGAAGGCTTCTTTCTTCGGCGGTGTGATGACCATCACTGACGAGACGCAGTCCACCAGCCCTGGAACAGGGGCACTTGTGGTGGAAGGAGGGCTGGGTGTGGGCAAGGACACCAACATCGGAGGCGACCTGGTTGTGGAGGGGACTGCGGAGTCCAACAGCATTGACACAGGGTCAGTGGTGGCGTATGGGGGCCTGGGTGTGGCAGGGCAGGCCTATATTGGCGGGGACACCGTGCTGGAGCAGAACCTGGATGTGTACTACGGTCTGAACGTGGGGCTGACCACCACACTCGGCAGGCAAGTGTCCATACTGGACACCACGGATGCAACTTCTGTTACCAATGCAGCTGTGACAATGTCCGGCGGGATGGGGGTCGCGAAGGATGTCTACATTGGCGGCAACCTATATGCGGCCTCAGGCATTCAGTTCACTGACACCACCGAGTCTACTGATAAGGACACTGGTGCGCTGGTGTTGGAAGGAGGGCTGGGAGTGGAGCTGAGCACCAACCTGGGTGGCACCCTGACGGTGCACGACACCACTGATGCCACTAACCGTACTGTCGCGTCAGTGGTGACCTACGGAGGGCTGGGTGTGGCGAAGGCTTCTTTCTTCGGCGGTGTGATGACCATCACTGACGAGACGCAGTCCACCAGCCCTGGAACAGGGGCACTTGTGGTGGAAGGAGGGCTGGGTGTGGGCAAGGACACCAACATCGGAGGCGACCTGATTGTGGAGGGGACTGCGGAGTCCAACAGCATTGACACAGGGTCAGTGGTGGCGTATGGGGGCCTGGGTGTGGCAGGGCAGGCCTATATTGGCGGGGACACCGTGCTGGAGCAGAACCTGGATGTGTACTACGGTCTGAACGTGGGGCTGACCACCACACTCGGCAGGCAAGTTACTGTGCTGGACACCACTCAAGCCACGTCATCGACTCAGGGGGCAGTCACGATTGCTGGTGGGCTTGGGGTAGCGAAGGACGTCTACATTGGCGGCAATTTGGTCCTGGAGGGAAGCATCGACGCAGACATCCAGCTCGCTACCACCACCGAGTCTACTGATAAGGACACTGGTGCGCTGGTGTTGGAAGGAGGGCTGGGAGTGGAGCTGAGCACCAACCTGGGTGGAACCCTGACAGTGCACGACACCACTGATGCCACTAACCGTACTGTCGCGTCAGTGGTGACATACGGAGGGCTGGGTGTGGCGAAGGCTTCTTTCTTCGGCGGTGTGATGACCATCACTGACGAGACGCAGTCCATCAGCCCTGGAATAGGGGCACTTGTGGTGGAAGGAGGGCTGGGTGTGGGCAAGGACACCAGCATCGGAGGCGACCTGATTGTGGAAGGGACTGTGGAGTCCAACAGCATTGACACAGGGTCAGTGGTGGCGTATGGGGGCCTGGGTGTTGCAGGGCAGGCCTATATTGGCGGGGACACCGTGCTGGAGCAGAACCTGGATGTGTACTACGGTCTGAACGTGGGGCTGACCACCACACTCGGCAGGCAAGTTACTGTGCTGGACACCACTCAAGCCACATCATCGACTCAGGGGGCAGTCACGATTGCTGGTGGGCTTGGGGTAGCGAAGGACGTCTACATTGGCGGCAATTTGGTCCTGGAGGGAAGCATCGACGCAGACATCCAGCTCGCTACCACCACCGAGTCTACTGATAAGGACACTGGTGCGCTGGTGTTGGAAGGAGGGCTGGGAGTGGAGCTGAGCACCAACCTGGGTGGAACCCTGACGGTGCACGACACCACTGATGCCACTAACCGTACTGTCGCGTCAGTGGTGACATACGGAGGGCTGGGTGTGGCGAAGGCTTCTTTCTTCGGCGGTGTGATGACCATCACTGACGAGACGCAGTCCACCAGCCCTGGAACAGGGGCACTTGTGGTGGAAGGAGGGCTGGGTGTGGGCAAGGACACCAACATCGGAGGCGACCTGGTTGTGGAGGGGACTGCGGAGTCCAACAGCATTGACACAGGGTCAGTGGTGGCGTATGGGGGCCTGGGTGTGGCAGGGCAGGCCTATATTGGCGGGGACACCGTGCTGGAGCAGAACCTGGATGTGTACTACGGTCTGAACGTGGGGCTGACCACCACACTCGGCAGGCAAGTGTCCATACTGGACACCACGGATGCAACTTCTGTTACCAATGCAGCTGTGACAATGTCCGGCGGGATGGGGGTCGCGAAGGATGTCTACATTGGCGGCAACCTATATGCGGCCTCAGGCATTCAGTTCACTGACACCACCGAGTCTACTGATAAGGACACTGGTGCGCTGGTGTTGGAAGGAGGGCTGGGAGTGGAGCTGAGCACCAACCTGGGTGGCACCCTGACGGTGCACGACACCACTGATGCCACTAACCGTACTGTCGCGTCAGTGGTGACCTACGGAGGGCTGGGTGTGGCGAAGGCTTCTTTCTTCGGCGGTGTATTGACCATCACTGACGAGACGCAGTCCACAAGCCCTGGAACAGGGGCACTTGTGGTGGGAGGGGGACTGGGTGTGGGCAAGGACACCAGCATCGGAGGCGACCTGATTGTGGAGGGGACTGCGGAGTCCAACAGCATTGACACAGGGTCAGTGGTGGCGTATGGGGGCCTGGGTGTGGCAGGGCAGGCCTATATTGGCGGGGACACCGTGCTGGAGCAGAACCTGGATGTGTACTACGGTCTGAACGTGGGGCTGACCACCATACTCGGCAGGCAAGTTACTGTGCTGGACACTTCTCAGGCTACATCGTCTGCTCAGGGGGCAGTCACGATTGCTGGTGGGCTTGGGGTAGCGAAGAATGTCTACATTGGCGGCAATTTGGTTCTGTCTGGGAAGATTGATGCTGATTTGGAGCTCAGCAGTGAGATGTTGGTAAGTGACACTACACAGTCTACATCTGCTGTGACAGGTGCGTTGGTTGTCTCGGGTGGCGTTGGCATAGCGAAGTCAACCTACATTGGCGGTTCTCTGACTGTGGAAGACACTACGGGAGCCTCGTCCACAACAGCTGCTGGAACTGTCATCAGTGGTGGTTTGGGACTCGTGAAGAACGCTGTCATTGGAGGGACCGTTGCTATCACAGACTCTACCGCTTCTACTTCCGCCGCCGACGGTGCATTGACTGTCTCCGGCGGTGTGGGCATCACCAGGGACGCTAACATTGGCGGCAGTTTGAGTGTGGCGTCTGACACCGACATCCATGGGTTCCTCAGTGCCTTCTACGGCATGGCTGTGGCAGAGAGTGCCACGTTTGGCGGCAAGGTCAGCTTTGAGGATTTGACCAACGCTTCAGATGAGTCGAGTGCTGCTGTCGTTGTCAAGGGAGGACTCGCTGTTGGTATGGACGTCGCCCTCGGTGGTTCCCTCTCCCTCGCGTCTACCGATGACGCCACGTCATCCACCTCGGGTGCGCTGTCCCTTTCCGGCGGTGTGGGTATCGCAAAGAATCTTTACGTCGGGGAAACTGCATACTCCTCCACTTTTTCATCACCCAGCGGAGACGCTGTCACCTACACCGGTGGCGGGAGTGTTACCGTCAAAGCCAGTAGCAGCTATGCACTTTCCATCGAGCAGGGCTCCACTAGCGTGCTGACAGCAGCGACAAGCGGCGCTGTTACACTTAGCTCCGCTGCCATCTCTGGTTTGTAGCCTAGTCATACGCTGACCCCTTACTCACTTGCTCGCGTGATTCCTCGTCTCCTTCTCTCCCCCTGAATCAGGGAGGGTTCTCCCGCGCTTGCTCTTTTCTCATGGCTGACGTTGACTCAACTTGCTGCGCTGCAGGAGCTGTCACTTTGTCGAGCGCGGGCGATTTGACGCTAAAGCCGGCCACAAGCAGGGCTATGTACGTCAATCTTGGCTCCACCACTGTATTCGCGGCGGATGGCTCGACGGGGGACGTATCTATCGACACCTCCGACCTTGGCGGTACCACCACCGTCAAAGGAGACACCACCGACGTGACGTCTACCTCTCACACAATAGTCTCCTCGGGGGATTCGGCCACCGGGAACGTGGGCGACATCGCTATTAATCAAGTCTTCTACGGCCTGTCGGAGACGCGGCTCCTGGTGGACACCGACGGAGGGATGTACGCCAACCCAGAGATTGATATGGGCTACAACTTGTTCAAAACCACCGCAACGGCTTCCAACACACCCAATGCGCTGTTCACTCTGGCTGGCAGCAATAACCCCACCGGAGTCCCTGTGACATCAGGAGTAGAGCGGAAAGTGGTGGACATCACTCTGGATGACTACCGCGCCTGCTGGGCAGAGGTCATCATGGAGATTGTGTTCGACGATGCTGTCGCCATTTGGCACGGCCAGTACCTTCTCTACTACTCGGGCGGCAAGGCATTGCTTAATTCCAACACTGCCATGACAGATGCATACAGCGATGCCAGCGCAACGCTGAGTCACTCCGTCACCTACGCTGATGGCACATTCACCTTCTCGGTGACGTACACTAAAGCGGGGTCAAGCGCCAGTGCCGGGCTCGGCTACAGCATGGTCGAGATCAAGGGCGGATACAAGTCATATGCTGTCTACAACACTTAGTCGCACGACAGGGAGGGGGATGTGGAGCGGTTTAGCCTCGCACGGGCATGTCATGAATTTTGCTGTTTCCTCCAGGTATGATAGCAGCGCAGTACCAACACCTCTCGTCATCAGAGTCCTGTTGGATTGTTGAACTTAACCTGGCGTGCGATCCTATCTTTCTCCTCCCCTTGCCGAAAGTTTTGTTTCGCTCGGCAACATAGTTATTCATTCATTTCTAATGCAGTTGCGCTGTTGAAATGCCATCCTATTTCACTCTCTGCAGCCATGGTCAACATTAAAGTAAATGGGAACGATGGTACCTCGTGGATGGTACAAGGAACGCAATCTATCACAGTCCCGCTCGGGACAGTGGAGGCGTGCTGTCCCCACAGAAAATGTTGTCATCGTCATGGTCGTCTGAAGTGTGTGTGCAAGGCTGTGAGTAAGCATAGGGCATTCGTGTGCACCAGACTCTTCCCATAAAGTCCGTTACTAGCGGCACGCATTTAATTACTCGCCATGTATTGCCGCGATGGCCATGCAATTCGATTCGGGGTTAGAATACTGATTTTCCAACAACACACCACGGCGCGTTGTTCTCTAACGTGGGCACCGTTATCGGCAAGCCCAATTATTGCGGGCACACACGTTGGATTTACGGCCCATATTTTGCGGGCCGAAAATCGTGCAGGTTATGCACGCCTCTATGCGTGGCTCGGCACACGTAGTATCGCGACAAGCCGGGAGACTACTCGACACTGGGTTCTCTAGCGTGCTTGGACAATTGCACTAGTATCCGCTGAGTGTGTTGCGCCAGGCCGTTTACACAGCTGCGACACCGAGAATGGCATGTCGTGTGCACTAGGATGTCTTGCCACGTGCCCGGAAATACAACCAAGGAGCACGGGCTAGGGGCCTATTCGGCCTGAGGGGCGGTTGACTTGGAGTGTAAGCACCCTAGCGCGCGGATAGTTGGCCTTTGAAGCTTGCGCATCGCCGGCCGTGAAGAATGGCGGGGAGCTTGCAAAGTACCCTAGCACGGGCCTTTGTTTAGCCGGCGGCAAAGGGCACGGTATGATGCCATCATGGGGCATGAAATGGGCAACCCCGTGAATACAGAAAATGTAGAGCGCTGATTGTTGAGCGTATTGGCGGTGCGGGTGTGCGGGTATCACCTGTCCATGGGTTGCTAGCCCCGCGCGAATGTGGCGGACGAAAATTGAAAACTTGTATTTATTTGGGGGAAGGGCTTCCATTTGCAGCTAAGATTGCTCGAATCGGACACCGTACGACAAAGTGTATTAGGGGTTTTCAAGTCTCCCAAGCTGAGGTTTTCCGGCTCCAATCCCACCCACGTTAAGCATCTTAACGGGACGTGCTATCACACCCACGTGCTCCCATGTTTGCGGACAACATGTTGGGATCATAAAAACCGCATGTTGTGTAGCCGATTTCGGGAGTAGTCACGAGCCAAAATTTGGAAAACTCGAATTCCCGGGCGCCCGAATCAAGGTATGCCCCGAAATCGGGGTAGGGC
Source organism: Tetraselmis chui (assembly GCA_026401115.1). NCBI lineage: Eukaryota > Viridiplantae > Chlorophyta > Chlorodendrophyceae > Chlorodendrales > Chlorodendraceae > Tetraselmis > Tetraselmis chui. Next base: position 177,956 of record JAPMLY010000122.1, read on the forward strand.
CGCAAACCCTAATACGTTAGATCGTAGCCGTGACGGGCCCCATTTGTGCCCGCTTCCCCCTTTACTTCACCGTCAACACAAGTTTTGGTCCGCCTTTTCAACTAGCTTAAGTACAGTTAAACCCTAAAAACCCTACATGACAAACACCCGCCCTAAGCGAAAGGCCCTATTAAACTAGTAAATGACTTTATGGGAAGAGTGTATTGTGATGAAAGAACGCGCGTCTGTCCGCGTTAGCGCAGCGTGCACCATTGCGTATGGGAGTGGGCGGGGCTTGACTATGCGTGGTTGTACTTTGCTCTGGATGCGCTCATGGCTATGCCATATGTTTGGCATCCGTGTGGCAAGCGCCCACTGTGGTTCACATACACGACCAAGGCCTTTTTCGTACAATTTACCGATTTCATGGCCTATCTCGAGTGTTGGTTAGTGAGCGCGGCCCGAAGTTAGTTAGTGGCTTCTGGCAGACGCCTTGGAGACGTCTTTGAACGCGATTCAACATGTCTTCCAGTCCACACCCGGAGACGGATGGACTCACGGAGCGCGTCAACGACACGTTTCAGGAAGTTCTCTGTTGTTTGTGTTAAAAAGATTAAGCGAAGTGGACATACATTTTGCCTCAAGTGGAATTTGCGTACAACGCTACTCGTGCGCTTGGAATTCAGAACACCCCCTTCGAGGCTAACTTTGGTTTCTCGCCTGAGGAGCCACTCGACATGTTGTTCAGCACGCGACCTTCAATTCCAGTTTCACAAGACGCGTTAGAGCGGTTAACATGGTCACATGAGGTACACGCTCTAGTGGCTAGTGCGTCCGGAGTTAAAGATGCACATGGATGACATGCAAGCTCCTTTTGAACCGTCAACAGTCCCGCACTTCGTTCGAGGAGACAAGTTGAGAGTCGTTACTAAGACCCTCTTCTTGCGTGGGCAACCTAACCGGAAGCATCGTAATCAACTGTTAGGACCTTTCACAATCGAGGAACGAATTGGGAAAAACATTTACAGATGAAAAATACCAGTGATTGTTTGCTTATACCAAGTGTTTAACGCAACAATCTACGGCCTTGCTCTACAATTTCTTTCCGATATGTTGTCCCAATGATTAACCGATAACGTGACGATTCTGAGTTCGACCTTTCTCACATCGCTTTTGTGTACATCAAGTTGTTAACATGACGACGAGGGAAATATTTGTTGTTCATGACGCATTTTGGCGATGGCGACATTCCACATGTCTGGTACGGCTGAACGAAGTACAAAGTACTACATAGTTACACGATTTTTTGACGCTCAAATGGCACGCGTTTGCCCGGACTCGGGCGTACACCTACTTCATGCACGCCCATCTATCGCGCATCCCTGAGTCCAAGTGAATGCTTTAGTAAAGGAGCCAAGACAAAGGTTATTATGTCACTACTTCGATTTAGCGAGGGTATTTATTTGAATAGTATTACCAATACCCCCGGTACGTACAAGTACGCAAAGTTAATCTAACTACTTACATGACGCGCTATTAGTATGATTTCCCGAGACAAACAAGCCGCGTCGCCAATCTTTTCAAACCATTACGAGAGCCCGAGCACTATGACCACGCGAGAGCATAAGCAAGCTAACTAGGTTCGAGCTATTTAAGCCTAGCGCAATAGAGGGAGGTGATAGAAACTTTTAGCCATTCCTTTGTTCAATTACAATCTCCCGCTAAACACTTACCTGTCATACATCTTTCACCTCTCTCCATTTGCACTTCCACTTGCTGCGGCAAAAGCACGCAAGAACATATGTGTGCTTGCAGTTAGCTTTCCGAAGGCAAGCTGCCACAACTCACATTTCGGCTTTCTTCACATTACGGACATCTTTGCCACTTGGGTAGACTCCCTCCACCATAACCCCCTACATGAACTCTTCAACCGCTCAAGCTCTATGCTCTCCGTATGGAATACCACCTGTCCCACACACCCCCCCTCCATCCGCATCCTCAACCCCCACCCCGCTAGCACGAGTCCGATTACGAATGGTCGTGTGGCACACACGTCCTACTCCATACTACTTCACCCTCACCGCACCTCCAGAATTCCCCTACTCTCCCCCTCCCTTCGACCCTCGCATCATCATTGTCTATGCGCCACACTCCTTTCTCTGGCACTACGCCTTCTGCTCCGCCACCCTTCCCATCCGCCGCACCCCACTCATGTCTGCTCTCACGCCACTCCCAGCCCCCCAAACCACACACCCAACCCGCTCTCCGCCACCCCACCCTCAACTAGTCGTGCACCACCAACCCGCACTCCCCCCGCACATGACCGCTCACCACCCCACCACTCAACCAACACGCCCAATACACCCCACAGTCCTCTCTCCCCCACCACACCTGCCAACCTCTCCACCTCGTTAACCTCAACATGCGCGGTCTCCACACCTCCATCCTCGACGTCGAACACCTCGCCACAAACCACCATTCCGACGTCCTTCTTCTTACCGAAACCTACTACTCCTCCCACAAATCCCGATAGCGCATCGCCCTCCCCAATTACCTCCTTAAGACCGCCCGCCCCAAACTACCCCCGGCCGCCCTCCCCCACGCTCGGGTCCTCTTCGCGATTAGGAAATCCTTATGCTACTCGGCCACGATACTAGGCCCCCTCACCTTGCAACTCGCGTTGCCGGCCTCTCTCTTCTCCCCCACTGTGGAACTCCCTCCCCCATCATCGGAACTTACATGCCTCAACCCCACACCGCACAACTCGTCAAACTATACGCATAAGTGGCCGCCTAGGGACTAAGCCTCGCTGACGACCATCCGCGTCACCCCGAGTCATATGGGGAGGATACTTCCAAACATCACACAACTAGGTACTGGACACCTTGCCCTCAACGCCCTCCTCTCACCTTCACTCACTCCAGCCCCCACTCCTACTTTCCCCGTAGCAACGGCTGCCTTGCCTACTGGCTTTCGACCCCCCTCGCCCCCCTCCATGTCCCATTGAAATTGAAATTGAAATTGAAATTGTTTACAACATGTACCGTATGCGCCGGTTTTTCACCAAAAGCCGGATGCGTCGGCTGCTGTCTCCGGGCCCTCCCAACTATGCCATACAGGGAACTTACAAGTCAGGGCTAGACCGTAAACCACCGAATCCAACCTCTCCAATGTGGGTCGGGGGTTTTACTCCCCCCGGGGAGGTGTGCAAGTAGAGGCGAGGGCTGCGTGCATTTAGGGTCGTGCGAGGGGGCAATGTGTGGATGCGCGGCGGGAGGTCGTGCGGGACTTGATGCGGTATATGAGTAGGAGGTGATGCAGCCATTGGACAGTATGCGTGTGGAGTTGTGCAAGAATGCGAGACGTGTCGAGGTGTGCTTTGGAGACGAGTTTATCAGGAGGGTCGGTGCGGGCGGTGAGAAGGGAGGTGAGACTCGTGATGGTGGAGGAGTGCGGTGTACCTGTGCGGCTCATGACGATGGGGAGGATGTCAACCACTGTGCCTGGCCAGTGGCTTCTGATGGCGTTTGCAAGGGGTGTGTATTTGGATCGTATGAGGTCGGCTGTGTGGGAGAGGTTGTTGTCTGTGCAGTACTTCCATTCCCCTATCTGAATCTTTTTTATGGATGCGTAGCGTCGGCGACCGTTGGAGTGACCAACGAAACGGGGTTCGAGGACGCGGATGAAGTCAGGTTTGTGTGCAGGGGGACGAAGCAGGGGGGGGAGAATCTCAAGGGGGAGGACGGCGGGGCATGAAGTTAGGGAGTCAGGCGAGAGACCTTCGTCAGCAACAACAAGGCGGGTGGGCATGTGTGTGGGGTGAGGTGGGTGGCAGTCAAGTGGAGTGTGGACAGGGGTGGGGGAAGCAAAAGATTTTATGGGTTTGTTACCGAAGTCTGCGGTGATGGTTTCCCAGCGTCCTCCGTTGTGGCGTTCCAGTAGGGAGAGTAGGAGTTGTAGAGCGCTGTTGTGTCGGTCCTGTCTTAGACCAGACATAGAGGGGCAGTTACCAGCCATGTGGCCGTTGCTAGTGAATTGGCCACATAGGGGGCAGCGCAGGGTGGGGTTGTGAGTAAGTAGGCGGGTGTTGTGGACGCCCCACATGAATTCTTGTTTGTGTGTGAACTGGATATTTGTGAGGGTTGAGTGTTTTTTGTGGTAAGAGAAATCAGCGCCGTCCGTCGCGGCGCGGGCGAGGAGGGCTCCGTGTTTGGTTGTTTGCGAGAGAGGATTGTGTGTGTGGTTTGTGCTGTAGGTGTGTGCGTCGGTTTTGAGGTTGGTGTATCTGTAGGGTATGGGGTCTCCTAGGGTCTGTGGAATGAGGGTGTATGGCCAGGTCCAGTGGCCTATCGTGACCTCTGAACCTGTGGTGTATGTAGTGTCGGGTGGGTGACCATCCGCGACGAGGTTGGCGAGGGTGTCTGCGAGGTCGTTGCCTAGGGAATGGTTGTGGGCTTTGATTTTGCCGAGATGTGTACGGATGCCTGCGTCGCAGCGGGTTTTAAGGGTGTGTGTGATGGATAAGAGGGTGTCGCGGTGAATGTTGTGGCGGTAAGCGGAAGGGCAGTTTAAGTAACCTTGTATGAGGCGGAGGGAGCACGCACTGTCTGTGAGGAGGTGGGTGCGGCCAAGTTGGAGGCCTGTATCTATGCCAGCTAATTCAGCGCGATTTATTGTATGTGAGGGAGGGGTAGAGGTCACCATGATTTTGATTTTGGTGTCCGAGGCGGGGTGGGTAGCTGCTGCTCCGAGGGGGGACGAGCTTCCTTTTTTCGAGCCGTCTGTGTATACGAAGTCCTGCCAGTTCCAAGCAGGGGTGCCTCTAGTGGGGGGGTACGTTAGATGCACGCGGTCCGGGAGGGGGTATGTGAGGGGGTGAGTTGGGTTTGGGGGGCGGTGGTATATACCCGCTGAGTGGGGTGAGTAGGTGCCAAAGACGTGTGGAGGAGGGGGGGTGATGATGGGGTTGGGGAGGTGAGTGTCGTAGATAGATTCGAGAGTGTTGTGAAGTGCGGTCATGGCTGTGGGTGATGGGAGGGTGGAGAGTGCGAGGGGGTTGGCGACGAGGTATATGTCGACCATCCATCGTGTGCCGAATGGGGTAGGGGTGGGGTTGCCAGTGTGTTGGTCGGGGGGTAGGAAGGTGTTTGCGTCATTGGGGAGGGTGTAGAGGTGGTGGGTGTATGGGGAGTTGATGTATTCCATGTCCCAATCCGTTGTCACCGCCTTCTCCACCCCCTCTCACTTCACCGACCACTCCGCCATACACCTCGTCATTCCGGCCCCATCATCTCGCATCTCTCAACCGCCCACCACGGACAGCCCCCCTCTCACCCACGGCTTCATCCGCAAGTATAACTTTACACCTCCACTCACACCGCAACGCATACACGAGTGCCAAAGTAGCACACCCGACCCCATCAATCAAACCGCCTCCCTCCACGCCTCCATACTCAACACACCCTCAAATACAGCCTCCACAGATGACCTCGACTCCCTTACATCGGAATTTACCACCCGTTTGTCTAACGACATGGACCATGCCGCCACCATATGGTCTCAGCTCCATATGGAAAAACCCGGAAAAACCCGCGACCCCCTAACACCTCCTCTGACACCACCTTGCTCACAAAAAATCCCGTTTAACTCGTTAAAGCCCTCCGACGCTGCAGCAAAAACACGGCCCGCTTCCCCTTGCTCAATTCCTCCTCCACACGAATGAATCTAAGTCCCCCGACACTATCAATCACAGGTGTCAGGAACGCATTCGCTTCCTCTTCCATGCCGCCACCACAGACAAACTGAAAACTTAAAACTCGAGCCAACACAGCCTGAGACGTTTACCCGAAATCCTGCCACCGACTACTCAAAATAAATATTGGCCTCCTCCCCGATAGCAGCACTATCTCGGCCCTTCATAAAATCACACGCCGAGACACCACTGTCGTAGCCTCCCCCCAAGTTGTCATAGCCGCCGTCCACACTCACTCCGAAAATGAACTTACCTGCGCCACACCATTCGAACTCCCCATCCCAATATGGGAACATCCCGAAAATTCCAACCCATTTGTAATCACACCCCGCGGTGACCCCACCGTCACCCGCACCGAAATGATAACTCGTGACACCTTCGATAAAATGGCGAACTTGCTAGGCACCGGCAAGGCCCCCGGCCCGGACGGCATCCCCCATGAAATAATTAAATTCCTGTCTAATGCGACCCGCTCCGCCCTCTTCTCCCTCCTATCCCTACTCGCCCAAAAGGCTTATACTCCCCCCCCGACTAGTGCCACCGCACCACATGCCTCCTCCACAAAAAGGTGACCAAACCGTCCTAGACAGCTACCGATCCATTGCCCTCATGAACAACCTCCTTAAACTATGGACTGCACTAATAAAAAACGCATACTATAGGTATGCACAAACATACGGCATCCTCAGCGAAAAACAAGACGGCTTCCGTATCCTACGCATCCACATTGCCATGGTCTCCATCATTATTATGATGGAGGACGCTAAAATATATAATAAGGATATATGTACCATGTAGGCGGACTCCAAGAGCGCCTTCAACGCTGCGGACCACCGCATAATGTTCAAACACTGGCGCCAACTTGGTATGCCCTTCACCTTTGTGGACACGTGCGAACAAGTATACATGATCTCCACCACCAATTGCAACACCCCCTACGGCCCCACCCCGTCTCTCAACATCAACCGCGGCACATTGCAGGAGAGACATCCTCTCCCCTTTCATGTTCACCCTCTTCGTCGAATCTTCGAACCATTCCTCCGATGGCTCACCGTTGGAAGTCGCGGCTATCGCCCCGGCGCCCCCACGACTAACACCGACCCCATAGAACCCACGGCGACCTGCCCCGACCACGGGTTGGCAGACGACCTCAGCCTTGCCACGGACTCCACTACGAGTATGTCCATCCAGTTCCAAAACCTCTCCCTCTTCAGCTTATACACACGTATGACCGTCAACGTTAGAAAATGCTACATTACGGGCGCCATATGGAGCAAAGGTAACGCCCTCTGCCTAGCTATTGGCACATTGCTCCCTCCTCTTAGTCCGCCTTCAAAACCTCTTCGACACCATCCACACTTACAATTCCCCCATCCCGCCTCAACCGTTCTTTCAAAGACGCGTGCCAAGGGAGGGTGAGGGAAGAGAGGGGGACTAGCATGCCAATCCTTGAGCAAGGCGATCGGAGTTAGCGACAGAAGTAATTGTATGCTAGGTGATGGGGGATTTTGTGGATTTCACAACGAGATTTTACCGGTGAGTAGTATGTAATGCAGTATTTTTCATCCTTTGGCCCATAGCTTTGAATTCGACCGCTCACGCGAAAGTTTATGACAACATCTATGCGCTCAATCAGGAAGTAGCCGTTTTCACGGAAGCCCGACAGCACCAAACGCAATAAGCACATAGGGCAGAAACACTACTACAAATATTAACAGCAGCTACCATTATTCCCACCACCACTAGTCGCCACCACATCAGCAACGGCAACAACAACAACGGCAATAAATTGTCAGCGGTTGTACCAGCAACAACAGCAAAAGCACGAGGACCAGCAACCACAGACACACACACAGACACACAAACACACACACACACACACACACAAACACACACACACACACACACACACAAATTAACAACAGTTGTATACCACCATTAATTGACACTATCAACCAGTGATATCAGACACACACACCCACAAACACACACACATACATACATACATACATACATACATACATACATACATACATACATACATACATACATACATACATACATACATACATACATACATACATACATACATACATACATACATACATACATACATACATACATACATACATACATACATACATACATACATACATACATACATACATACATACATACATACATACATACATACATACATACATACATACATACATACATACATACATACATACATACATACATACATACATACATACATACATACATACATACATACATACATACATACATGCACATTAATAAAAATCATATATCATCATCAACTGACAGTAGTAGCCAATGATATCACACACACACACACAAATGAAATGTGTGTACATATCACCCTTGAAGTCCGTGTACATTACGTAGTTGTCTTTGTTGTAGATATTTGCGTCCTCCATCATCATGATGATGGAGGCGAGGGCGTCGTGGATGCTACGAAGGATTCAGAATCACTGAGGATGCTGTTCACTGAGGATGCCGTGGGTTTATGCGTATTTAGAGCCTGCGTCTTTGATTAGTGCTGTCCAGAGTTTGAGCAAGTTGTTCGTGAGGGCAATGGGGCGGTAATTGTCGAGGAGGGTTTGGTCAAATTTTTTGACTAGTAAGCAGGTGGTGCTCTGGCACCAATAAGGGGGCTATAAGCCTTATGGGCGACGAGGGATAGAAGGGAGAAAAGTGCGGAGCGGGTCGCATTGGGTAGGAATTTTATGATTTGATTGGGGACGCCGTCTGGGCCGGGGGATTGATTGGGGACGCCGTCTTTGCGAATGCCTAGCGAGCTGACCGTTTAATCGAATGTATCTCGAGTTATCATGTCGGCGAGGGTGAGGAATCGGTCCCCACGGGGTTCAATGACGAACGGGTCGGGGTTGTCGGGGTTTTCCCACGGAGAAATGGGAAGCCCGGCCGGGGTGGCGCGGGTGAGTTCTTTGTCGAAGTGTGAGTGGTGTGGAAGGTGGGGGTTCATCTCGGGCCGTGCCACACCTACATACCATGATCGGACTCACCGGGTATCGACCCCGCGACCTTCTCCGTATTAGGCGTGCGCTTTACCGGCGCACCGAAAAAGCATAGTTGACATATGTGGCCACATACCACATATGTACCAGACTACGACACTACAACAGCCCCCCCCGGACTCTCCCCGGACCGCAGAGCCCGGCTCCGAAACCAATGTGGAAGGTGGGGTTCATCTCGGGCCGTTACACACCTACATACCATGATCGGACTCACCGGGTATCGACCCCGCGACCTTCTCCGTATTAGGCGTGCGCTTTACCGGCGCACCGAAAAAGCATAGTTGACATATGTGGCCACATATCACATATGTACCAAACTACGACAGTGGACTGCGGCTATAACTTCGTTAGGAGAGTCTACAGTGGTTATGTCGGAGGGGTAATTTTATGTAAGGTCGAGGCGGCGTTGTTAGGGGGGAGGAGGCCGCTTTTTTTTTGAGTAAGCGTTGGTAAGATTACGGATAAATGTCGTATGCGGTGTTGGCACGGGATTTGATTTTAAAGATTTATCCGTGGTGACAGCATGGAGGAGATGGCGGACGCGTTTTTGAAATTTTTGCTTAATGGAATCGGGGACCATGTAATCGGTCGTATGGAGAGATTGGGCGAGGGGAGGTGGGCCGCTGTCAGTGATGCAGCGACGGAGGGCTTTAGCTAGTTAACGGGGGTTTTTGGTGAGCCAAGTGGTGTCGGGGGGAGGTGTTTGGGGGTGGCGTTTTTCAAGGGGAGTTGGGGGCATGTAGTGGGTGCATTGTCCATGTGGTTTCAGAGGAGGGTAGTAAACTGCGAGGTTAGGGTGTCGAAGTCGTCTGTGGAGGCTGTGGATGAAGGTGTGTTGAGTATGGCGGCGTGGAGCGAGGCGGTTTGGTTGATGGGGTCGGGTGTGCTAGTTTGGTATTCGTTTATGTGTAGTTGTGTGAGGAGGAGCTTGGAGTTGTATTTGCGGGTAGAGTGTGGCTTGTGTGAGGGGTTGTCGGGCGAGGAGGGTCAGCGATGAGGGAGGAGGGAGCTGGGATAATGAGGTGGACGGCCGAGTGGTCGGTGAAGTGTGAAGGGGAAGGGAAGACCGATATGTCGGATGGGGAGGGAGTGAGGGGGGAAGAGGGGATGGAGAGCTAGTGGTCGATGCAGCCCCCGCTGCGGGGGGAGGTAGGGATAGGGGATGGAGTGGTTGTAGGTGGGATTTGAGGAGGGAGGTGAGGGCGGCTTGTCTAGTACCTTGTTATGTGGTTGTCTAGAAGTCTCCTCCTCATAGGATGCGATGGGTAGGGTGGTCGTCGGCCAGTCCGAGGCCCCAAGCGGCGACTCATGCATACACTCGGGTTAGGTAGGTGGTGTGGAGTTGGGGCATGTATATGCCAATAAGGAGGTATGGGGTGCCATAGTGAGGGACATGCCCGCGATGTGGGGGGCGAGGTGGGGGCTTGGGGGTAGGACCGTGGCGGAGTGAAAGGACGATTTGCGAACTGCGAAGAGGACTCATGCGTGGGGTTGGGGCACATGTGATTGTTTCAGACGAGCGCTCTTAAACAATAATTGGGGTCCCCTTCCTTGCACCCTTCTCTCCCCTTTCCTCTCCTCCTCCTCCTCCTCTCTCTCTCTCTCTCTCTCTACCCCCCTCTCCACTCCTCCTCTCCCTCTATCTTTATATCATTATGCCGGCTCTCTCTAATTTCTTTCCTTTCTTTCTTTCTCTCCCCCCCTCTCCCTTTCCCTTCTCTCCCTTTCTCCTTCTCACCCCCCTTTCTCTCTCTTTCTCTCTCTCGCTCTCCCCTCAGACCCCTTTCTTTCTTTCTCTTCCCCCCAATCTCTCCTTATCTCCCTTCCTCTCCCTCCCCCTTCTCGTTAGCCCCACTCCCTCTTCTCCCCCTCCTTTCTCACTCTCTTACTCTCCAACCCTTCATCCCCCTTTGCACGTCTCCTTCCCTGCCCCCCTTTCCCTCCCTCTCCCTTTGCCTCTCCCTTCTTCCTCCCCCCCTCACTCTCTCACCCCCTTCCTTTCTTTCTTTCTCTCTCACCCCCATTCGTTCCCTTCCCCCATTATCCCTCTTCCTCTCGCCTTTCGCCCCCCTCCGCCCCCCCTCACTCCCCTGTCACTATCTTTCCCTCTCCTTCCCTCTACTCTCTCTTTCCCCTTCTCTCTACCCCCCCCCCCCCCCCCCCCCCCCCCCCCCCCCCCCCCCTTGCATTCCTAAACTTATTTTTGTAAAAAATCCTTCCTCTGATGCGTCCCTACTAGACGAGGTGAACTCCGCTCTCTGCACCCCCGGGCGCGCTCGTGCGCGCGCACTGTAGTAAATAGTGTAGGCGGGACCATAAATAAATACACATGGGGATACCGACTCTTGAGGCGGTGCTTGGCAGAGCGCCGGGTTGCCGACTCTAGATGCCCCGATGAGAAGAGTGCTAGAAGGACACTAAGAACGTGCTCTGTAAAGTGGTTCAAGGCTCGAGATACCTCTCGTTCGGTACTTTTCCAGGGTCGAAGAGTGTCGTCTCTATTTCTGCGGCTGTTTTTCTGTGAATGGCTTATGCGGCGATGCGGCGGCGCGGTTTAGCGCACTTGACGTCGAGACGGCGCAAGGCCTACCCTTCCGTCGGGCAGTTGCGCGAGTTGGGTGGGGAGCCACCGAAACGGGGTAAAGACCCCGTAGCGATGGGCGACGACTATCCTGTAGCGATCGTCGGCGCTGGTCCCACAGGCCTCACGCTCTCCTTGCTGCTCTCCAAACTCGGTGAATATGCAAAACGCCCGCAGCGCCCGGCAACCCGCCCTGAGCACAAACGGCTAACAACACAGCTTTAGGGATCGGCGTCGTCCCGCACGTACATCCACCCACTCATTCATCCCATTTACCCATGTTAGCCATTGCGTTCATCCTTCCCCGACCCATCCATCCATCCTTCTGTCCATCCACTCAGCCAGCTCACCCCCTCCATCCAAGCATTCATTCACCCATTCACGGGCTTGTCCATCCATCCATTCATTTATTCATCGTATCACTTCCCGTTCATCCATCCTTCTCTTCTACCGTATCACATCGTTTTCATCCACCCTCTTCCATCCATCTCACCCTTTCCACCCATCCACCGACCCATCCATTCACCCATCCATGTCACCTCGCCTATTTCATCCACCGTTCTCTTCCGTTCAGCTGCCTTGTCCATAAACCCATCCGTACCTCAACTTCCACCACCCACCCCGCCCACTCAAATCTCTATTCGTCCATCGTGACATGATCCACTCATCTCTACCCTTCCATCCCGTCTTGCGCTATTTCTTCTATCCTTCAACATCATTTGTTTACCCGCCCAAGCACACCTTTAACTCTTACAGCCATCCACTCAACGTATACTTTCACCCAAACAGCGATCCGTCCGTCTATCACATCACCCAGTTTTCTGTGCACGCATCCATCTATCCATACACTCATGGATCCATCCAACCATGCAACGCTTCCATCTGTCCACCCATCCAGCCTACATTCTCATCCAACCAGCCGTAACTCCATCCACCCTTTCTCCCATGTCCCCTGTATGAATCCCTCCATTTTCCAATCAATCAGCGGCTTGGACAAACCACTTGACTTTGCATATACTCAACCAGCCCGTAAATCATTTCATGACACTCGTTCATTAATTTGGCATTGGATTACTGTCGGGTTTTTCGACGACAGCCACACTCACCCTCGGCGCTCCCTCTTGCAGGTGTCAAACATGCCATCTTTGAGCGAGCGCACAGACTAACGGACGAGCCGCAGGCACACTTCATTAACCATCGCACTATGGAGGTGAGCAGGCTGCCAACCTTGCCGCTGCAGTTTTTGATAGAGAATGTTGGATTCACGGTACTCAGCAAGGCGGACGTGGACGAGTGCTGTAAGTTACTGGTGCTGCTTCTGCTGGTGCTGGTGACAATGATGTATTGGCTTCGGTGGTGTCATGTTAGGTTTTCCGCGGGATTGGCAACCTCGCGTCTGAGGTGCGGGAGCGAAGTCCTTCTCTCAGCCAGTGGCGCTCGTTTGTGTACTGTTCTGCCATGCTGCAGCACATTTATAATCGCGTGGACCATTTCCCTGGGCAAGGTGGGTCATGCCCTCACACGCCCATCCCCTGCATTGGGTAATGTGCTTGCAACCATTCCAGTTAGTGCAATGGGGATGTCGAGAGGAAGGAGAGAGGGGACTGGGGTGCATGTCATGAATGTGATGAATAGCTGAGAGAGTTAGCTTCCAGGGGGTTAAGTGGATCTGCCAGGCAATGAGGCAGTGATGACTATGTAAAGCTTATGCGTTACTATTATCTGTCAATGTTCGATGGAGGTTTCCACGTGTTGGGACAAGAGTGGCAGCCTCTCATTCCTTATCAATTTATTTTCTGTCAAGATGGGTCGAAGAGTATTCCCAGGCCTTGCCTCGTGTTGCTTCCAAGACCATCAATCAGTGAAGTGCATGTAGTAAAATGATACCTTTAGACATAAAATTGTGTGCGCACGCGCGCGCGCGCGCGCGCGTGTGTGTGTGTGTGTGTGTGTGTGTGTGTGTGTGTGCGTGTGTGCGTGTGTGCATGTCTGGGCAATTGAACAGGTTAATAATTATGTATATGAAGGAGACCATGTGTGATTATGTATACGGATGTGTGTGTGTGTGTGTGTGTGTGTGTGTGTGTGTGTCGGGGGCGGGGTTAGGGGAGAGGAGGGGGGGGGGGGGCGGGGAGGGAGAGAGAGAGCGCGCGCGCGGGGGGGGGGGGGGGGGGGGTTCTGTATTCTCATATATATACATGTGTGTGTGTGTGTGTGTGTTTGTGTGTGTGTCGGGGGCGGGGTTAGGGGAGAGGAGGGGGGGGGGGGGGGGGAGGAGAGAGAGAGAGCGCGCGCGCGGGGGGGGGGGGGGGGGTCTGTATTCTCATATATATACATGTGTGTGTGTGTGTGTGTGTGTGTGTGTGTGTGTGTGTGTGTGTGTTTGGGTGATTGCAAATACATGAAAGGGTAAATATGAGGAAGTGTATATGTGTAAAATGTTTGATCAGGTATATGAATGTGGGTGGGATGGAGGGAGAGAGAGAGAGAGAGAGAATATATATGTGTAGTCGCGCGCGTGTGTGTGTGTGTGTGAGAGAGAGATAGATAGCAATTGAGTATGATTGCGGATGTGAATGTGCGCTGCAGACACGGCCTACCTGCCGCGCGTCAGCCCTGAGCCCGTGACGCACCTTTCGCAGAACAAGCTTCTGCCGCTGCTGCTCCGCCGGGCAGAGGCCAACCTTTCGAGCTGCACCCTACGCTTTGGTGCGCGCGTCACTGATGTGAAAGAGGAGGGAGGCCGCGTCGCCATACGGGTTGAATCGTCATCGGCACAGTGTGTACCCCGCTTGCTATTTCCTCTTTCCCTCCTATCCCCCCCTGGCCCACTCTTCCTCTTCACGCCTTTTCCTAGATCACTCTCAGTCCCTATGAGCTTGCGTCGGCGAGGTAGGATCTGCTTAGGGCTTCCGTTTTAACTTGAAGCCCAACAAACACGGAACTGATGTATCTGTTGTGCATTATTGTCCCGTCTTTGTGTCGTGCGAAGGGCCGTCGCAGAGGAGCGAACCTTTACATGCCAATACCTCATTGCCGCGGATGGGGCCAACAGCGGTTAGTTGTTTCCCTGACCGCTCGTGGATGATGCTCATGTAAGCACCGACGTATTAATTCAAATTCCAACCTCACCGACGCAGGTGTGCGGCAGCGTATGGGGGTTGCGATGGAAGGGGAGCCTGAGATGCAAAACCTGATCAACATTCATTTCTTCTCTCAGGCGAGACCCGCACTGCAGTTATAAGATAGCAAGAGTGAGAGAGGAGGGCCATGCATGTCGGAGAGCAAGAGTGTGTGTGTGTGTGTGTGTGTGGTTGTGCGCGGCTTTGAGTGCGGGTGGTGTGTAGGTGTGTATACATGTGCGTAGTGTGTGTGTGTGTGTGTGTGTGTGTGTGTGTGTGTGTGTGTGTGACTTTAGTCACTGAATGTGTGATCGCAGCAGACGGTCCATGCTCTGATTGGGTGCGCTGCCTGTGCGGTGGGATGGATGTAGGAGCTAGCGCGGAAGCTGTCTCAGCGGCCCGCGATGTTGTACTTTTGTTTCAATCCGGGAGTGGTGGCGGTGATTGTGGCGCACTGTCTTGCGGACGGCGAGTTTGTGGCGCAGGTGCCTTTCTTCCCGCCTCTACAGGTGAGTCGCCGATGAAACAGTTTTCCTTTCTGGGTCTCAGCCATTGTCGCAATAACATTGATTAAGCGATCAAAGGTATAATGATTGTATTGTGACCGAAAACTGTTAAACTAAGCTCATTTTTTGTGTCGTTTCATGCTGTCATCCGATTTTCGGGTGGCACGTCGGTCGTCGTTTTAGTAAGTAGATACAAATATGGATGGGTGAAATGCAAATGTGAATGATATGGGCAGTTGTTGGTTTTGGGTAGCTCGTCGGGGGTCACAGGCGTTTGTATATCAGTGTCGAAGCGGACAGAATGAGATGTGCACCTTTGTTATTTTCCGCCGAGTTGCTTGTGCGGATCGATATGAAAGTCGACGCGGTCGCTTTATTATGGGACCCCAGAACCACGGTCGCTTTAACTGACCCCAGACTGATGTGCCCTTCGGTTGCCGTGATTGCCGCGCCGCGCGGATTTGGAGCGCAGTCGCCAAGCGACTTCACTCCGTCATTTTCGGAGGAGCTGGTGCGACGAGCGGCCGGGGAGGAGGTGGACGTGCGCGTGGTCAATGTGCGTCCATGGAAAATGTCAGCGCAGGTGGCTTCACGGTGCGCAAATCTCAGTCTCGACAGTTCAGGCACTGACGACAGTAATGCTATGGTAGAACAGAACTTGTACGATGACGTCGTCAAGACCATGACGATGCGTTCGACGTCAATCCCTTCCCAACTATCTATTTTCTCAATTAACAATCCAGCCCGGTTCCCGCCCGTGCAGCTTTCAGGTGGGTCGTGTCTTTCTCGTCGGCGACGCCGCCCACCGCTTCCCGCCAGCCGGCGGGTTTGGGATGAACACCGGCATCCAGGTGCCGTCACGTACTGAGAGGGGTACCTTTGTTTTTTGCTGCTCAAAAAGTGCAGTCTGGGTCTGTGATTTGGAAGATGCTGACTACTGCATGGTTGTGTTGCCATCATCCATTATGATGCAGGATGCGCACAACTTGGCCTGGAAGCTTGCAGCCTGCGTCTCAGGTATCGCCTCGCCGTCTCTACTGAAAACGTACGAGAGTGAGAGAGCGGGGGTGGCTCGGGCAAACACGCAGCTGAGCATCGACAACTTCGAAGACGCGCTGCAAGTTCCAAGGGCGATAGGGCTGGCACCCGAAGCGGCGGCCTTTGCGACGAGTGCATTCTCCCGCTTGCAGGGTTGGCTCCCATCAGGTAGACGCAATTTTGCTGTTGCCTCATCAGCAAGGCACCCTTGCCCCACAAGAAGCAAAACCGACGTCCTGTCTGTCCGTATCGATATCCTTTCAGAACTTCCGCCGCTCTATATCTACTCTAGCAGAACAGGCATCCCTGTAAATGATATTCGACGTGGTCAGGGTTGATACGATCGGCTTACCATTCGGTTTACGCTCGTCGCTTGCACGCTGCCCATTTCCTGTCTAATACTGTGACAACAACGCGCCCTCATTTATTTCAGCTGCGCGTTCGTTGGACGGGCTGAAGTTTTTGTCAATGTGGGGATTGTGATGCTAAACAGGCGTCCCGACCGCGGCGCTCGAGGCGTGTCTGCAAGTGGGGAGGCTCGGCACCAGCACGAGTCTGCCAGCGGTGACGCAGTGGCGGGACTCTCAGCTGCAGAAAGTGTTTAGCCACGGGCGCACGTTGCGACTGCAGTTCCCTGCGGAGGACCTTGGCTTTCGGTATCCCATCGCAGACGGCGACATGTCGGAGGAGGGTGGAACCCGACAGGAGGAGCCACGAAAGGGGCCAGGTATTTTTAATTACGCGACGAGGACAATACTCGGCGTCTCGACACTGTCCACACTGTACCCAATGAACAACCGGATAGTGACGATTGTTTCTTCTATGGCCACGATCGTCAGGCGGCCAAACACCTCGTTCATAATTTGAGGGTCATTTATATTTCGTGTTTTCATGAAATAACTTAAGCTACTTCGTGCAGGGCGAGAGCCAAAACAAAGGCAGAGTGAGTACACGCCGTGCACCTCGCCGGGCAGCCGCATGCCGCACGCTGAAATTACTCTGCTGGAGCAAGACTTCCCCGTGGTTTACTCATCGGACCGGCTGGAGGCGGAGGGTGTGTTTGGGGAGCGTGTCCGTCGACGCTTTGGCGCGGCGTCGGCGACGTCCTCCGACGATGGTGTAAGTGGGGCGTTCTCCACTCTGGATGTGGTGTCAGAGTGCGGCGTTTCTCCGCTGCTCATCGTTGGCGACGGCGAGCGCGCTGGGGAATGGGTGAAAGCAATGCAGCCGCTGCGACGACACGGCTATCGCATGTATGTGTTGCAGGTAAGACGCGAGCTACATTTGGGACTGTGTTGCTGAAGTGGTGGATAAGTCGAGCCATCTTCTATAGGCGGATTCTCTTTCACGACGGAAACAATGCTATTCTTTCGTAGTGAAGATTTGCTGAAATTTGTCGTTTCCGAATCGACAGATTTTGGATCGACGTGATGTGACGTCCATGCTGCCGTTCCACCCGCCTCTCGTGTGCGCGCTGGATGTTGGACGGACCTGGGCAGCTGAGCGCGGAGTGTCGAGCAACGGAGCTGTCCTCGTGCGGCCCGACGGCCACGTGGCCTGGCGACAAAACTCCCCGGGGCAGCGGCCCCTGGAGGACCTTCTGCTTCCGCTTTCGCGCCTATACGCTCGGCCCTTGAAGTAAAACACCCCTCACGGCTCACCCCCGCACTGCCCAGCCGAGACGCTGACAGTGCAACCACCTTCTGTCAGTCGAACGGGCACGGCCCAACGATACGCAAACCGATATTCTGTAATATCAGTAGACAATCGATCGCAGCGAGCTCGATAGTTTACATGCATGACAATCTGTGCAGCGCTAAGCAGACTGCCCTTTCTTCTAATGCTCACGACACACACCTCGTGAGGTATGGGTAGCAGGCGCACACAGACGGCCGCAACTGTCGGCCCATTGAAGATGTCAAACGGCGAACCTTGTCTCATGCCCAAACAAGAAAGTGACGGACAACTCCTGTTATTCATCTCCCATTTTAGGTCGGAATTGGTATTGTCGATTAGAAAGAATTATTATGAAGGGAAAAGTCTTATGTCCAGCTGCTGCGCTGTTCCTTGATCCATTCCAACATGTGGACGTGGCCTCTCCTTGCGGCGGCCTCACACACGTGGACGTCCCACGTGCACCGCTGCTCGTGCGCCCACTGGAGGACGTGCAGGTGGCCGCCGAGGGCGGCCTGTCGACACGTCTCTTGGTCCCACGGGCAACCCCTCTCCATGCGCAACCACTGCAGCACGTGCAGGTGGCCGCCTCGCGCGGCGGAGGCGCACGTCTTTTCAGTCACGGAGCAACCATACTCCACCGCCGCGAGCTTCAGCGCGTCCAAGTGACCCGCCTGAGCAGCGCGGCTGCACGTGTACTCGCCCGCAGGGCATCCATTGCTCAGCGCATACTCCAACACGCCGCAGTGGCCGCTCTGCATCGGACGGCGGCACACATCACAGTTAAGGTCGAGTACTGCGATTTGTAAGGCAAAGGGGAACCGATCCCTCCGCCGCTGATGGCATGCGTTGGTGGGGAATGATGCCGTGAGATGGACAAAGTCATACATACCAACCCCACAAAACTCGCCAACACACTCCGCAACTGCAGGCTCAACACCAACATGGAAATAATACCCGTGGTAATGAGCCGCAAAGGTAGCCCATACACCCCGAACATTAACACCCCCGTGATAAGCGCGACAGGGATCTACCATTAAATCACCAGCATCACGAGAGAGAGAGAGAAGAGTGAGAGAGAGAACAAACACGCGACACCGTCATCGTAATAGAGAGACTGGCAGACAGACAACATCACGACAGCGGTGGTGGTGATCGGTCATTGACAAGCTATATGAAGACAGAAGACGCCCTTCCAGGCATCACGAAATAATCTATCCCGACGAAAATATTGTGATACCCATCACATTTAGAATCAAACGAAGATGTGTTACATTACCACATAACTATAAGATGCAACCGATGCAACTGTTATACAATCGATGCTAAGTAACGTAACAGACCCAGGCCCTCAGGGCAAGCCGGACTGAGGTAGTGTCAAGAAGAGGGGAGAACCTGGGCCGCCTTCTCGCATGTTGTTTCATCCCAGGGGCAGCCCCCTTCACGCGCGGCGATGAGAATGTGGAGATGACCGCCCTGCGCAGCGGCGGCGCAGGCCGACTCGTCCCACGGGCACCCAAACTTGACAGCCAACTGTAGCGCCTCAACGTGCCCCGCTCGCGCCGCGGAGGCGGTAGTGCGCTCGTCCCACGGGCACCCCTGCCGCCGCGCCCATCGCAGCAGCTCGATGTGCCCTCCCGCGGCGGCGTTGGAGCACAGCCGCGCGGACCAAGGGCACCCACTGTCCCGCGCCCACTTCAGCAGCTCTAGGTGACCACCCGCTGCAGCCGCGGCGGTGAGGGAGACGTCCCAACAGGGGCAGCCGTTGCCCCACGCCCACTGTAGGAGGGGGAGGTGGCCGTGCGCCGCCGCCAGTACGCCGGTCTGCTCATCCCACGGGCACCCTGCGCTCCGCGCCCAACGCAACGTTTCCAGGTGACCGCCCTTCGCAGCCGCTGCCGCCTAATGGCACCGACATAACATACGCGGCGACAGAGTAAGCAAGATGTGGGATGTGACGGCCTTGCTTGTGCGTGTGGTGAAGTGTGAAATCCATGCTAGTTACGTCTATGATAAAGGAAGGAGGAGAGGGCGATGAAGTAGATTCGAGACATTCGAGCGAAATGCTGAGAGTGGAAAGAAATGGAAGTGACTTGATACGGTGAAATTATATTGTGAACCTAAGACAAATTTGAAGGGGTGAAACGGACTAGTTGAGGAAAGGGAGTGCAATTAGTGGAAGTGTAACGAAATGTGACTGAATGTATTATAGGTTTAGACACGGTCCAGTCAAAGGCTGTGTCATGAAATGAACGCAGTTGAACGGAATGCAAGGCATTGGCGTGCATTGAGATGGAGCAGAGAGGTGTGGAGCGGAGTGAAGTGCAGTCCAATCGATTATAGATGACTTAAGTGGAGTGGGATGCAGTGGATTGGAATGGAATGGAGTACAACGGACTAAAAGGTGGTATGGAATTGGCTGGACTCGAGTGCAGTCGACTGCATTAAATGCCATGCAGAAACTAACAGTAGTATGGAGTGGAGTGGAGAAAATTGCAGAGGGTTGGAATATGATGGAGTAGTATGCAGAAGAATGGAGTGGGACAAAATGAAATGGAGTGGAGTCTCATGCCACGGATTGAAATGGAATGGAGCGCGCTGGAGTGGCGAAGAATGGAGAGGAGAGGCACAAAGTGGGATGGAATGGACCATAATAGGGCATCTGAATAAAATGATATGCAATGACGTGGAACGGAATAGAGTGGGGACGGACAGAAAGCAGTGGAGGTGGCGGTGGAAGGTGTGGGTCGAAATGGGACAGCGTAGAGCCAGATGCAATGAAAGAGAATGCCATAGCATGACAAGGAACGGAGAGCAACGGCTAGGAATATAAAACAGTTGAATGCAACTGACTGGCATGCAATGGAATGCAGAATCAGAGAAAGAGCACCTCGCCGACTAAAGTGGGGAGAGGGGAGCAGGGAGGAGGCTCACCGTCCGGTTGTCCCAAGGGCAGCCTTCCTCCCGGGCCCATTTCAGTATTTCCAGCCTTCCGTGCCCCGCTGCCTCCGTGCAAGTCCTCGAGTCCCACTGGCAGCCAGCCTGACGCATCCAGCGGAGCAGCTCAAAGTGGCCGCTCGCCGCGGCAGCAGCGGAGGTGGCGGCCGTCCAGGGGCAGCCCTCCACTCGAGCCCACTGGACCACCTCCAGATGACCTCCCCGCGCCGCCGCGGTACACGTTCTACTGTCCCATTCGATGGGCTCGGCGCCGCTCTCGTCGCGTGCCCAACGCAGGACCGAGAGGTGGCCGCCGAGTGCGACCCGCGCCGACGTCTGCGGCCCCCACGGACACCCCTCTCGTCGGGCCCACGCCAGTAGGGGCACGCTCCCGCAAAACTCGCCGACCTTGAGAGGCGTGCCGGCCGTGAGGCGCAGCTCGGCGAAGTTTTTCGGCCCCAAAGCACGGCCAAGCAGGTGGCGGGTGGTGGGTGGCAGGAGCTGCAACACCTGGAAGAAGCATGCCTCCGGGATGGCGTCCAACAACGACGGCTCCTCCGCATCGACCATTCCGACCAAGAGAGCGCCGTCCTTGGGGTCTGAACCCAGCACGGAACCGGACGAGTCCCGTCCCGTAAGATGGTTGTGTTACCCTTATTGTTACTTTGCTGACTTCGCCGTCCACCGGCGTGCAGCACGTGACTGTCGGCAGGCACATGCCGCTGGATTCGCGACATGTCATCGCCCTGCGGGTGGCGGTCGAGTCCTATTATTCGGATGATTCTGTTTTTTTTGGTTACAAGAAAAACTAGATGAGCACGGACAGGGAAAGTGGGAGGGGAAACAAAAGGGCAAGAGTGACAAGAGGATCACGGAATCCAAAGCACGGCAAAAGGAAAGCACTACACTGTGCACAAACCTAGCAGATTAAACTAAGGAAACTCCTAGGCCACGCCGAGAATGCAACACGACAAGCGGCGCCTCACGCGCCGCTCGAGGAAGCACGGGGACGCTTGCGGCCCATGGCGCGGGTGAAGAGCGCCGTAGCATGATTCTGTTTGTGGGGTTTTATTTCTGATTGTTTGAGTGTGGTTTTATGGTCAGATTGATTTGAATCTAGAGGTTTGCATATCCAATATCATGTGTACGGGACAGTAACTCTAGCGGTTACTGTTACCGTTAATTAACGGCGCGTCCCACCTGCAGGGCAACCACCTTGCCCGAGCAGTTAGACGCAGCCAACGACCAACGACTTCCCCAACGGTCAGCTCTAGCTAGCCCGTGCCTTATAAGCCGTAGCTAGCCACGAGCCTAGGCACTCTCTGCTTTCGCGCTCAGCCAATCTAGGCTTCGCGCGAATGCAGTCTCGACTCTAGTAGTCGAGTAGGGTGTCAATCTTACTTTCGTCCCATGCGCACTCGAGCGTCACGCGACACCTCCCCTCGTTCAGCTACAGCGTTCCCCAATATGCAGCCCGAGCAGTCTACATCCGCCGCAGCGGCCGACCCTCACGCTACCTCAATCGAACAACGCACAGCCGAACAGATTCGTACGGCAGTTTTGGCATCGGAACAACGGATAACGGAACAGTTTTTGGCGGCTAACGCTGCCTTACTCGCCCAGCTCCGAGAGACGACAACCATCCCTGCTGCTACCAATCAACAGCAGTCCATTCCCACCGACGCGACCACAGCGACGGAGGGTGGTAAGGCGGCCCCCGAGCCACCTATCGACCTGCTCGACGACGAACCCGATCCCTCCGCGACCGATTTCGTCGACTTCACCTACTACGGCGAAGTCATCCCGGCCGGCCTCGAACGTCCCCCTCGTGACGTCGAAGAGCCCCGTCTGTGGACCCTCACAGACGATACCGCCCGTACTCTAAGCGACAAGCGCACCCAAGCCGCCTACGACGAGTACTTACACATCGGGTGCTATGCCTTCTTCGACAGCTGCGCCAACGCGGCAATTGGCGAGGCTCTGGACACGCTGTCACAAGGCCCACCTCTATCGGCAGAGCAGACGGCAGCGATTACCCTCATCCGAGCGGGTCATCGCACCCACATGGCGACGGAGGAGGCCGCCCGTACTAGATTGGGCTTCCTCCGCCTCACCAAGGGCGGACAAACGAGCACAGATGCGGACCGCGTCTTTGCCGAATTGGCCCACGAGCGCTTTTGCCGACCGCGCCCTACCGCGGTCTCCGGCACATTGGATGCGCTTCGACAAGCGTTCGTCGACCGCACGCTGGAGGTCAGCCTACACGCCGCCAGCAAGGCCGCCGCCGGTGCTGCCTTCGCCAAAGTCACCCCGGACAGGCCCCCCGGTCCCGACGCACGAGCCCGCAAGGCCGCCGCCGACAAACGCAAAGCCACAGCAGCAGCAGCAGCGGCAGCCCGCGCCACCGCGCCTCCCAAGCCGACCGACTCGGCTAAACCGACCAAGAAATGACGGTGTGGCCCGCCGCGCCGATTCCTGCTCCCCGACATCTTCCTACATGCGCCACCGCGTGCGTCGAAGATGGCGGGAGTGGGAGCGCATCGGCGCGAGCGGCCAAGTCCTAAATTGGATCCGCCATGGCGTCCGGGTAAAATTCAAGCACGGCCTACGCCCCAAGCCCTTCAACCACGGCGTCTCTATGCTCGACGCGACGCCGGCCCAACTCGAGTTTCTAAACTCGGAGCTTCCCCGTTTCGAGGCTTGCGGTGCGTGGGAACGAGCGGACAACCCTCGCTACGTTTCCCGGATGTTTCTAGTTCCAAAACCCGGGTGCAACCAATGGCGTTTGATTATCGACCTCCGAGAACTCAACCGTTATTGCTCGACTTTCACCATGACATGCGAGACGCTCAAGCACCTACGTCACCTCTCGCGTCCGGGCGACTACTTCGTCTCCCTCGACCTTGCCGACGGGTACTACACCCTTGGCATCCGGGAGGAAGACCGCGACTTCTTCACGGTCAACTACCGCGGCACGCTATGGCGCCTAGCCTGCCTTCCCATGGGCTGGTCGGGCTCGGCTTACTACTTTTGCAAGCTAACCCAGGTGTTCACGAACCACCTACGACGCCCTCCGCAACCTATGCCAGCGACCACACCCCTCCACAGTCGCCGCCCTACAAAGCGCTTCCTCCGAAACGCGCGATGGCGAGGGACCCGGCTACTCCCCTACATGGACGACTTCCTTTTCCTCGCCGACTCCTACGCGGACGCCCTCCTACTACGAGAGCGTGTCCAAGCCCTCCTCGACACCCTCGGCCTCGAACGCAACCCCAAGAAAGGCGTTTGGACGCCGACTCAAGTCGGCGACCACTTGGGATTAACGGTCGACCTCCAACACGGCATGTTTCGCGCCCCCCCCCGCAAAGCTCCACCAGCTCGCGCAACAAGCCTCTTCCCTACTCGGACGGGCGGCTTCCAACGCCCGGTGGCTTCCTACACGCCACCTTGCGGCGTTCGCCGGAAAAGCGCAGTTCCTCTACCTCGCAATCGCACCCGCGCGCTTCTTCTTGCGCGAACTCCACGACGTGCTAGCCACACGGGTTGGATGGGGCGGACGCGTCCGACTCACCCACCAATTACGCCGAGACCTCGAGTGGTGGCGCACGGTCCCCACTCAGCACAACGGCCGGTCCATCTACAAACCTATCGAGACCGCCTACCCCCACGCCGACTCGAGCGCTTACGGTTGGGGTGCCGTTCTAAACGAGGACTCCAACTATCAAGCCCGGGGTTTTTGGGACGCTACCGACCGCCAACAACACATCACGTGGAAAGAACTTCGAGCAGTGCGACACGCGGTGGAATCCTTTCTCCCCCAACTCCAAGGCCGGCAAGTCCTCCTACACGAGGACAACACGGCGGTAGTCGCCGCCCTCACCAAGCTCACCTCGCGCTCTCCCGCCATGATGGCCGAACTCCGTCGCCTATGGTACCTCCTCGACAGCAACGACATCAACATCCGACCGCGCTACATCCGCTCGGCGGCGAATATATGGGCCGACAAGCTCAGCCGCGAGCTGGACTACGAGGACTGGCAGCTCAACCCTCGTATATTCTCCCACCTGCAACGCCGGTGGGGGCCGCACACTATCGACCGTTTCGCGTCTATGCTCAACGCGCAACTTCCCCGCTTCAACGCCCGCTGGCGCGACCCACTGTGCGAGGACGTCGACTCCCTACGCCTGTCCGACGACGCGTGGCGCCGAGAAAACAACTACTGCAACCCCCCCTGGTCTGCCCTCCCCGCCCTCGCGGCGAAACTCGCCCAAGCCCGAGCCTCTGCCACGGTCATCGCCCCCTTTTGGCCCAACAAACCGTGGTACCACGCGTTCACTCGATTGGCCACCGAAACACTACACTTCCCAGCGGCGCGGGACCTATTCTTTCCCGGCAGGCGCGGCAAGCCCGAGGGGGTCGGACCTCCCGCGTGGAGCATCGTGGCCTTTCGTCTCTAACCCCTTCGTGGCTCTACACCCGACGCGGCGCGATTGGGCGGGCGCTACGCCCGATACAATTAAACGCCCCTGTACAGCGCGGGCCGGCTCTGCGTACAGGACAGCCCCGCTACGGCCTGCGCCTCGAAGCAGCACAGGCGCCCTGGTCCGCCTCTCTAGCTGAAACTTTCCATAACCTCCTAGGTTCGGACAAGCTAGGGGCTACGGCGGTTGCCCTACTCAGGAGTTCCCTAGCGCCCTCGACGTACTCCAGCTACGGGAGCGCGCTGCGGCAATTTTTTATTTTTTGCACAGAGGAAAATATCGCCCCCCTACAGGCCACTCCCGCTACCATGGTCCGCTGCACCGCGTGGCTAGCCCTTCTCGGCACGGTCGCCGCAAGCTCCCTGCAGCCCTACTTCTCGGCCGTAAACAAGTTCTTTCGAGACCACCAACGCCAGCCCGTTGCTGTGGGCGACCTCCTGGCGGACGCCCGGCGTGGCTTCGAAATCCTGCAACACCGCCTCATCCCCGCCACCACGCGCCTTCCGTTACCCGCGCCCGTCGCCCTCACCATCCTAGAGGCCGCCGACACGCTACACCTCACCCTCCCGTGGACACCTGCAGCGTTCTCCCAACTGCAACGTTTTCGAGCCTGCCTCGCGGTGTGCGTCAATTACACTTTTTTCTGCCGGGCCGAAACTGGCGCCCGTTGTCAGACAGGCGACCTAGTGGTTGACCGACCCTCGCAGCAAATCTGCCTCTTCGTTAGGAAATCTAAAGGCGACCAGCGCCGCGACGCCAGCGACAAACTGGTTCTCGCTATCCCTATCTCCGCTAACCCTGTCCTAGCGGACCTGCTCGACTACTACACAGAGCAGCGCGCGGCTTTCTGCAACAAGTTCTACAAAAAACCACCCCCGCTCGCCTTCTGGAGCTTCTCACCTACAGAACCTTCCGCTGATTGGGGTGCCTCGTCCACCGTCTCCACCTGGCTCTCCCTCGCCCTCCTCACAGTCCGCTCGTCCGCGCCCGCCGGCTTTCAATGGACGTCGCACAGCCTACGGAAAGGCGCGGCGTCCGCTGCCAGCTGCATCGGCGCGCCCCTCCCCGTAATCAAATTTATGGGTGGCTGGGCCAAGAACAGCTATGTGACAGAAGGCAAATATATTGACCCAACCATGACCCCATCACCTGCTGCTTGGCGGTTCTTCGGCTGGCTCACTCCGTCCCCCCCACAACACTAATTCTGGCTGTGCAAGCCTTTGGCTTTAGGTTACTGGCAAACGTGCCCTAGGGTAAATGGTCAGATTGATTTGAATCTAGAGGTTTGCATATCCAATATCATGTGTACGGGACAGTAACTCTAGCGGTTACTGTTACCGTTAATTAACGGCGCGTCCCACCTGCAGGGCAACCACCTTGCCCGAGCAGTTAGACGCAGCCAACGACCAACGACTTCCCCAACGGTCAGCTCTAGCTAGCCCGTGCCTTATAAGCCGTAGCTAGCCACGAGCCTAGGCACTCTCTGCTTTCGCGCTCAGCCAATCTAGGCTTCGCGCGAACCCACCCACCCATCCCTATAATCCTGCGCTAATTGACCCCCAGACCCTGTCTGTGGGCGTCTTTTAGCCAAATTGTAAGCAAGCTGACATCTTTGGCAAACGTGCCCTAGGGTAAATTCCCTTTTTGCTCCTTCATCATTTTGCTTATTGGTGTTTACGGCGCCTTTGTATAAGAAACAACATTAGCATTTTGATGATGATGACAACAGAAAATCATCCGCCAGACACCAAAAAATGATCAAAAATTTCTTACAAGAAAAAGCAGTGGAGGCCACCAAGCAAGAAAAAGAAAGAAAGGAAGAAAAAACCTAAGCCCGAGGAACAGGAAGGCATGCCACAGCATCAGCACTGCCTTCCTGAAAAGCGTCGCGGAGATAAGAACCCAGAGTGCCATGAAGAGCAGCAGAAAGACGTTGCATGAATTCTCGTCGCACATCCCCCAAAAAACGCCGAAACGGAAGAGAAGTAGATCGACGAACAAAATGCTGCATACGGACATAACTGTCAGAGCGCAAGGAACGAGAGTCAGCGGCCCCCATGCCAGGGAAGCGACGTACAGCCACAAAAATAGCCAAGCGATCGACCAACTCAGCCGCCATCGGCGCCAACCGGCCCCCATCCTCCATGGCGAAGGGGTAGTAGTCATGGACCGACTGAACCGAAGGCGTGCCAAGCAAAGCGGAAGTGCGGAGGTCCGCATCAAGTTTGCCTTGCTGAGCTCCCAATGCAAGGCTGCCAGGGAGTGGAAGGCGAGCACCTATACGAGGAACGTTGGTGTTCGTGCGAGCACTTGTAACCGTCACATCAACAACAAGATGGCGGTGCGGAGCCATGAAGTCCAACCAAACCACATCCCCAGGACGATCACGTGAAGCTCCCGACCGAATACGGCGGACCTCCAACCGCAAGTCCCGGCCCTTAGTAGCTGACACCAAAAAATGATTGCCGGTGCGGGTTCTCTGCCAATCCCATATCCCGGGGCTAAGTTCATCTAAGAACCGGCCTCAAACTGTCCCATATCCCAGGGGCGCAAAAAAAAACAACAGTAAATAAAAAACGATTGATTTCCCTGATATACATGCTGCGCTGACTGTTGAGCGGTGGAGCAGCAAGCGCAGAAAGTACAAAGTACGGGTTAAAGGAATGGTTTTGATTACAAGCCAGTAAAGCAAGCAGAATAAAGTGGAATAAAATGGAATTACAGACAGGAAGTGTCAGACACGAAGCCAAGAAAAAGGGGGGTAAGGGTTTAGGGTTTTAGGGTTTCTTGTAAATGGGGGGCTAGGAGGGAGAGCAGAGTGACAGGAGGGTCATGAAATCAAGGACACGGCAAATGGAAGCACCCCATTGCGCACATACCCAATGGCATAGAAAACACGGAAAAAGACGAGGACCTCTTACGCAACGGTAAAAAAGTAACACGCCGAGGCAATCATCGGAAACGTGAATACGCTTGCGGTCCATGGCGCGGATAAAGATACCCGTGGCGAGAGATGCCAATGTGGCCTCCCATACATCGGAGGAAGAAACGGCCTCCACACCTTCCGCGGTGGCCGAAAACCTGCGCATGACGTTTTTGCGACTCAACGTGAGGGACGTGCATAGGGAGAGAAAGCAATCGGAGCCAAAGGCCAACATCTCGCCTGCATCCATCCCCGAAGACGCGGCTGCATGCTTGGCCAATTATCTCTGACGAAAAATCCGTGGCGTGGCCATCGAGAGTTCCAAATTCATTATCTCAAAACGAATTTAGCGTGTGTCGCGGGGCGACTCCGCAAACCCTTTGAGAAATTGTCGAACTTGTTCTTCCCATCGCAAATAAGAGCCGGTGTAGGAGACATGGGGCTAGAAATCGCGCGTCCGTCGAGCACCCTTGTTTCGAGTGCGATCTTCCGCGCTTAGCCGGGCTCGCACTCTCTAGTATTAAGTGTGCCTAGTGATAGTGGGTAGCGGTGGAGTCGTGCGCGGTCGCAATGGCCGGCGGATCCAAAAGCGCCGCGGGGGTGCGGAAATTACTCAAACCTTCCGTACCGGGTTTTCCGGCGGCGGTTCATCCGGAGGATAACCCTGCCGCTAGACATCGCCGCTCCTCCCGTCGCGACATTCCTCCTAGCTGTTGGTGTCGTGCTGCCGACCCTTGGGTCAGCTCGTCGTCAACAAGCCGGTCGACGTGTAGCGAGCGCCCTTTCCAAGCGTTGCTTCCCGGCTGTCCGTGGCAAGCTCCAACACCCTCAACCCGCCGCTGATCCGTCCGTGCCTTCCTCTCTAAAAAATATTTTATTGATACATGCCCCATCCCCCCAAATAGAACGGTATCTGAGGAGTACTCATTATTAGCGGAAAAACATATCGGACGGGACGAGCGGGAGATCTTAGTGCTAGTGTACGGAAATTATGATCTCCAAAACCCTCCGTACATAGCTTCCCGACAACTGCCGATCCCGCGGATCGCAGCCGCCGGTACCTCGTTTAGCCCCTTACCGTGCCAAGCTTGGCACGGCTACATGATTACTAGCGCCCACCGCGTGGAGGTAGAGGTAGGTGCCGACGGGCTTGCGAGCGCACCCCCCTCCGGGGCCGCCGCCGCTGCGCCGCCGGCGGGCGCCTCTCCCCATGACTACATGCGCATTACTTCGGGTATTGGCCGCAGTGTATTGGCGCTTTGCTCCGCCTCGCACGAGTATAGTTTCCGGGTGCCGTGAGATTGCTATATGATGGTTGCGCACCGGGTGTTGGGGTTTACTCGGGAGCGCGTTTCCCGCGCTCGGAAGTGTCTTCCTTGTAATGAGGCTCGTTCCATAATTCGTAAATCTGGATATTCCTCGACAACTTCGGGGCTACCATGTTGGGTGAGCGCTCGACAACCTCTGCGCATATGGATCACATCCCTCGGTGCCCTTGCTCATGATATTCAGATCCATGATCGGATTGTCCATGTTCTAAAAGAATTCATTATTGAGAAGGAGGCGTTTCATGGGCGGGACTCGCGGTTGGAGGTCCCTTGTACTTGGTATGGCGCCTCTCGGGATCGACCTATTGATGTCGTTTGGCTCGACTTTACTGCCCCGCATCGCCACCTTGTTTATACCACACTAAGTCAAAAGCTTTCCGATATTGTTGGGACCGATGTCGAGTTTGTGGTATCTTCGGCTAACAATGCGGTGGCGCCCGCTACCCTATTGTCTTGCCTACAACTTCCGGCTCCCGATGCTCTTGCTCGCTTGGGAGATTCCGGGGGCCACATTCAACGGGGCATTTCGCGCATTTTCGTGCTCGGGCTTACCTTGACCTCTTGGAGTTTTGCATACCTTCCCCACCGGACAATGTGAGGGTGAATTCGGGTACGGGTCGCGGGGATTTGGCTATCTTTTTCGCTTCACATGAGTCTACTCTCTACAGCCGGACACAACCGACTAAAATTAGTCGGTTGTGCACCTTGTGTAGTTAACGCTAGTACTCTTCATAGATTTGAAGATTTTAAAAATCCTGCCAACATGTGGCTGGCAACACTCCAAACTATCTCTAGACTGAAAATCAAGCCAAAACAAGCTCAGGTAAGTGGACTATTCTGGACCTGAACATGACCCTCCATATTGGAAAATGACCGCTCGCAAAGGCAAAATGTGAAATTCCAAGTTGTACAACTATTACTGTCAACAAATACAGCGCAACCTATTGCAAGGGCGCGTTCCACCGACCTCAACAGTGGGTTGAGTGTGCATCTTGAGAAGATTGAGAATTTTGGTGCATGTCTTGATTGTTTAATGAAGGGAAAGCACAACCGACTAATTTTAGTCGATTGTGCTAAACATGGGATTTTTAACTTTGTTTCGGAGTGTAATATTATACTTTGTACACTACGTCGCTTCAAACTCCATCTCATTGTCCACCAACTGCTAGCAAACACACGTCATCACATCTAGGCTATATGATAAGCCTCAAATGTGTCGGTTTGACCTCGTCGCTGCGAGATATCTGCATCCTAATGCTGCAAAACGTTGCTCACTCGTTCGTGGCAACCCAGCCGTATGCATCACCATGAATGATTTGTCCAATATGCGACATGCAAGTGAACATGGGAGTTATGCAGCTCATGACACATGTGCATTGGAACGTAATGATGCACAATTTGTATATACATGCCCTTTGAGAGATGACTTTTGTTGGATTGCTTCTTACTTATAACACCTACTTTGTTGGCTACGCACATGATGAATACATGTGTTATTAATGTGTGCCACTTCTATCTTTGCGTAGTGCACACTCCGCTTCCCCCTCCGCCATAACATGTACGTGCAACGTAAAACACTAGCAAGTCACCATGCTATTGGTCGATGTTCTCACCTGGCTCGGGTGCTATTGGTTCCACTCATTGCAGTTGCATCCCTTACCTCCAATTGACGCGCTACTTCGATCCCACAGACACCGACAGCAAAGCCCAGCGAATGACTCTTTCCCAGCTTCAACGTCCCAAGAGGCAATGCTTCTATTCTTGTAGCGGACTGCGGCTTCTTAAAAATGCATATGTTGTTCCTAAGTGCGAAAATGCTGACATTGTTGGCGGCATCCGAAGTCGCTGCCGGTGCTGCGAGCTTTGGTATTGCCACTGCAAAACAACACAACAGATCGCCGCGGTGAGGCTCTCAGCAACCTGCAAATATAAAACGACTCGTCAGCGAATGTTTAATGAGGTGAGTGGTATGCTTCCAGAAAGGATATTTGAAGTTTTGACGGGCAGTGCTGGCCTAACCTTGTCGGCAGGGTGACATACACGCTGCGGGTGCCGCTGGAGAGCTGCCGTACTTAGGATGTGCATATCCGCAGCACCCACGGCCGGGACACCATTCAACACGCTGCTCCACTGGATTACGTTGGTTTCTAATACGTATTTGAAGCGTTTTCATGTCGTTCACAGCTAAACAAGGAGCGATAGAGTCGCTGCTCTCCGCGGCATGTCTTGCGGATCCCGACGCCGATAATTTCAGAGCGAGTTTCCGACGGGCACGTCCTATACAAATACTAGACACTCCAACTCGCTTGCACCGAAACTGTCGCCGATGACCTGAAAACTAAGGTCTTAACACCCTGGAGACTGCTCGTGCCCATTTTGGGGGCCTGAGGTAGCCTCACGGCGCAGGTCCTCTAGTGAGAGTCCGTAGGCGTAGTGTTCGGCCAGAAAAAGGAACACCCGCTAATCAACAACCAAATCCGGGCGCACCACATCACCACCCGTGGTGTACGCCACTTGGCGAAATACTGCCGTCGAGAATACCTAGGCCCCCCCTCTATATCGATGTATGTGTCTCGGACAGAAACATCGCAGCCCGATGAAAGGGTTGGGCTAGACACTAAGCGTCCTTGAAAGCGGTGCGGCAGAAACGGTTTGTACAATCAGGTCGCGATTGTGGCGGTTAGCCTCTGAAGATGGCAATTGATGTTGTCGAGAGGCAATTGATGAAAGATGTTTCACTGCTGTACTTGGGCAGTAGATGTTGTAAATGAACAAAGGAATTGTTAAAAGGTTCTGTCACCTCCCTCTACTGCACTGGGCTTAAATAGGTTTCAGCCCAGACTAGTTACGCCTGCAAGCTACGCTTACGTGTCAGGCGTTAGTGCTGCTCAACCGTCGTCATCCGCCTCGAGACGCGGCCTGCCTAGCATTGGGTTTCACGACGCGGCTCCTTCTGCATTGGAGAGCTCGCTCTGGCGCGTCATCTGGCTGGTTAGATTAATTATGCATATCTGTACGTACCGGGAGGTACTGGTCGTACTGTAGCATCAGCACCATTACAATATTGCAGTAGCGACGTACCCACGAGTATACGTCCATCCTGTGGAAAAGCACGAATTGATATCCGTAACGAGTACCTGTACAATGTCCTGCAATGTACTGTTGCAGGACTGTACTCGTCACACTCGTACCCTCCCCCTCTTGACAGATCAATGAGGCCGCCGCGAGGCAGACCTCCGTGGTTCTTGGCTCCTTTACTGAAGCAATTACTGGGACTCAGGAATGCGCGCTGGGTGAGCGTGCATGAAGTCAATGTACGCCTGAGTCTTGGCGAACTTGCGCCATTGGGGCGTCTCCAAGAATTCTTGTAACGCAACTGTTCGATGCACCTCGTTCAAACGGTGCCAGACAGGTGGAATGTCGTCATCACTGAAGTGCGTCATGAAGAGCAAATATTTGCCTCGTCGTCCAGGTAACGACTTGATGCACACAGCAGAGATGTGAGAGACGTCGAACTCCTCGTCGTCTCCTTCAGGGACAGTCACTGGGACAGCTGGTCGTAGCAGAGCGGTAGAGCAGGGTCTTAAGTTATTAACGTGGAACACAGGATGTAAGCGTACTGTCGCTGGTAGTTTCAATCTGTAACTGTGTTTTCCAATCTGCTCCTCCACTGAAAAAGGGCCAAGCTGTCTGTCTCTGAGTTTCCTGTTCGGTTGTCCTCTGAGAAAAAGATTTGCTGTGACGACTGACACCTTGTCTCCCTTAGCGAAGTGTGGCGCTGTAGACGGTTCTGTGCGCGCTTGCATTTCGTCCTTGTGTAGCTGTAACACTGAGCGTACCAGGGTGTGCACTTCCTGTAACAATCTCAACCGTTCTGTTGCGTCTTGCGAAAAAGGAATTGATGGTCGCATGCTGAAGAGCAGGTCAGGAGGCTCCTCAGGAGAAAAACCAAAGTTAGCCTCGAACGGTGTGTGCTCAATTCCGAGTGCACGCGAAGCGTTGTACGCAAACTCCACTTGCGGTAAAAGTGTCGACCAGTCAGAGCCATCATAGCAACAGAAGCAACGAAGAAGCTGCTGAAACGTGCTGTTCACGCGCTCTGTCAGTCCGTCTGTTTCTGGGTGTCGGCTGGTAGACATGTTCAGACGCGTTCCAAGGCGTCTCCAAAGTGTCTGCCAGAAAGCGCTGACAAATTTCGGGTCGCGGTCGCTGATCAGCACACGGGGCAGTCCATGTAAGCGGTAGACTCCCTGTAAAAACAAAGTTGCAGTTTCTTCGGCAGTAATCGACTCTGTGCATGGCAGAAAATGGGCCATTCGAGTTAGATGGTCTACTACAATCAGCACACTGTTAAAGCCGTTGCTCTCAGGCAAGTGTGTCAAGTAGTCAAGACCAACTGTGTGCCACGGTCTGGGTGGAACAGGCAATGGGTAAAGAGTCGCGGCCATCTGCGGTCGAATCTTCGCTCGTCGGCACACGACGCAGCGTTCACAAAAATCTTTCACATCTTGGCGGATTCGTTTCCACCAGAATCTGTCGAGTGCTTTAGCAAGAGTGCTAGCAACTCCTCTGTGACCAGCTGACGAACTTTCGTGCAGCTCTGTGATCAATCTCAGTCGGAGCTCAGAGTTCTGTGGAATACAGAGGCGATTGAGACGCCAAAAGTACCCGTCTCTGGCTTCTATCCGGCTGTCTCTTGTCCACTCACCATCGTCCCCATAAAACGAATCTCGTGAGAACCCCTCGCGAATGAGATCAGCGAACTCAGGGCTCAGCTGCAACGCGTCAACAGTCAGTGAATTTAACTGTGCGTCTTCAAACAGCAGCTGGGACTTCCGTCGTAATTCTCGATCTGACGGAACCTCGCCATCCCAAAATAAGGGTACTGTGGCCTGAGGTACGAAGTCTGGGCGCCGGCTTAACGGGTCAGCTTCGTTCAGAGCTCCCTTGCGATATGCAAGTGTCATCGAGCCCACAAACGGTTGCAAATCCCGCAGGTATCTTGCTTGCCGCTTGTTCAGCCTGTTGTTCGGTTGCCTGAGCAGATGTCGCAGTGTGTCGTGGTCTGTTACGACAAGGAACTTAGAACAGCCTTCAAGATAGCACCTCCAATGCTTGACAGCTTCGCATACGGCCAAAGCTTCTAAGTCGTACGCAGAGTAAGTGTTACCACGCTCAGCTGGATTCAGCTTACGCGCCCAGTAAGAGACTGGTTGAAGACCGCCTCCTTGGTCTTGCAACAGGACTGCTGCAATCCCCACTGTTGAAGCATCTGTAGCTACGGTGAACGTCGCGTCCGAGCCGACCTCCGGAAGGATCAGGCATGGCGCGGAAATGAGCCGTAACTTGAGAGTCTCGAAGGCTTCCAAACAGGCAGGCGTCAGCGTAACCTTCTGTGGCTGGGACTTCCGCAGTAAGTCCGTCAATGGAGCCGTAAGGTCGCTAAAATGGTGTATAAATCTCGCATAGAAGTTGCAGAACTGTACGAAACTGCGAACCTCCTTCTGCGTCTTGGGCACTGGCCAGTCTGCAACGGCCTCGACTTTCTTTGTGGAAACCGAAATTTTCCCGGCTGACACAGTGTAGCCCAGATACTCCATTTCTTGCAATCCGAAAAAGCATTTCTTAAGGCGTAATTTCAGCCCTTCCTCCTTGAATCGCTGTAGCACTAGACGTAGGTGCTCCAGGTGCTCTTCCAGAGTTCGACTGTAGATACAGACGTCATCCAGGTAGACTGTCACGAACTTATGTAAAAAGTCGCGAAGAATGTCGTTCATCATCCTCTGAAAAGTGGCTGGTGCATTGCACAGCCCAAACGGCATGGCGACCCATTCCATTAAGCCATCAGGGGTCTGAAAAGCCGTCTTGTGAACGTCCTGATCACGCACTCGAACTTGCCAGAATCCAGAAGCGAGGTCGAGGTGTGTGTAAAAATTCGCGTCCTTAAGTTCGTCCAGTGTGTCATCCACTCGCGGAAGTGGGTAGGCGTCCTTACGCGTAACCTCGTTAAGGCCACGGTAGTCAATGCACAGTCGTAGCGAGCCATCAGCCTTTCGCACAAAAAGAATTGGCGAGCCGAACTCACTGTAGCTGGGGCGTATCAAACCAGCTTCCACTGCGTCTTTAAGCTGTCGATTAAGCTCAGCGCGCTCTGCCGGTGACAGTCGGTTCAGACGTTGACGTCGCATCGGGCCAGTTGTGTCAATGGGGTGATCCCACTGTCGGCTTACTGGCGGAGAGTCGACAGGTTGCAGTAACTCCGGGAAGTCTTCAAAAAGTAACGACCGGAAGTTGTCACGTTGTTCTGCTGTTAGTTCCTCTCCAGTGTGAAAGTCTGGCGTTTGTTCAGCGACTGACGTAAGTTCAATGACGTAAAAATCAGCATGACGTCCTCTGCTGCGGCGCGTCTTGCGCATGAGCTTTTGAACTTTCGTAGATGACAGTAGCAGACACTCAGGGCGTCGTTCCTCGAGTGTAGTCTCCACAGCTGTACCGTCCATCAGTGTAAAAATTCTGGTTGTACCAAATTGTAAAGAGGCCTGTTCGTCATCAAGCCATGGTAAACCCAGGATTAAATCAGCTGTACGTAAATCACGTAAGACATAAAAAGTCCGGTGAAACTCGTGTCGAGCCAGCTCAAAAGTGACGTCGCAGACTGTCGTAGAAGTCACTCGTTGTCCATTAGCGAGTCGAACTGGGGTTTTACTCGCAGACTTCCGAGTCTGTAAAGCAAAGCGTCGTACAAAGTCCTCTGACACAAAATCAAGTGTCGCAGCGCAGTCCACTAATCCAGAAATTTGGTGTCCGCCATCAGGAGTTTTCACAGACAGCTCAGCTCGAATTAACGGGCGAGCTTCCGTGAGGTCAGTCAGTAGTGCTGTAGCTGGCGAGGAAAATTGTTGCAGCGTAGCGATGGACTGTTCCGAGTCGTCTGTTGGTACAGGTACCGAGTCGGGTTGATCAGGTGCTGTAGATTCTGAAAAGTCGTTAAACGCACAATCTGCGTCGACTAACCACAGCTGTACAGGCCAAGGGGCTGGAGCAACCACCTCCTGTTGCGCTGGGTTCTCCAGTGACTGACGTGTAAAAAGCTGTGTCCTTGCTGGGAATTCTTGATAGAGTTTCCAGTGCTTAGTCACCTGAGTAAATTTCGCCCACTTCGGTAGTACAAATACAGCCATCGTAGATGTCGGAGATGTTCGACGACAATCCTCAAAATGCTGCGCAATCTGCTCAGCTAACTCCCAGGGTGGGTTGATGAACACCCTCTCTCCTGTCAAGTCTCTGTCTAGAATCGAGTCACTCGGCGAACAGTGAGGTAAGTCACCGTGCGAGTTAAGACCTTCATCATCAGCACATCCCTCCAACGTGAAGTTGAATCGTGCATGCAGAGGGTCAAAGACTGAGTCAACCAGTTTCCAATCAACTGAACGTCTGGTTACAGGTTTACGACTCTGTCTCTGCTTAGTCTGACGACGACGACCTGCTACTTGCGTTACAGGTGTCGCAACTGTAGTCGATGGAGATGCCGAAGGTTTATCGACGACCTCTGTCGCTAACAGTGTCTCAGAATGAACAGTAGATGTAGCCGGCTGCTCCAGTTCATTTGTAGAACAGCCTTGCCACCATCATTGCTTCTTAGGTTGCATTGGTGCCTTGCCTTTGAACTCCGGGCATTGGAACAAACGATGTCCCTTCTTGTGGCACTTGAAGCAGAGTCCTTCGTCCATGTGTCGCTTACGCTCCTCTGCTGTCATTGCATTTGCGATTGAATTAAAATCTTCGCGGCCGGATGTTTGACCACGTCCACCATTGTTGCCACCACGACCACCATTGTTAC
Organism: Tetraselmis chui; assembly: GCA_026401115.1. NCBI lineage: Eukaryota > Viridiplantae > Chlorophyta > Chlorodendrophyceae > Chlorodendrales > Chlorodendraceae > Tetraselmis > Tetraselmis chui. The sequence goes on from JAPMLY010000122.1 coordinate 215,182, forward strand.
CACCTCCACGTCCACGTCCGCGGCCTCGTCCACGGCCACCCTTGTTACGTTTCCAGACGTTAGAGGCTTCCTCAAAAGGGTCTTCAAGGTTGCGCTTGCGAGAGGACTGGGTAGATGGTCCAGCAGCAGACCTTGCATTGCCTAGTTCCGGCGAGTCTGTCACGACGTCATTCAGAAAGTTTTGTAGCTCCACGAGCGTAATCCGGTAACCTAGTTGAGCTCGGTGTGATCTAGCCAGTCTCTGGAGGTCCACGTTTGCAAGGCCAGTAATGAAGCGTACACACTGTAACTCAGCTGTCAGGTCTTGACGAGAACGACGTAAGTAGTCGTTGTACTTCTTAGTAAAAAGCGCGTAACTCATCGTGTTGCTCTGCGTAAAACTTAGCAAAGCGGTAATTGCGTCGTCCTGAATGTTCGGAAGAAACGTAGACTTGCGTATCTCCGCAACAAGCTCGTTGTACGTAGATGGAATTGGAGGCTGATTTTTCCGGTTCAACCACCAACCACCAAGGAGTCCAGAAAACTGTGAAGTAACCCAGAACACTGCATCGTACGAGTCAGCTGCAATCCCAAGCATTACAAAACGCTGAGGCTGAGCTTCGAGCCAATCCTCCAGTACAGGTGGGTCTTGACCATTCTGGTACGGCGAAGTAATTGCCGCCTTACGCTGAGTCTCCGTAAGAGTCACAGATAGTCCAGCAAAGTTTTGGGTAGGCATCGGCGTTCCCATTCGTAAATCTGTAGGTCCCACTCCAGTCAGTCGGTTGATGTGTCCAACAATCAGCAGCCAGACAGAACCAGAGTCGACCGTCGTAAACCGGGGGTACATGTGGAGTTGTCTCGGGATAGACGTGTCTTCATGCATGACTGGAACATGTTGTGTCATTGCTCGATAGAAAGATTCCCACTGAGTCACGTAACCAAAGTGAAGTAACTCACTCTTGTGCTTCTCAGCACGAAGTAACCCCTTCTGTGAGGGCGTAAGTGTCAGACCGTCTATGTTGATGGTTTCCGGGACGACGTAAGTGCCATCCGGATTAACTGTCGATTGTTCCAAAACAACCTGCTCGACCTGAGCAGGTGTACGTAAGTTGCTCGTAGCAAACAGGACAGGAATAGACGCAGAGTACACGTAGACAAGCTGTCGTCCTTGAGGTAGCGTAACGTTAACAGGTTCACCACTCAACAGCGTCAAATCATCCGGTGTCAAAACAAGACCGGTCTCCTCGTGTAACTCGCGAATAGCAGCGTCGACAGGCTCTTCGTTAGGTAAGACAGAGCCAGCAGGGAACCAAGTTCTACCAGTACGAGGCTCACGCTGAAACACCAACTTCAAATCCGACGATTTAGTTCCTCCGACGTGAATTACCAAAACCACGTAATGTCCAGCTCCGAGAGAAGCCATCTCGACTCAAGCAAACAACTTCGAGCAGATCAACAAGCAACGAAAGCGTGCGTCGACCAAAGAGCTCCGAAACCAGTGTGGCGGTTAGCCTCTGAAAGCTAAACGCTAGCACAAATCTGTTCTAGTCTGTCAAGTCTTGTTGTTGCAAGATGGCAATTGATGTTGTCGAGAGGCAATTGATGAAAGATGTTTCACTGCTGTACTTGGGCAGTAGATGTTGTAAATGAACAAAGGAATTGTTAAAAGGTTCTGTCACCTCCCTCTACTGCACTGGGCTTAAATAGGTTTCAGCCCAGACTAGTTACGCCTGCAAGCTACGCTTACGTGTCAGGCGTTAGTGCTGCTCAACCGTCGTCATCCGCCTCGAGACGCGGCCTGCCTAGCATTGGGTTTCACGACGCGGCTCCTTCTGCATTGGAGAGCTCGCTCTGGCGCGTCATCTGGCTGGTTAGATTAATTATGCATATCTGTACGTACCGGGAGGTACTGGTCGTACTGTAGCATCAGCACCATTACAATATTGCAGTAGCGACGTACCCACGAGTATACGTCCATCCTGTGGAAAAGCACGAATTGATATCCGTAACGAGTACCTGTACAATGTCCTGCAATGTACTGTTGCAGGACTGTACTCGTCACACGATGCTGCACGGATCACCCATGTTCAACAAGCTGCCCGTGACTCACCAGTCAATAATTTGAAGAGCGGCAAATTTTCCTGAACTACATTTTTTGTAAAGAATCTTACCCTGGTTCGTGGTAATAAAACTCTGGGAAATGGTGGGAGAAAAAGACCAAAAGCACAACTGGTTCTGGCTGTAGAGACTAGTTTCAAGGTGCCATCCGATTGCTATACGATGGCTACGAACCGGGTGCTGGGCCTTAGTGAGGAGCGCGCCTCGCATGCTCGGAGCCTCATTGCACGAGGTGCAATGAGGCTCCTCCCGAGTCTCGTGGGTCTAGATCTTCGTCGACAATATTGGGCACTTCTATGTCGGGTAAGCGCTTCATTGTTGCTATGCTTTTATGGACCCCATCCCCAGGTGCCCGTGCTCTTGGTACGTAATTCATCTCCGCGATCGGATTGTCCACGTGCTTGAAGAGTTCATGCTTGAAGCGGGGGCTATTGAGGGGCGAGACTTGCGGTTGGAGGTCCGCCGTATCCGGTCGGGTGCTTCTCGAGATCGGTATGGGGATGTGGTTTGGTAAGACTTCATGGCTCCATACCGTCAACTATCTTGTTGATGTGACGGTCACAAGTGCTCGCACGAATACCAATTTTCCTCATATAGGTGCTCGTCTCCCACTCCCGGGCAATCTTGCATTGGGAGCTCAGCAAGGCAAACTCGACAGGGACCTCCGCACCTCCGCTTTGCTTGGCACGCCTTCATTTCAGTCGGTCCATGACCACTACCCCTTCGCTCTAGAGGATGGGGGCCGGTTGGCGCAGATGGCGGATGAGTTGGTTGATCGCTAGGCTATCTTGGTGGCCGTGCGTCGCTTCCCTGGCATGGGTGTTTAAGACTCTCGTTCACTGCGGTTTGATAGTTATGTCCGCATGCAACATATGTAGTTCGTCGATCTACTTATGTTCCCTTTGGACGTTTTTGGGGGGATGTGCGGTGAGAATTCATGCAACGTCGTTTTGCTGCTCTTCATGGTACTTATTTGGGTTCCCATCTTCGCAATGCTTCGGAACAGGGTAGCGGTGATGATGTGGCATGCCTTCCGGTTCCTCGGGCTTGTGTCTGTGGGGTTTTTCCTCCTTGCTCCTTTTTGCTTGGTGGCTCTCACTGATTTTTCTTATCGTAAAAATAATGAATAAAATATTGTACGAGCGCTGGTGGCAAATAGACATAGTCGCTATATCGCTATGCAGGAGCCGCGCGCGAGTGCTGTGCTGTCGAGGTGTTGCACGACCGTGCGCGGCGGGTGAGACGTTAGTACAGTAGATACGCAGTCGTCGCGCTATTTAGCTCTACAACAGATTTGCTTCGTCTTGGTTAAGCGCGGTTTCTTTCTGTCCCACGACATCGTTTGAGGAATATAATCCCGTAAGAGTAAGCCCGGTGCTGAAGCTCAGCCCTCTAGATGTTCACTATCAGCAAGATTACAAGATGTCCGATACCACTATTTGTGACAGCCCAACAGGGGAGCGGGGCCCAGCGACGATTATGTACACCGACTTGCTTCGTCTCAGCGAACACAGCGTATCTATCAAATTAGCGGAGGGTGTGAGCAACGAAGGCTTCCTCATTGTGGACCTCGGTGCGAAGCTTGCAGATATTCTGAGGCGCCCAATGCCAGCTACCAAGTCGCTGCTATCGTATCTTCGGAAACAGGACCCCGGCATAAGTTGGACGGGGGTCGTAGAATGGGGAAAGTATGCGACGTCGGAACAACACTCGTCACAAAGAGCAAATAAAGACTGCCAAACTGCAACACCTCGCGAGACAGCGCCGGTTCAAAAAGCCCACAGCAGTGCTTCCAAGGGCGTATGGCCATACTCGCAGGTCGGAATATATCGGGACCGCGCACAGCTGCGACTCGCTCGACCTGGGAGCTACTCTGAGAGTGTCGACTGCGTTTTGGCGGACCAGCTGCTGAGCAGCAGCGGCATCCTTCACCAAGTAGCTGCGAGCTTCCTCGCCCACTTTTGTTCAGCCCACTATGTTAAATCCCACGAGGAGCTCTACGACAGTGACTCGACGTTATTGGATGCATTTCACTACCCTACCGGCGCCCCTGCAAGAACACGGGTTGTCAGCGGTGAGACTGTGACAGTGCACCCTTGTCCTGCCCGTGTCGACACGGGCCTCGTCACCGTCGTGGTCGACGACTGTCCGGGTTTGGAAGTATATCTACCGACGCAAGATCAGTGGCAGAAGGTTATCATGACACCAAACCAAGTTGCGGTGTTGGTGAACCGCGACTTGGTTGCACTACTCCGTGGCGAGCAGTCACTCGCGCCCACGAGGTACAGAGTGACGCGACCAGATTCAGCTGCGGACAGTGGCGTGAAGGATGGGCGACTGTGCTTGACATATGAAATCCGAACAAGCCCAGCTGGCGCTCAGCGCATAAATGGGGACGTCAAAGGCAAGAGCGGGCAGCAGAAAAGGGGAGAGGCCGCGGGGAAGGGCCAGTGCGCGATATGCTAACTGGAAGCATTTCCAAACAATTTTGATACGGTCCTCCAGCTGGACATTTTGATAGCCACATGCACAGAATGACATAGCAATAAGTGCACTCTTCTGCTACGTTTATGCATCCCAATAATGGCAGGCATGAGCGGTATCACAATCAGCAAATGTAAAGAGATTTGCGAACCTGCTGCTTTAAAGAGTCGCACGGCAATAAAGAATCGAGGTGATCCTTAATCCGAATGAATGGTTGTGAAAGTAAACCCACACAGCCCATCTTCCACTAATCTATGAAACTATGACCGTCTGTCCTATTCAACAACACAACAGAGTTGTGTGCGAGTATGTGCAGACGGGAGAAGCGTCCATACCGCCGATCAATCAGTCGCTTCAGTTTTTCTCCCACAGACATGGCATCAGAGATTTGAGATTATGCATATCAGGAATGGTGGGTCCCGACCAGTGGCCACTCCCGTGCTTAACCTGCACACACACACACACACACACACACACACACGCACACAGCACTGCCTCAGCCCATTTTTCAGCGGCAAAGCTGCCAATCAAGGTATCAGATGCCGAAGGGAAGGGCACTGCTGCTGTCCCGGTCGAGTACAGCGGGCGCACCAGCACTGCCTCCAGTCCCACTTCCCGCGCAGATGTCACGTTACGCACGCTGTCATCTAGAAACACAGTGGAAGCGGCCGTGCCCCCGATCTCCTCCAGCGCCAATCGAAATGCCTGCCCCGAGTGACACGCATCAGGAAGCAGTACCTCGATGCAACTGGCACAGCTACACACCGAACATAAGCAGCAGCCGAGCACAACTGCATCAGAAAGATTAGTCTGCTCACCTTTGGGTTCGGCTTGCAAATGACGGGAGCTTTTCGCCCGTCCAACAGCATCCCCCTCACTCCCGCGGCGCTCATAATCGACTCAAAGCTGATAATGCCCTGAGGAAAGGCGGGTTCGCCGTGTCACATGCATGCATTTCGACGCCAGTGCGACAGCAACACCTATAGTCCCGTGCAACAACAACAAGCCGTGATGCAGGCGTGCTGGAAAGACGGACCTGGAAGCACTCTCTTAAGCCCAAGAGCTCCAGACACTTCTCTGCGTGCCAATGATCCGCATTGGTAAAGATCCACTTCGGCAGGGGGATGGAGTCCAGCACCTCCTTCAGTGCTGGGTCCGTAGATAGGTGCTGTTCGTATGGGATCTGGTGGTGTACGTACTTGTGCCAATCGTCGTAATCAATGTCATGTCCGTTCGCCTTTTATCACGCACGACCACAACAGGGAGATGGTGTAAGTGCTCGATGCCCTCCAGCCGTGAACGACCGAGAGGAAAGGAGGGGAGTAGAAGTGGTGTCATGCTGCTGAGTCTCGACTTACCACAAGGCCTGCTAATGTTGTGCCGTGGGTGATGTAGTAGTGCAGGCACTCCTCCTTCACTCTCTCCTCTGGAACACTCAGCTTCTCCCGCATATAACCTGTTTTGTGTGCGACAATTCAAAATCGAATCCACCGCATCAACTCCCGTTCTTAGCAAGCTGCATTGATAGCCATCACTGGCAATCTGCTCCCCTTCACAAACCGCTTGACAGTGGTTGGCACCCAAGCATAAAGTGATACGCTTCGTTTTTCATTCGGATCATTTGCGTGTGAATTTTGCGAGCTAACGAGGCGACGTAAGTGCGTACGTGTGTGAAAGAAGCAGCCCACCTTGGATATAGCCGAGCACGGCCGCAGGCATGGCTGCCACCTGATACAGAGTGTCGTCGAGATCGATGAGCATGTGGGTGTATGGTCCAGAAGCCTCCCAATCCGGCGGTGGGTTGCCGTTCTGCTGCGTGTCCTCCGCCGCGCCCACCGCGTTGAGGTCGACCGGGTGAGGTGTCATCCTTGCCGTCCAGCTAACAGCTCTGAACACTTTCACCCAAGATTCCACCAACACCCGGAGATACAGGTATCGTGCACGTTAGTACTTTGGCCGTGAGCTAGGCTGGGATGATCGTTGCAGCACCCGTTCTTATTAGCGCTGCCAGAGTGAAACGTGCAACTGTATGGACGTAGTGTCTACACAAACACCTAAACGAGCAAGTGCCGGAAATTACGCGACTGCTGATCGAGCGTGTTGCGGAATGCACAGTGCCAAAGTCCAAGACCCTTTGAGGTCAAACCACGAGCAAGAAACTTTCCTTGGTCTCTCTCAATATTGCAGTGTAGCCATAACTGTGCGGAAGGACTGCCATCAACAAAACTGTGCGCAAGCCCCCACGACAAAACGAAATGCCTTTAGTCGCTGCTGCGGGGTGTACCTCAATTCGCTACCGGTCAAATACAGTCCTGCAGCTGAGCTTTGCTTCTTCGTAAGGTGGAAGAAGGCGTGCCGAGGAATAATTACAGTGTCGCTGAAGCTAGTGCGCTGGGAGCGTTAGACGAGTGTCGCTTCAGTAAGGCGGTCGTGCTGTGATGGTTCAGTCGTCAGAAAATCTGTTGCGTCAACTGTTGAAACGAGTCGCGTCCATCAGCGCTAGCGACATTGGTCACGCGGCCCTTTTCCGGTACAGGTACGGTATCGCTACTTCGCTCCTACATAGTTGCAGAGCAGTGGATATAGATACACTCCTCCACAAACGTCCGGACATGCATTATCTTATACATAAGCTAGTCAAGAACACGCTCCCCTCTCACCACATCAAGCACGACGACACCTGAGTACCACCCAATTGTAGGAGAGCCGGAAAACAAGCAGTAAAGCGTCATCCGGGGTGGTTAGACCTCAGCTTAAAGCGGGTGTTGTCGGTGGAGTTTGTCGAATAAAGCCCATAAATTCCTATGAAATTGTCTGAACTACACACCTCGTTGTGAGCGCCACGCTTGGGCATTGCTCAAGCGCTCACACCAAGCTGCGTATTACTCGTGTTCCAAATAACCTTATTTTTGGGGACTATTTGGAGGCGGTTTGGAGGTCTGGGTGCAGTGTTCAATGTGCGAGGTTTGGTTTGCGGGTGTGTGAATAGAGCACGGAAGTTCGCACCGCACGCACGGGTGATGTTTTTGGAAAGCAAGCGAGCAAAACGCACATGAAGCAGGTTTGGATAAACACTACATGCTGTAAACATGCGAGGGCGGTTGGCTTAGGGAAGGGGCGAGGTCCAACTTGGCCGTTAGGGACGCATCACGTTGATGGTGGTGTTTGGAATGCTTGGGTGTGTGGCTATGTGCTTGTGCCAACCACACCCGCCCAACGCGTGGCACGCGTCGGGAATTAGGCTCGAAAATCAGTAGGCATAAAGAATTGGTAAACACATATCAACAAACTCCGCACAAATCGCCTCATGAGGTGAGCCGAATTCGATGGGTGTTGCTTGGCACTGCGTCTCAGCTTTGCCGGAATAATTCGTAAATAACAATAATTCACAGAAAATCAATTTGTGATTGTTTAAACTCTGGAAAAGGTGCGTTCGACGCGCATTGTAAAGATTCGTCCAACGGTACCTGTTTTAAAATGTTTTTACCATATTTGAGTAAGTTATGATGTTTGAACATTGTGGCCGAAAGCGGCTTGCCCTTGGGTTGCGCGCATATCGGTGGTAAGCCTACATACGCGATTTAGTGTGTTTCCCCCACAGCGGCCTATCCAACACCTCCTCCCTCCGTCGCCTATGCACTATATTTGCGCGACCGTCGCACCATCATTCATATTGCGGCGTTGTGCGCCCGTTGCTCTTTTCGTATAGCCAGCACAACGAGTATTTGAAAGAGCGTGCCGCACGGGTGCGGGCGCGATAACCCTAAGCACACAAGCCCGGCAGTGTTCGAATTCGCCCCTCGTAGTTGTCGGCGCATTCCATTTTGCGTGCAAAAGCATTGCCTAGGATTTCAGGAGACTTGTGAATGGAATCGACGCTTGGTTACATTTTTTAACTTTCGAAGGTGCGACATATTGTCCGGACTTTTGTGGAGGAGTGTAAATCGCAAGTGCAACAAACAAACGCTCGCGCCGCGCTACTTGTCACTTGGTCGCGCTGTTTGTAATTAGTATTAATTTTTTACAAGAAAAAGCAGTGGAGGCCACCAAGCAAAAAGAAGAAAATAGGGAAAAACCTGAGCCCGAGGAACAGGAAGGCATGCCACAGCGTCAGCACTGCCCTCCTGAAAAGCGTCGCGGAGATAGGAACCCAGAGTGCCATGAAGAGCAGCAGAAAGACGTTCATGAATTCACGTCGCACATCCCCCCAAAAACGCCGAAACGGAACATAAGTATTTCGACGAACAAAATGTTGCATACGGACGCGCTGGTTGTCAACGGGCGGGGGCTGACGTCGCAGCTCGACGTGACATCACGCTGACGTACCAGTACTAGTACATAACGTACATCAGGAATTCTGCATGACGCATGATATCTAACTTCTAAAGTTGATTATAAGGCTGATGTCAGATATTACTTGACTTGAGTTATTCCGCGATAAAACTGTACCGAACTCAAGTAAAGTGCGCTAATCGGATGTCGTAAATAGCTTGAGTTGATTTCAGAATGACGTTTTGAACTCATGTGGCCGGCTTTTCGAGGTCGGCACTTGAGTTTGAGGCCCGAACTCAAGTGGCCTCCGCAAACATGAGTTCGGCCCCGGAATCCGCGCCAAGAAAAATGCGGGCACATTTCGTGCACGCCATCGCCCTCGCCGCTGGCCCCGCCAAATAAACACCACGGCGGGCCATCTCTCGTGGCTGCCACCTCTCCCGCGCTATGGAGGGAAGGGCTGCGGACCCTAGCCCCGGCGGCCAACCAGGAGGAGACGCAGTCGTGCGTGCTGATGTTGGCGATGGCGGGGCTAGCGATAAGGCGCCGCCCGCCACTCCCGCCGGGCCTCCACTGGCGGCCTCCCCGGGCCAGACGCCCTCCTCGGGCGTAGGCCCTCGGACCCAACTCCTATTCAACGACGTCGTTGACGTGTCCGGTGGAGCGTCGGAGGGGGGTGAGGACGAAGACGTTGGCGGAGATCTTCCCCAAGGCGGCGACGCAGGCGGTGTCCAACAGTTTGCCGCCAAGACGAAGGCCGGCAAGAAGCTTCCGCCCGCCAAGGCCTCCAAGCCTCCGAAACCCAACCAGGCGGGGAAAAATACTGTCCCGCAGTGGAAGGTCGGGGAGTGCCTGGCAGTGTTCGACGCTTGCGTAGCTGCAACGGAGCGGCAGGTGGAGTCGCAAACACTCGATCGCCAAGCTTGGGCGGTCGAGGAGTATCCTGCGAAGGTGGACGACGTG
>JAPMLY010000122.1:227500-270000 GCA_026401115.1 Tetraselmis chui
AAGAACCAGTCTACAAATCTGCGCAAACATGTGGGGGAGGGAGCAAGACAGACAAGCACATCGTAAGACACTCCGGCAAAGCACAGTCCACTAAAGCATAAACAAGAACCATAGACATCCCCCATACTTACACGGGGAAGAACTCTTGAATGGTGGTGCGGCCAATGCCGCACATGCCGGCTACTGCGCCAACAGGGCACCCAATGGCCAACAACCGCAGCACCGCCATCAGTTTGAGGCTGAGCGGTGCTGCCGGACGGCCTGGCCCCTGCGGGTTGTCGTTCTCAAAAACCCCGGAGTCCCTCATCCGTCTTAACATGTCGTCAAACATGGGCTTGGGGATCCTAAAGGTCGCGCGGAACTCGTCGTAGAGAAAGCTACCGACATCGTTAACGCCGGGGTGTTGGACGTAGTCCGTCCACCAATAGCTCTGCCGGTAGTCCCGCGACCACCTCGCTGCACCGGTGAAACGCTGTCCCCCAAACCACCGTTGCTGCTCTTCATGGGTCCCGTACCGAGGCCTCCGTTTGCGGCCAATACGGCGGAGGCGGAGGCGGCGGCGGCCCACGGACTGACGGCTGTTGGCCTTATGCGAGGCGATGGTTGCTGCGCTGAATAGTAGCGTGGCCGCTGCGAACGCGGCCGCGATCGTGAGGTACTGCCGTTGTTTCACCATTAAATACAATCGAATAGCGGCGCTAGGGAGGGCACGACGGTGATGGTGGGGAGTGACGGTATGACGGTGATGGTGGGAAGCGCAGCGGAGTTGTTTGGGGAGGGCACGACGGTGACGGCGGGGAGCGCAATGGAGTTGTTTGGGAGGGCCACGATTTCAAAAAAATTGAAAAAAAGGGGCCAAAGTCAACTCATTATCCGACAACGAAATAGCGCGGTACGCCTGACTTCATTTCAGCGGCTCCCGTACACTTGAGTTCCCGGTACTGGCAAACTCAACTCAAGTAATATCTGACATCAGCCTAATAACTACCCGAACCCGTCCTGTGAGGTGCTACTTTGGTTAGGCTAAGTTGGCAACCTTAGACTAATAGTAGAACCTAATCTCTGGATCTAATTATACAGCGTAGAGAGAATTAGTAAGATTGTCTTAGGAACAGGGTTTCTTACAATCTGGGTGTGGCGTGATTCTATTCTGTACCGGTCTCTCACCTCTACCAGTAAGTCCCCGTCTTAAATATCCACACCTCAGGTGTTCTAGAAACAGCCTTAGAACCTGTAGCTTGTGCTGTCTGCAAACTAAACCAAACTATTACTAGTGGTACAGGTTAACTGAGATTATCTGTACCGTCTATCTAATCTTATCGCACAAGCTCTTAGAACTATCTAGAAAAGAACTATCTAGAAGAGATACTGCTAGTAACTCTGTACTGTCGAGGGAAAATACGGCGATACAGTTGTACTGCCGTGATGACAATAAAAGAGTCACTGAATATCGCTAAGATACAGGTACTATTTAGAGGAAATAAATAATGTCAGATACTAGCACTTAGCTAAATGGCTAGGATATGACACTCTCCCCTCCTTAAGCACCAGCGTCCTCGCTGTGCAGTACTCAGGGTCTTGGTTTCTTGGGGGTTCTTGCAGGCCAGCGATTGCGAAATCTGACAAAGTCAGGGGTGCCAGAAAATTCTCGATAAACATCCGTTCGAAGGAATTCGGAAAAGATGTTTAAGTGGTTGACTCCTCGCATGGGTTCCCAAGTGTCCTCGCTAGGTACGTTGAACGGTGCTGCCCAGCGGACCTTAAACAAAAGTCCCGTGCCATTGGAGTTAAAAGCCACGTCGAGTATTTTATCGACTTCAAATCGCTTCGCATCGTGCACAATCGGAATTGGCTGTGCACTGTTGGCCTGTTCTGGTTCTGAATTCCATTTCTCCAGTAGACTGGCGTGTACAACATCGTGAATCCGTACTCCAGGGGGTAGCTTAAGCCGAAATGCAACCGGGGAAACTTCCTCCGTAATGAGAAACGGTCCAATGTAGCGGTCGCGTAGTTTAGAACATGGCTGTTGTACAAACCGTAGATTTGTCGCCTTGAGCTTAACCTTGTCGCCAACTGTAAAAGGTACTGGTAACCGGTGCCGATTTGCAGCGTCTTGCATGTGTGCTTGGGCTGCTTTGACGCAGTCGTGGGCAAATCTGTGCATCTCGACCAGAATCTTCACTTGCTCCGGTAAAGTACGGCTAGGCTCGTTATCGTCAAATGTAGCCGTTGTTGGAGATGTCGGCTCAAATCCTAGCGTCGCCTTAAATGGAGACATAGTCGTTGACGTAGAAACCGCTGCGTTGATCGCGAACTCCACGTTGGTAAGGTGTTGAACCCAGTCGTCGTGCAAGGGGTGCACATAGCATCGTATGACTTGCTCCCATGTCTGGTTTACTCGTTCAGTTTGGCCATCTGTCTGGGGGTGATAGCTCGTAGAGATATTAAGCTTGGTGCCAACAGCCCTAAATAGGGTTTGCCAGAAGTCGCTCATAAACCGGGGATCTCGATCGGATATTAATTTCCGTGGTAAGCCAAAATGCCGAAAAACAGCGCGGTGCATAACTTTTGCTAATTGTTCCGCTGTAATCGTTTTCGTAATTGGCTCGACAATCGTCCGTTTCGTAAGCATACAGACGAATACCACCACAGCATCATACCCATCGCACTCAGGAAGGTCCGTAATCAGGTCAAGCGATACATGCTCAAAGGGCCTGGTCGGTACCTCATGCGATTGAAGGAGTCCATAAGGCTTGTGTCGCGCTGCCTTGTTGCGTTGACAGGTAACACAGCTGCGTACATAGTGTTGTACTGTCCGCTTCATGTTAGGCCACCAAAACGTCCGGGTTACTGCTGCCAATAGTCGAATAATACCAGGGTGTCCCGCGGTCGGTGCGTCGTGTAGTTCGTACAGTACTCTTGATCGCAATGTAGAGACGTTCGGAACATACAGTCTTGTCCCGTAGGCGTACAAGAGTCCATTAGATTGACGTACCAGCCAGGTAGGCAGAGATTTCCGGGTAAGCAGATATTTGTCCGAATCATAAGCACTTTTGATTTCCGCATGAAGTCCAGAGTCAGGATGTAACCGGGATTCCAGGGAAAAAATCTGTGCGTGTAACTCGCATTCTGCTTCGTCGTTGGTCCAATCGCGTAACAGTTGCAGCTTCTGTAATGAGTCCTTCAGGTCAGGTCGGCGAGACAGAGCGTCTGCCTGGTTGACTGCTCCCTTCTTGTATACGATGTCCATCTGTCGCTGGTAAGGTGCTAAAACTTGAAGCCATCGCACCTGTCGAGTAGACAAATCGCGCTGCCGAAAGAAGTGTCGCAACGTGTCGTGGTCCGTAATTACTGTAAATCCCGCCGCGCCATCTAAGTAGCAACGGAACTTCAGTAGAGCGTCTCGAACTGCCAGTAGCTCTTGTTCGTGGACAGGATAGTGTACCTCATGCTTGTTCATCTTTCGAGCATGGTACGCAACAGGTTGTAATCCAATACCTTGGTCTTGTAATAGCACAGCTCCTACTGCAAATCCAGAAGCATCTGTGTACAGTGTGTACCTTGCATTAGGAGAAGTGTCAGGAATTACCAGTACTGGTGCACGTACCATCGCGTCTTTAATTTGCTCGAATGCTGACTCGGCTTGAGGAGTCCAGCGAAATTCCGGTGTCTTCTTGGTCAGGTCCGTTAATGGGGTTGCTAGGGTTGCGAATTGGTTGATAAACCTCCGGTAATATCCAGCAAGTCCCAGAAATCCACGTACTTCAGTCACAGATTTCGGTCGGGGCCAATTTTGTACTGCCTCAACCTTGTCGGGGTCCATTCGGATCTGTCCAGCTTCCACCACATGCCCAAGAAAATTGACGCTCGATCGTCCGAAGTAACACTTAGAGAGTTTGATATGCAACTGGTGTCGCTGCAACTCTCGTAACACGAGTCGAATATGCTCGAGGTGTTCGTCGGCCGTCTTACTGTAGATCAACACGTCGTCCAAATATACCACGCAGAACTTGCCAAGATACGGGGCCAAAACTCGATTCATCATCGCTTGGAATCCAGCTGGGGCGTTACAAAGTCCAAAGGGTAGAACGCAGTACTCGAACAGTCCGTAATGAGTTCGGAATGCTGTCTTATGTATGTCGCGCTCTTTGACTCGAACTTGATGATAGCCTTTATACAGGTCCAGCGTGCTGAAATAGTGAGCCCCATATAGCGAGTCGAGTAACTCATCAATCCGGGGTAACGGTGTTCGGTCTTTCCTCGTGAGGTCGTTGAGTTTCCGGTAGTCTACGCACATACGCATGGTACCATCCTTCTTGCGTACAAATAAAATCGGGGCACCGTACGGAGATTTAGACGGACGAATCCAGCCTTTTGCGAGTAAGTCTTGCAACTGTACTTGAACCTCCCGGAGTTCTGCTGGTGACATACGGTACGTTCGCTCCTTAGGTGGTTCATCGCACTCCAAATTAATTTCAAAGTCGCACTCGCGAGTTGGCGGTAGACCGTCAGGCTCCTTGATAATGTCCGTAAACTCATTCAGGGAATCTCGTAACGAAGTCGTCCACTCAGGTTGTTGATCAGTGTTGATGTCGTCGACCGCGTCCTGTACTTCTCGTAGTCCAATCACGAAGAGGTCTGCTGGTTGTTGTCTAAGCAGCTTTGCCATCGCATCCGCCTCCAAGTGATGTACTGTCACAGGTACGGTGTACTCGTCGCCAGACACCATAGCTTCGCCAGTTTTACGGTCGCGAATCGTTTTAGTAGACCAATCTATATCCGGGTTGACGGCTTGTAACCAAGGTTGACCGAGGATGATGTCGAATTTATCCAGTTCTGTCGTAATTGCGTCCAGACGTATGTCTAGGGTCCCTACTGTGAGTACTTCATTCCGTAGTCGCTGGCGAGTCGTAGTTGTACTACCATCTGCCAATTTTATCCGGTATTTCTCTCCAGTAACCGTCGGGATGTGATGCTCCCGTACCCACTCAGCCTTGCAGAAATTTTCCGAAGCGCCAGAGTCAACCAAAATACGGCATCGATGTCCGCGTAAGGTGCCTCCCAACACTAACAGACTTGTTCCAGACTGGGTTGTGGATACATGTAGCGTCGCAGGAACACTGTCTTCTAGTCGGACGTTCTTGTTCATCCACCCGTCGATCGGTTTCCCAAAAGTCTCGTAACGAAGAGGGAACTGCTGTTCTCCACAGACTAGATAACCCGTACGCCGTGCCGAAATTAATTCCTTCCAGGTAGCCCATACTGCCCGAGAAGTTGACGTAGCGTCCGGTATCGATCCGGGTCGAACGCGAGCGATATACACGTAGCGCTTATTCTGTCCGGAAGACTCCGTCCCTAAAAGGCGTAAATTTGTTTCGCTCACCTTTAATCCAGTTGTCTCCGTAAGAGCTCGCACTGCTGTGTATTCCGGGGTCGCGTCTTCAATCTCCTGTTTGCCACCAGGAAACCAGACCATGCCAGTGTCCTCTTTCGCTAGTAACACTCGTCGGCCATCGGTAACAAGAGTCGTCGAGTGAGTCCAGTAGGTCTTCGGGGGATTCTGTAGGTTCTGAGGCAGAAATCGAACTCGATCGGTGTCGTCGACGTAGACTTGCGTCGTCCATCTTGTCGGTCCAACATCTTGCCTTCTTCCTTCTATTCCATCGTTCGTGGGGCAGGTAAACACATGTTCTTTCGCCGCCAGCTCGTCGACAAGTCGGAAATTTCGCAGCAGCTTGAACCATGGTTTTGCCCTCCATTTTGGAACCACTATAACCGCTCTCAGATGGGGATGAAGCAGTTTACTCCGCAAATAATGGCCCAAAAAATCTTCTAATTCATTAAATGGCGCATTTAGCCAAATTCTCCGGTACTTCTGTAAATCTCTCTCCTGAAATGGGCGCGCCGGACAGCAAAAATCCTCCGCCACTTGAGAATTAAGGCCGTCATTATCGCTAGCTCCATCTAAGTCGAAAGGTCCGTAGGTCTGAGAGTACTTCAGGAAATACTCCCTATTCATCATCCAGTCGCTAAAGTCCTTGCTCCTAAAGACTGGCCTCAATGTCGTTTGAGGTAACGGGTCTCGTACTTCTTCTGTTCTGGTCTCTTCCTGAGTCGCTGTAGGAGACGAAACCTCATCCTGCAGCTTGCCGCGAGCTGCCGACTCAGGTCTCACTTTCCCGGCCGGGATTTCCTCGTTCTGTCATTCTTCTTGTTCTTTCTGTCTGGGCAGTCGATAGCGATGTGTCCCTTCTTGTGGCAAATGAAGCACTTGCCCTCCTTCTTAAATCTGTCGACCTCCTCTTGAGTGAGGCGTCTAATCTCGTACAGCTCCCGCGGCTTTTCTTCGGTCGCGCCATGCGAATCTTCCTCCAACTCACTGTCGATCTCCTCCGCTGCCTCTGAAAAGTCGCTGTCTTCTTCGATGGCGTTCAGTCGGCCTGTCGAGCGTTGGGTCGTCTCAATCTTGGTCTCCGCTGCCTCCGCTCGCAGAGCTGCTTGAATCGCCTCGTGTAGGGTCTTAGGGTTTTTCAGGGCAACTTCCTTATGAATCGAGGGTCTCAAACCGCGCTGGAAATCATGTACGTTATCTTCTTCGTGACGGTGAGGAAGCTCCAATAATTGTTCTCGAAAATAGTTCGCGTACTTCAGGACCGTGGTTTTCTGTCTCGCTTTGTCTAAATTCAATCTCGCTTGTTCCGCCGGTGTTCTTCCGCAGAATTCCTGAATTAAGGATTTCTCCATCTCAGAAACTCCGGAAAATCCTCCACCGACTTCATCTCCAGTCTGCGCAACTTGGGAGTACCACCACTTCGATAGTGGTCCTTCCAGAAAGCCAGATACCCAGTACACTCCTCTTTGCTCTTCAGGGTTAACGCTGTGATACCGTAGATACCCTCGTGCATGTCGGAACCAGTTTCTCAGCTCGTCGATGTTAGTCGTAGCGATGCTCTTGATCTTGGCTGGTTTGACATCGTTCGGCATCATGCTTGGCATCTCTCGCGTCCTCTCCGATCTCAATTGTTCTCCTCGAAGAAAATTCTCCGTTTCTCGGCTTCTGTTCACTCGTCCTTCAAAATGTCTGAAACCGTTGTCGACGTGGTCACGCAGTTGAGATAGCTCAGTCGAAAAAGTGTCAACTCGGTTACTTAGTCGTTGTAGCATCTCGGTGACGTGTACCGACATAGGCTCCATCGTGGGACTCGATCCTTCTCGCACTGTCTGTCTTCTACCATCTGTCGACGTCGGCTGTGTCGGCCCAGAAGGCGCCCCCTCTGGTCGACCATCAACTTCCTCTGGTAGTCTCTCTCCTGCTCGGTTAGACATCTTCGTCTCGTCTAGCTGTTCTGAGGCTCCGAAACCACGTGTGAGGTGCTACTTTGGTTAGGCTAAGTTGGCAACCTTAGACTAATAGTAGAACCTAATCTCTGGATCTAATTATACAGCGTAGAGAGAATTAGTAAGATTGTCTTAGGAACAGGGTTTCTTACAATCTGGGTGTGGCGTGATTCTATTCTGTACCGGTCTCTCACCTCTACCAGTAAGTCCCCGTCTTAAATATCCACACCTCAGGTGTTCTAGAAACAGCCTTAGAACCTGTAGCTTGTGCTGTCTGCTAACTAAACCAAACTATTACTAGTGATACAGGTTAACTGAGATTACTGCGGCAAAGGGAAGCTTTACATTGTGCATAGACCTAGCAAAGAAAACACAAGAGAACACAAGGAACTCCTACGTAACGTAGGCCATTAACGCAACACGTAAAGGCGACAAGCCTAGCGGCGCCTCACGCGCCGCGCGGCATGAGAAGGCATCCCAGTGGAGGAAGAAGCATCCTCCACACCGTCCGCGGTGGCGGACAACCCGGTCATGACTTTGTCCGCATAAGCGACAAGGACGGCGAGGAAACTCTTCGGCGCCATGAGGCCAACAACTTGCCCACATGCATACCTTTTGAGGCGGTTGCATGCGAGTCTAGCTCTGTCACAAAAGCCGCGGTGTGGCCGCCAAGTGATTACAATCTAGAAATGCCACACATGAAAGGGACAAACCGAAGATTGATAGAGGGGGGGCGCCGGGCGGCCAAGGCGGGCCCGCGCGGGGGGGGGGGGGGGGGGGGGGGGGGGGGGGGGGGGGAGGGTGACAACGTGGTCACATAAACCTCACACGAGGACACCCATGAGGAAATGGAGCACATTTCATCATAGGCTCGCTAATGGTATAGTTTCAGGTCCTTAGCAACGCAGCAAAGCAAAATATGACGCCAAGGTTCATGCTTTAGTGGGTAGAAGTGGCTTAAGGGTTTTAGGGTTTATTGGGGGATAGATTGTGAGGCAAGTAGCAGTACTTTAGACAGATTTTCCAAAAGGAAATATATTACCCGATAAGGAAGTCCCCCCCCCCCCCCCCCCCCCCCCCTTTTGAGAAAGACCGCCAACTAAAACAATAAATGAAGTCCATTCGCCTTACAACAATTACATGCGCGCGTTGCTTTTTATACATGGAATGCAGCGCAAGTTTGATTTTATATGTTTATCGTATGTCCCCGTGTGAACATGCGCGTTAACTCAACGTTGCGGGAACATGTTTGTGACATGGAGACGCGAAATGATTTCATGCATTGCGCTTACCAAAACCTTGAAAAACCGGAATTCTAAAACTTTATTATTTGCCTTGATTAGACTATTCGTATGGACGATAATACACCACTTTTTTTTGCTTGTTAGAGTGAATTGGGAATCATTTTGAGTAATATCAATCACGGCGCTTTAATAATTGTTCACATTACATTGCATATACCTTATCGCTCATTTCACCTATATTTATTTTTAGGGGGCAATGTTGATAAATTATTCACCTCGACTATTATGGCCTTGGATACTTATTATGATGGCCATGTTAATTGTGTGAAGGGGACTAAGACCGGCGAACTCGCGCTCATCTACATTGCGTAAACATGACTACACGCACTAAACTCTCACGAGCGACTCACGCACTAAACTACACATGACTAAACTCTCACGAGCGACAAAGACACACGCACGCACACGCACACGCACACACACACACACACACACACACACACACACACACACACACGCGCACACACACACACACACACACACACACACACAAACAAACAGACAGACAAACACAGAAACGCAGAAACAAACACACATTATGAAACATGTATATCATGTGCCCAAGATCGCAAAAAGGGGGGCTTATATGATGCATATTATTCATCTGCACCGCAGCATCACATCGGAATGGCATGTTTTCGTCCAAGCGAATGTGAACTGTGAGCTGCCATGCGCCGCACTTGCATGGTCAATAATGCATTCCCGCTTTAGTGCTGATCATGCAATGCGAGTGGATTTTCATTCTGGACTCGAAGAGCAGCCAACGTGCTCCAATCCGAAAGCGTAAATCAAAGTTGAAACAGCTGAACTATACTTTATCATGCCACCAGCAATATGAAACCATTACGGCTTCCGAATGTGCGCTGTCGCGCAATTGACGGCGAGCGACACTAAATGGCGCACATACACTACACCACCACATTGATGTTTGATGAGAGGGCACTACCAAACTACATTTTCAAGGAACCCAGAAGGACTTCAGACCCACAAGGCTGGTCAGCTTCACTCGGTGAAGACGCGATGCTAGAAGAGGCCAGCATGGGTTGAGCAAGGGGGGCGGTGCTTCTGTGCTATCCCACCACAACATTACCACCTATTCCATGCAATAGATAAATTACGCAGAAACATGTACATCTCAAGCAGTGCGCCAAAACATGGGGGAAGAGAGCATGGCGAACACCGCGAGGGTTTCTGTTAAAATAAGGCAGAGGGCGATACAGTGCACGCCGCGCAGGAGAAGCTAATCGAGGAGAAGCTAATACTGTCACAGCCACTCTGCAGATATCGCTGAAAAAGTTTTTTTGACTAATGTGATGAATGTATCTCAGGAAAAATGCACGCCGTTGGATCGCGAAATCTACATGCCAATGATGTTCCCGCGCTGCGCGCTCAGTGTCCTCAGGCGCAGGGCGTTGAGCTTGATGAAGCCAGAGGCATCGTTCTGATCGTACAGGCCGCCGTCGTCCTCGAAGGAGGCGATCTGCGCGTTGTACAGCGAGTAGGGCGACTTGCGGCCAACCACGGAGACGGAGCCCTGCGGAGACACACAGCGATCAGCGCGAGGCAACATCCAGCACCCGATTAACACAAGCATGTGCTGAAGAGCGTGTGCGAATGGGGATGCTGGGTTAGGCACGGACGTGACAGTGCGAGTGGGTGGGGTGGGGTGGATGCGCGGTGGATGCAGTGCATATCAACCAACTGACCTTGTACAGCTTCAGACGCACGCTGCCCTCCACCTTCTCCTGAGTTTTGTCCACCATCGCCTGCAGGGCAATGCGCTCGGGGGAGTACCAGAAGCCGTTGTAGATCATCTCTGCGTACTGAGGCATCATCTGATCCTTCAGGTGCATCTCACAGCGGTCGAGGCACACGGACTCGATGCCGCGGTGCGCGGCCACGAGGATGGAGCCGCCGGGTGTCTCATACACGCCACGAGACTGAACAAACCAGGCACGCAACATATGAGTATGATGAAGGTAAGTACCCACCATGCTCTCCCACATGCACAGAAACACACAGAAACACACAACTTTGCAATGGTACGACACGTGCATACCTTCATCCCAACGAAACGCGACTCTACGAGATCGAGGCGACCAATGCCGTTGGCGCCTCCCAACTCGTTCAGCTTAGTGAGCAGCTGCGCGGGCGTGTACTGCACGTCGTCGATGGCCACGGGATTGCCCTCCTTGAAGTCGATGGTGATGTAGGTGGGTTCGTTGGGTGCCGCCTCGGGCGACACACTGCGTGTGTACATGTCGTCGGTGGCCTCCTGCGAGAATAGGACGGGGAGGGGAGTCGGCATGGTGACTGATATGCCAGGATAAGTATGAGTAGGTGATGGTGTGAAGCAGGGTTGAGACGATGAGAAAGGCAGTTAGGGGGAGGGGGGGGGGAGGGGGGTAGAATGCGTACCACCCAAGGGTCCTCAAGCGCATTACCCTCGTAAGAAGTGTGCAGAAGATTGGCATCCATTGAGAAGGGGGGCTCTCCGCGCTTGGAGGCGGGCACGGCCAGGCCATTAGCCTCAGCGTACGCGAGCAGCTTGGAGCGGGACAGCAGGTCCCACTCGCGCCAGGGCGCAATGACCTTGATGTCGGGCTTTAGCGCGTAGTAGCCGAGCTCGAAGCGGATCTGATCATTGCCCTTGCCAGTGGCACCGTGCGACACGGCATCCGCGCCAGTCTCCAGTGCGATCTCAATCTGCCTCTTGGCGATGAGCGGCCGGGCGATGGAGGTCCCTAGCAGGTAGACGCCCTCGTAAAGAGCATTGGCACGGAACATGGGGAACACAAAGTCTTTCACGAACTCCTCACGGAGGTCGTCGATGTAAATCTCCTTCACGCCGGCAGCCACAGCCTTCTCGCGGGCAGGCTCCAGCTCCTCACCCTACGAGACGACCCACACCACCGACACCGCCGTACACGATCAGCGTTCATTCATTCAGGAGGAAAGGCAAGTAGTGGGTCGGTAGAATGCCTGGACTTGCGATGCTGTGGTTTACCTGGCCGAGATCGGCGGTGAAGGTGACCACCTCGCAGTTGTACGCGTCCTTCAGCCACTTCAAGATGATGGAGGTGTCCAGACCACCAGAGTAGGCAAGGACGGCCTTCTTCACGGCCTTCGCCTCAACCTTGCGGCCGCGACGGGACGCGGCGGGCACTCGGGCGGCGCCGGCGCGGCGAACGCGGGAGCCGCCGAGGGAGGCATTTTGGGTGGGTACTGTCGGGGCTGTCGAGGGGGTAGAGGATAGTCAGCACAGCAGTAAACGCGAGCAGCACAAACAGCAGCGAAAATTCCAAACCAAACCGCCTATCGACTTTCGACCACTCCTTTCACTAAATATGCCAGTCGGTGTTCTCGATCGGTGAGTGAGACGCACAGAAGACGGGAAAGCTATCGTCCATACGTTCTGAGCCCTTGTCACAGGCGAGAAGGGGAGCTAATGTATACTTTTCGCGTAAAGCGAGCACGGCAAAACACTAAGGTCGGCCGCTACCCCCCTCGTCACAACAGTCACGTGACGACGGCATCAACAGAGGTCGACGGTGGCATCCCAACAACCCCAGACCGCCCGTCAAGAGAGAACCACCTCGAGTCGATAGAAAGGCTTGCCAAGATACCATCTCAACACAGGTGATGTACTGTTATTTAGATACCGAGCACTAACATGGACACCGGATGCCAGTTTGTCCACGGAGGTGAGCAGCTAGGCAAGTGAGTGCGCGGGATGCTTGAAGACGCCATCAAAGCATTCAGTGTGAAATAGGGTTTTGTAGTAGACTACCTCGACAGGGAAAAAAAAAGCAAATATAGAGCCCAGGTGAAACAGCTAACATGCAAAGGGGGATGAACAAACCAGAAGCGATGAGAGAAGTCATGGTAGGCGAAGCGAAGAGTCTCGACACCGGCGACGGGGCAAATGCGAGAGGCGGAGGAGGTCGGAAGTGGCGGCTAGAGGCTGATGGCCACAGGCTTTCAAGCACCGCTGCCGATGGGCAAGTCACGCCCCGGTCACGCCATATCGCGTGGCTTCATCAGGCGACGTATTTCATTTTTCGGATGCTTTGGACCCTTTCGTTATCGATTTCAACGAGAACATATCGGAAAATCGCGAAACAGTAACGGATATATTTCACATCTTTCAAGTATTTCCAATGTAATAGTTACGTAATCAGGGATTTAGGGTTTATTAATGTTTCATCATATGTGGTACGGGTATCTGTACCCGTACGCAAATGATACGAGAATCAATACACTGCCCGAAAAAGTCAAGACCAAAAGCTTGTTGCACATACCCTCTTCCCATAGAGTCCGTTACTAGCGGCACGCATTTAATTACCCGCCACACCCTGCCGCGATGGCCATGTAACTCAATTGGGGGGTAGAGTTGTCATTTGCGAACAACACACCACGGCGGCACGGCGCGTTGCTCACTGACATGGACACCTTTATCGTCACGCCCCAATTATTGGGGGGTAGAGTTGGATTCGCATCCCAGATTTTTCGGGCCGAAATTTGTGCATGTGCATGTTATGCACGCCTCTATGCGTAGCTCGGTGCACGTAGTGTCGCGACAAGCATGGAGACTACTCGGCACTAGGCTTTCAGCATTTTCGCACAATTGCTCTAGTATCCGCCGAGTGTGTTGCGCCGGGCCGTCTACATAGCGGCGACACCGAGAATGGCATATGTGCACTTGGTTTTCTTGCCCCGTGCCGGGAAATACAAACAAGGAGCATGAGCCAGGGACCTATTGGGCTTGAGGGGCGGTTGACTTGAAGTGCTAGCACTCTAGCGCGCGGATCGCTAACCTTTGAAGCGGGCGTAAAAAATAGCGGGGAGCTTGCAAAGTACCCTAGCACGGGCTACATTTGGCATGCGGCAAATGGCACGGCACCATGCCATCATGGGGCATGAAATGGGCAACGCCGTGAATTGTAGAAATATAGAGCGCTGATTGTTGAGTATATTGGCAAAAGGAGTGTACGGGTACCACCTGTCGAGTGATTGCTAGATAGCCCCGCGCGAATGTGGCATATTTTGGCACCCTAAAATTTTAGTTGGCTTTACTCTTTGGATTATCGCATCTACAACCACACGACGCGCCGCAACACCACTTCCGTGCATGTTATCCTTCATGGGAACGTCCTTGGCTTTCACACCAGCCCCACTCCACCTCTCCCATGTTCGATACTGCGGACAACCATGTCGAACCGCTAGATTCCGCTCCCTCTCCGCCAGCCTAAGAGACTGACACCGGCCGACCGACCCGCGAACGCCGCCCCCCGGCCCGCATGACCGATTACGTCGCCAACCCTGCGTGTGCCCCCATACTCAGCGTCATATCATACTACGACGCTGGCTTCAACCCCGACACTAACGATGTCGCCGACTCCTTCCCGTTGGACTCACTACCGTCCCTCGCCACACATCGCCCGTCGGGACCGTTCACCAGCCATATTGTAATTTTTTCGGCTAAGAACTTTCCAAGCCGACCACATTCGCAGAGGCCAGCCGCAGCCCCCACGCCCCCTAATGACGTGACGCCATGCAACAAGAGCTCGACTAATTTCAGTCCAACGAAACGTGGTCGCTGGTTGACCTCCCCCCGGACGACGTGTAGTAAACAACATGCGGATCTACAAGGTCAAGACTGACCACCTAGGCCACGTCTCAAGATGCAAGGCCCGGTTCGTTGCCAAGGGTTGTAGCCAACGCAAAGGCATCGACTATAAAAAAACCTTCTCCCCCGTCGTCCACATGGCCGGCCTTCGGCAGCCATGGACCTTGACCTATTTTAACTCGACATCGACACAACCTTCTTGTATGACCCCATCAAAAAGGATGCCTACATGAAATAACCCCTCGGCTTCTCTGATGGTACCACCAAGGTAGATGGTGCCACCTCTAGCGCTGCCTCTACGGCCTCAAGCAATCACCCTGGGAGGTTAATGAACTCATGCGTGCATGACTCGTTTCCCAAGGTCGGGTGCAATGCAAATCCGACCCATGCATCTACATCTCCCGTGAAAAAGGGGTCTTTGCCATGATGGGCATCTATGTCGACGATCTCCCCATGGCCTGCAACGACCCCGCCCGGGTGTCCTAATTCAAATCCACACTCGGCAGCCGCTTCAAAACGAAGGACATGGGCAAAATTACCCACATCCTCGGCATGCAAATCACCCGTTATCACCCAGCCCGCACCATCTCTATCAACCAGTCACAATACGTGGGTGATGTCCTCGGCAAACATGGTATGGCGGATTACTCCCCGTCAACCCGACCCATGGACTTCGGCTTCTTGGCTAGGGTCGGCACCTCAACTTTGGTTCCTCTCACATGCACAGCCATGGAAGTCTATCCCATTGAAATTGAAATTGTTTACAACATGTACCGTATGCGCCGGTTTTACACCAAGAGCCGTATGCGCCGGCTGCTGTCTCTGGGCCCTCCCAACTATGCCATACAGGGAACTTACAAGTCAGGGCTAGACCGTGAACCACCTAAATCCAACCTCTCCAAGGGTGTTCGGGGGTTTTACTCCCCCCCGGGGAGGGTCTGATGCGGGTTGAGGATGGTGTGCAAGTAGGGGCAAGAGGAGGTGCATTATGTAGAGGCGCGGCGAGAGGTCGTGCGGGATTTGATGCGGTATACAAGGAGGAGATGATGTAGCCATTGGACCGTGTGCGTATGGAGTGTGGAAAGGATGCGGGACGTGTCGAGTCGTGCTTTGGATATAAGTTTGTCGGGAGGGTCGGTGCGGAGGGTGAGGAGAGAGGTGAGACTTGCGATGGTTGAAGAGTGCGGTGTGCCCGTGCGGCTCATGACGATGGGGAGGATGTCGACTACGGTTCCTGGCCAGAAGGTTAGAGAGTCTGGTGAAAGACCTTCGTCGGTCGCAACTAGGCGGGTAGGCATGTGGGTGGGGGGGGTGACAGTCAAGGGGGGTGTGGGAGGGAGTGGGGTGGGTGAAAGATTTGATGGGTTTGTTACCGAAGTCTGCCGTGATGGTTTCCCAGCGGCCACCGTTGTGGCGTTCCAAGAGGGAGAGAAGGAGTTGTAGTGCGTTGTTGTGGCGGTCTTGTCTGAGGCCGGACATGGTGGGGCAGTTACTGGCCATGTGGCCGTTGCTGGTGAATTGTCCACACATGGGGCAGCGTAGGGTGGGGTTGTGCGTGAGGAGGCGGGTGTTGTGGACTCCCCACATGAATTCTTACTTGTGTGTGAACTGGATATTTGTGAGGGTTGAGTGTTTTTTGTGGAAGGAGAAGTCGGCACCCGCTTTCGCGGCTCGGGCGAGCAGGGCACCGTGTTTGGATGTTTGTGAGAGGGGTGTATGTGTGTGTTTGATACTGTGGGTATGTGCGTTTGTTTTAAGGTTGGTGTATCTGTAGGGTATGGGTTCCCCCTAAGTTTATGGAATGAGGGTGTATGGCCAGGTCCAGTGGCCGACTGACACGGCTGAGCCTGTGGTGTAAGTTGTATCTGGCGGTTGTCCATCTGCAACTTGGTTAGCAAGTGCATCTGCGAGGTCGTTACCTAATGAGTGATTGTGTGCCTTAATTTTGCCGAGGTGCGTGCGGATGCCTGCGTTGCAGCGGGTTTTGAGGGTGTGTGTGATGGAGAGGAGTGTGTCGCGGTGGATGTTGTGTCTGTAAGCGGATGGGCAGTTTAAGTATCCTTGTATGAGGCGGAGGGAGCATGCACTGTTTGTAAGGAGGTGGGTATGGCCTAGTTGGAGGCCTATGTCAATGCCGGCTAATTCAGCGCGGTTGATAGTGTGGGAGGGAGGGGTAGAAGTCACCAGGATTTTGACGCGGGTGTCCGAGGCGGGGTGGGTGGCGGCTGCTCCGAGGGGAGAGCTGCCACCTTTCTTGGAGCCGTCTGTGTATACGAAGTCCTGCCATTTTCAAGCAAGGTCTCCGCTGGTTGGGGAGTATGTTAGTTGCATGCGTTCATGGAGGGGGTAGGTAAGGGGGTGAGTAGGGTTGGGGGGAGGTGGTATATGCTCGGGGGTGCATAGTATGGTTGTGTCGTGGAGTGATGGGTGTGCGTGGATGGCGAATTTACCGGTAGGGAGCATGTCGAGGTCGGGGTTGATGGGGTCGTGGTTGAATGTGATTAGGGGGTGTGACCACGGAGGGGGTCCTGGTTCTGGCAGAATGGGTGTCGTGGAGGGGACATAGCCGGAGTTAAATGCGGTGAGGGCGGTGGGGCCGGAGGGGGTCTCACTGATGGTGTCGTGTAGTTGAAGGCATGGGGCCCACTGGACCTCGTGGAGGTGGGTGAGGTCGTGTTGTTGGCCGCGAGCACACCACTCGCACTGCCATGTGGCGGGTCCCTGAGCTGGGCGGCATTGGGAATGTATGGCAAAGTGCGGGCATGTGCAGCAGGTGGAGGTGGGTTCTGTGTGCAGTGGGTCATGACAAATGGAGCAGGCGGTGGGGGAGGGGGTGGGGAGGCATACCGATGTGGGGGTGGAGGAGATGAGGCGGAAGCCGTCGTCGAGTTGGAGTTGGATGTCCCATTCCGTGAGGTGTTCCGGGGCCCATTCAACCATGTACTGCGTTTGGCCGTATTCTGTGTCCTTGTGTTTGGAAATGATGCGCGTTACGTCGCAGGGGGGGTAGTGGTGGTCTGAGGGGGTGAGGTATTCTGTGTCTAAGTGTGTGGTGGGTGCGGTGGGGGTGGGGTGAGTGGTGCGGGAGGTGTAGATGCCGGATGAGAGGGTGGGGGGTGAGCGAGGGAGGTGTGGGGAGAGGAGGGGAATCCATGAGGGGTGTATAGTGGTGGGGGGGGATGCTTGTTTGGAAGTGAGGCTTGTGAGTGGGAGGCGGTTGTGGATAGTATCGAGGGGTTCGGTGAGGATTGCGGCGAGGAGGCGGATGGGAACTGAGAGTGGGGTGGTGGACCCCGTGAGTGTGGTGATGGACTTGCATGATTTGAGGATGAAGGAGGATGAGGTGGCTCTGAGGAGGACTTGTGGCCACGTGGTGATGTTATTTTTCCAGAGGGGGGTCAGGCGGGGGAGGAGGGAGGCGTGTGTTTTGCGGGGAGAGAAATCACAGTATGCTTGTTTATATGTGTGAGGGTCGGTGATGTGTGTGGCTTTGTCCCGGAGTGAGGCGAGGAGGGCGTTGTCTTGAGTGGTGAAGTGGGCGCGGATTGTGGAGGCGATAGGGTTGGTGAGGGAGAGTGGAGGGATGTTGTGGAATAGGGTGCCCGCATCGCGCTGAGCTCTGACTAAGCATTTGAGTGTGGGTGGGGTGTAACAGGTTGACATGATGGATTCCGAGGGCCAGTGGGAGTACGTGGTGGATAAGGTGCGGATGTGTGCGCGGGCCATGTGGCCTCTATAGCCTGAGTTGTTCATGATTTTATGTAGGTGGCAAACTGTGAGTTGTGCTGCGTGGGCTTTGAGGGAGGGGAGGCCGTATCCTAGGTCGGAGGTAGGGCGGTGGAGGGCGGTGCGGGGGAGGTTACGTACCGAGGAGACGGCGGAGCGGAGTGCGCGGCAGATTTGTCCTTCGAGTGTGTCGAGTTGGGAGTCGGTGAAGAGGCCGAGCTGGAGGGTGAAATGTTTTCCGATGAGGAGTCCACGGATGACCCTGATTCTGCGGGATTGTGTTAGTGGGGAGGTGGAAAGGGTGGTGATGAGGGATGCAGTGGTACGTTTTAGTTCGTGCCAGTGTTTGGTGAAGGTGAGGGAGGTGTTCAGTTCTACCCCTAGGACGCGGTATGTGTCCGTGGGGCCAATGGAGGGAATGGGGGCCGGGGTGGAGTTGAGGGTGATGAACTGAGTTTGCAGGCGGGATGCGAGGAGGGTAGTGTTGGCGAGGGTGAGGGCGTTGCCTGTGCGCCAGAGGGCGCCGGTGATGCAGCATTTGCGGATGTTGACGGTCATGCCCGTGTAGGCGCTGAAGAGGGAGAGTTTCCTGAGCTGGATGGTCATGTTGGGGGTCGAGCCCGTGGCGAGGCTGAGGTCGTCAGCGAAGCCGTGTCCTGGGTATGTGGCTGTAGGTTCTGTGGGGTCGACGTTAGTGGCGGGTGGGCCTGGGCGGTAGCCCCGGCTTCCCACCGTGAGCCAGCGAAGGAAGGGTTCAAGGAAGAGGGTGAATAGAAAGGGGGAGAGGGTGTCTCCTTGGAGGGTGCCGCGATTAATGTTGATAGAAGGGGTGGGGCCATGTGGTGTAATATAATCTGTGGTTGAGACCCCGTAGAGGTGTTCGCATGTGTCGACAAAGGTGGGGGGCATACCGAGTTGACGCATGTGTTTGAACATGATGCGGTGGTCCGCGGCGTTGAAGGCGCCTTTGAAATCCGCGTACATGACGTAGATGTCTTTGCTGTGGAGTTTCGCGTCCTCCATCGTCATAATGAGGGAGGAGAGGGCGTCGTGGATGCTGCGGTGTTGTCGGAATCCGTCCTGTTGGTCGCTGAGAATGCCGTGGGTTTCGGCGTATTTTGAGCCTGCATCTTTGATTAGTGCTGTCCATAGTTTAAGGAGGTTATTCATGAGGGCGATAGGGCGGTAGTTGTCGAGGAGGGAGGGGTCTCCTTTTTTATGTAGCAGGCATGTTGTGCTGTGGCACCAATCAGGAGGGGTGTAGGATTTGTGGGCGAGGAGGGAGAGGAGAGAGAAGAGGGCGGAGCGGGTCGCCGGTGGTAGGAATTTGATTATTTCGTTGGGGATACCGTCGGGGCCGGGGGCTTTGCCGGTGCCTAGGGAGTTGAGGGTTTTATCGAAAGTGTCGCGGGTAATCATGTCGGCAAGGGTGAGAGATGGGTCACCACGTGGTTCGATGGTAAAGTTGTCGGGGTTGTCGGGGGCAGTTCGGGTGGGGTGGCGCGGCCTAGTTCGGTGGCGAAGTGAGAGTGTACCGCTTCAATGACGGCGGAGGGAGAGGATGCGGTGGCTTTATCAGGTCTAGTAATGCGGTGGATGGTGGAGGCGGCGTCGGCGGGGGGTAGGAGGCCGCTTTTAATTTTCAATCGGCGGTGAGAGAGTTTGGGGCAAGTGTCATAGGCCGTATTGGCTCGAGTTTTTATTTTCTTTAGCTTATCTGTGGTGGTGGCGTGAAGGAGTTGGCGTATGCGTGTTTGGCATTGTTGTTTGATGGCGTCAGGGGAGACATATTCATTTGTGTTGAAGAGGAAGTCTATCCCATCCTCCTTGGCAGCCTACAATACGCCGCCGCTTGTTCCCGCCCGGACATCTCTACCGCCCTGAACAGCATGGGATATGTCCAATCTGCACCCTCCGAACTTCACCTCCAAGCCCTCAAGAATGTTCTACGCTATCTCAAAGGAACCATGTAGATGCGCATGACGTTAAGGGGAAGGGAGTTCGACCACTCTATGCAACTCTCATGCTATGAGATGCAGACTGGGGTAACGAGATTAAAAAACGCAAGTCCAAGTCAAGATACATAGTTACACTTGGCACCGGAGCCATGAGCTGCCGCATGAGACAACAAACATACTTTGCGTAATCTACATGTGAGGCCGAATACTATTCGGTTGCTAACGCAACACGAGAGGCCATTCACATCCGCCACTTGCTTGGCGAGATCTAGCGCGTCCCAGCCACCGACACCACCACCATCGAGGAAGACAACTAGAGCACCATTACTTACTCTAATTACGCATTGATGAGCGACAAAGCCAAACACATTGGTCTCAACTTCTACTTCGTGAAGGACCACATCGCACACGGGACCATTCGGCTCATGAGCCTACCTACAACGGAGATGGTGGTGGACACTCTCTCAAAACCACAACATGGCCTAGCGCTCTCTAAACACACGGCAACAATAATGGGCGCCACTGGACCCATGCACATACATATCCCTTACCTATCCCCATGTGGGTATTGTAAGTAGCACTTACTTCAAAGCACTTACTAGGTTCAAATGTCTCATTGATGTACCTAGTACAACCAGAAGACTAGTTACCCCCAGTGGTTAGACTAGTCACCTCCTTTCTCTTTACAGCGAGCGCTTGGCGCTCTTGCCGCACTCGATTACTCCCCATAACCAGCCCATGTGTCAGGGTGGTGGTCACTGTGACTACACCTTTATCTTGCTTCCCTGGCGAACCATGCACCGTGCTCAACCTACACACACGCACAAGCGTACCCACACTCACAAGTATATGCACACACAATCACTTTTAGGAAAGCGTACGGTTGACAAATATGTTTGTATTACTTATCAAGCTTCTGACAGGTGCTCTGCTTTATTGCTGTGGTAGGCACCACAGTGTAACGAGCCCCAGCAGACATACCGTCAAAGAAATGAGACCATTGTTGTGAAAGCCACCGCACGCTTCTCACCTCGCGAGGCACATGCGCTCAGTCATGCTGCCGGTGGAATGAAAGTATAGCCCATCCGGTCTATTTCTGATAAACTTGAATAAGGCCGAATATGACGTAGAGCAGAATCTGAGCTGAACCTCGCCATTTTCAGATTCAGCGAATGATTAATTCGGCCACTCCCATAGATTTTCATGCCACTCACATCCTTTTCGACTCTAGATCCACTTCCGGCATTCTGAATCAGGGACTATGTTCAGATGGCACTGTACGAGTAGCTTGGGCTATGCTGCTGTGGTGATGCTGACAGTTTTGTGGAAGACAATGGCATCGGAAATGTGCAATGAAACGACAAATGGCCGAATGAATAGATTACCTGAACCCATCTAGATGATAATGGCGGATGGACCGCATGTCTCTCTGATCGACATCATACTCCCCCGCTACAGCACCATCCCCTCCCGCCCCATCCTTTCCCCTCCGTTTCCGCCCTATTCTTTCCCTCCCCATGACACAGCTGCTGCGGAGGTGACTCCACGCTCTGCACTTCACAGCTCTGCCAAAATGAATCTGTTTAGCTCGCTCACATGCTCGAGAATGAGCAGTGGGCCGTACAGAGTCTACAAAGAGTTGATAAAAGAGGCTGCCATCGGAATGTATCGTTCATAAGGTGTGTTCAAAGTGGCGCGAGCACTGCGTTGTAGCACCAGACCATCCGTTCTATCGTCAGCTATGCCTGCCAGTTGCCACGCCATTATGAGTGTTTTACGACTATAGGGGGACGGAGGGCCTTGCTGGCAGCCAGCTCTACCATCCTCTGATCGTACGCCTCCTTCGTTTCCACCTTGACAAGGTGGCGTACCTGCAAAGGAGGGGAATGCAGACCGTCAGGATAGTACAAATCATGTCCAAAAGACCGGACTCTGTCCAAAACATAACGCTAGTCCTGCCAAACACCGTGTCAGACCACGACGGCAATCCACACGCTTCCAATAACCCTTTGCCAGCACTCAGCCGCCGTGGTCACCGATGCGGCAAGGGAAATGAGAAAGGAAGGGAGGGCAGAGGAAGACGCAAGAACGCGGCGAATATTGCTGTACCCACCTTCTGTACCATTCCGCGGACGGAGGCGTTGTTCGGCTTTTCCGTCTTACGCCACGTTTTGTTTAAACCCAGCACTTGGCAGGTGTCCTTATACACCTGCCTCTTTCCAGCTAGCCCGCGCACCAAGGTGATCACCAACCTGCCTGCCTCAGCCGGCGCCTTCCCTGACATACTGTCCCCTTCGGCGAACCCGCAGTGCTCTGCCTCTGAACAAGCACAGTCAACACCTCAAACAGAAGAATCCCAAAGCCGATTAGCTGCCACCGGAAACAGCCCTTGCGAGGAACCAGCCTGGCGACAATCTGATTTGTTGGGCGTGACGCAAAATCGTCAGCTGTGACGAGGACGACGGGAATAAAAGTGATTCTGCCCAACGGCAGCCGCCAGACTGGGCGGGGCCAAATAAAACGTCGTGGTAATAGCGGATAGTACTATACGGGTAACTACCGGTACTCTTATTATTTATTTTTTTTAATTTTTTTTACCGGTACTCTTATTTCATACATCATGCTCTCTCTATTTAAGGGTTTTAGGGTTGATAGAACAGATAAAACAGATTTATTCCGACATTTTGCTACATCTCCACAATTATATTTGTAAAGTTCTAGACTATTTAATATTTTAACCGTCAAATCTTGAGCCCAGCTTTTTAATTCCCCATGTAAAACTTGTTGAGTGATGATAGACCGGCGCGGGCTTCGCATTTGCTCACGCAAGCTGAAAATCGGAATAGGAGCGCGAGCATAAACCGGCACGACACTTTCAGAAATAAGGGTAGGGTACAGGCCAGTCTCAACAGCCGACCGCGCCCTCACACAGCAGCATCAGAAGGACGACAAGTATAAGCAAGATGGCCCTGCTTACTTCTGCACGCTGGGCAGCTAACGTGCTGCTGCGGCCAACTGTGGTGGCGACGCCCGTCCTCGCTCGCGGCTTCGCTACTGACGTGGCGGCCACAAGCGGCGTGCCAGAGGATGCCTTCCGTAAGAAAGTGACCATCTTCAGCCCCGCCCGCTCCGCCGGACAGCAAGGTCTGGGTAAGACCATCGAGATGGATAGCCACCCCTGGTCCATCCGATTCCCAACCGCCGAAAAGGTGCGTGTCCTACGTACGGAACCTTCACCTTCCCGACCTCTACGCCGCTCGAACCTAACCCTAATAAACAAAGCCCTGCCCTTTCCCTTGGTTGGGTGAGTATCGCCCTCCGGCTGCTTGCTTTCAAAGAGCCTTCAGAAAAAAGTGCCCCAAGTACTGTCTACGCTAACAAGGCTATTCCCAAAACACAGGCTGCTGCCCCCTCCTCCCAAGGGAACCCCTGTCAAGCTCCTACGTGTTTCATTGATTCACTCACTCCTTTTGTCTTCTCTCGCTTGCACTGCAGTGGGAGAACCCCTTGATGGGTTGGACCTCCACGGCCGATTCCCATGAGAATGTGGCCCGCGCAGCCAACGGCCTCTCCTTCCGCACAGCAGTGAGTCATGCCCTCCCTCTCCTCCTTGTCCCATTTCATCCTCTCCTCACTTCAGCCAGCGAACCGATCAGAGACACAAGGTAGCCACAGAACCTGCCATGCACAAAGAGCACAGTGCCCCCCCCCCGTCGACCAGGCTGGTGTTTGACTTCTCAGAGGACACGGCCCATTCCCTTCATGCGCTGAATGCAGTATGGTGTTGTAATTGACTGGATGCATCAATTTTGAAGAGAACCCAGTGCTCTTCCCTCTGCGCCCTATCATATCTGATGTACCACGTGCTTGGTGGACTTGATGCCCGCAGGATGAAGCGATTGCTTACTGCAACAAGTATGGCTACGCCTACGAGGTGCGCGAGCCCAAGCCGCGTAACAAGACCCGCAACCCACGCTTCGCAACCTACGGCGATAATTTCAGCACCAGGCGCGGCGGCGTGCCACAGGGTGGCTACCGCAGCGAGCTCAAGAAGTGAGGGCAGCAATTATATTGACGGCGGGCTGGATAAAGCATCGGGCAGATATCTCTGGGGGCACATAAGTGAGTCGCGCTTCGGATGTTTGCCGATTTGCTGTCCGATAATCGTGGGCGTTGGGAAGGTGTAACACTAAATTTTACATGCAAGCGCGTGTGATTGGTTATTCGGCCACAACATGTCACCTCACGACTGCATCAAATGTCCGAATGCACTCAGACACTCTTACTTTGCGCTATGAATGGGGCGCTCCCCCACAAGGAGGGCTGCAGTGATGTGCTTCCGAATCACGGCTGCTTTGGGTTGCACAGACGGAGTGGAACCATCCACGGCGTGGGCTCAGCCTCCCAGCACAACACTGGCATGCACTGACACCCACTCAGTGCAGCAGCCCCGTGCGGTCAGAGCTCATTTCCGCCTCTTTCCGCTCTTCCTTCACAGCATTGTATTTCGCAGCCATGACGCCGCTCATCACAGTCCTGCCACAGAGGCGAGATGGGAGGTGAGAAAGGGTTAATGGTAAGACGTCGAGCGGAAGGAGAAAGGGGTCAGGTAGGCAATTGGGGTGCGGGACTGACTGGTTCATAAACGTGGTGAAGCCGGGACACGAGTCCACCGCCGGGATCTGTGTGAGTGCGTCCACTGCGCGCAGGCAGCTACGCAGCATATCTTCGTTGCGGTCCACCTCCTGCTTCACCGCGTCACTCTTAAGCCTCACCGTCAGCGTCTTCTGCAGCGGCTCCACCAGCTTGTCCAGCGTCATGAGCACCGTGTGAGGCGACACCGACGCGAGCTTGCC
This sequence comes from Tetraselmis chui, assembly GCA_026401115.1. Classification (NCBI taxonomy): domain Eukaryota; kingdom Viridiplantae; phylum Chlorophyta; class Chlorodendrophyceae; order Chlorodendrales; family Chlorodendraceae; genus Tetraselmis; species Tetraselmis chui. The sequence continues at coordinate 252,312 of JAPMLY010000122.1, forward strand.
CAGCATGGAGTGGCAAGGGAGCTTCACGTCGTAGTGGTCCTTCAGACCGCTCTCCAGGTGCTCCAGGAAAACGCCGAACTCGACGCAAGATATGCACTGGTCCAGAATCATATCCATGCACTCAAACGCTGCCTTGCGTAGCTCCAGCCCGTCGTCAATCTTGTGTTTGAATGGGCCGAGGTCCACCGTCCGGATGAGGTCCTCCCGAATGATGGTCTGCGCGTACAGCGCGGGCAGCATATCTGGACCAAAGCCAACAGACATCCAGGCACATTCACGCACAGGATCAGATCAACTGACACAACGGCACTCCACAGGCAATCCTTTCGGATATGCACACCCCGGCAACTCCCCCGTATTCATATAGACAGGCACTAACATTGACAGATATCAAAACACACGAAATTACTCACACGCACACTCACGCACACAAAAGGGCACAATTGAATATTCAGCTCAGATGCAAGCATGCGTGCCCCGATGAGTCGTCGCGCCTTTACTCACAAACCGCAATTATGAAGCAGCACCTGGTAGCTTTGCCATTATGAGGCCAGGCTTGTTGTGGGCAACGTTGCTCAGGGTCAGCACAGCCGCCTTGCGGACATGACGGTCGCTGTCACTGATTTTCTCTAGAAATGCCGGTAGGCACTTGATCAGGAAGCCGTCGGCCTCGGTGGGCCGCTCCACCACCGCGTACCGCACCGCCGTGACCACCAGCCATCGCATACTCGGCGATTGGCTGGGGATGAGCTCCTGCAGCTTGGGCAACACGAACGCAGGGTTAAGCAGCGCCAGCTGCCCTGCGCACTCCGCGACCACGTTGCGGCACTCTTCCTCACTCTCGCAATTGGCCAGCAGCAACTCAAGGATGCGTTGCTGCTCCAGCTGCCCAAGGACCACACCACCCACGTCGCTGCTCTTGGTGATGGAGGAGATCACCTGATAGACGGAAGAATGGGGTCGTCAATTTTCTGGCAGAGGTGGCTTGAAAGTTGGGAAGGGGAGCGAGGAGCTGAGTGAAGGAGGGTGGGTGACTCACCTCGTTCAGCGCCTTGAGGAGAAGGTACTGCTGCTTTGGTGCAGCCTGCTGGGTGCTGATCTGGTCGAGGAGGAAGGGGAGGTAGGTCTGGAGGCTACCCACGGTGATGCCACCCAGGGACATGCTAGCAGCGCCCTTAATCTCGTCCAGCTGGGAGGACAGGGCGACATTGATGGCGGGCTGCAGGTTGCTGAAGGAAGACAGGTCCGTCTTCCGCCCCACCTGCCATGCAACAAACCAGAGGGCTCAACATATCTCCCTGCTACATACACTAAAAGTACACACGCAAGCGATTCTACAGAGTCCCAACCCACTTACAACCACATCCAATGCCCCCACATGCAGGACGCCGCCTCTTGCAGTGCCCGTTACTGATCCCACAGCCACTCATTGCCTTATCTTCTGTATGGCGAATATGTGCGCTATGAGACCGATTGGATTTAAAGCACTGCCTGGTGATAGGAAATGTTTGTATCATTGCTTTTGAGGGGAAGGGGGATGGATAGTCACCTCTCCCAAAATCAGCAGCGATACGCGCTGGCGCGATGCATCGCCAGGCGCCTGGAGGGAGACCAGCAGCGCGTTGACGGTGCTTGTGACCTGCTGGGGCCCGGCGGTGAGGCACAGCACCGCCACACACTGCGCCACGCTGCTCTGGGCCGTCTTCGAAATGTTGTCTGCCGCGCCCATGTCCAGCAGTAGGCTCTGCAGCTCATCGCAAGAGGTGCCAGGTGCCCTGTTACAGGAACAATCAATGTCATAATCTTTCTCCGGCTGCCCCTTCCAACTTCCAATTCTCTTTGCCGTTCTAATGCGTCGAATAAATACGAAAAAATCCCAGCGAAAGAGGCTAGGACAGGATAGAAAGCTTTATGTTTTACTTGCATCCGTGCGTGGTTCGGGATAAAAATATCTCACGACCGTGACATATAGTGAAGAAATAGAGGGGTGTGGAGTGTGATTTGTGGTTTTGCTTACTTATCTGTCTTGGGGGAGGGTGGGCGTTGTTTTTTGTAGGTGGGGGGGAGGGGGATGGAAATATGCGAGGCGCAATAGAGTGTGTATGTGATAAGGATGCAGGGTAGGTGTGTCCGTCTGTGAGCATGGAGAGAGAGCCCGGTCGCACCCACTGCGAACCAAAGCCGCAAAGAACTCTTGGAGACCCTCGAGCGCCACGCCCTGCAGCAGCGGCGACTTCACGAGGTTGAGTGCTTGGTTAAGCACCTTACTAACCACGGTGGGGGTCGAAGCGGGCTGGGAGGAGAGGAGCGTGCAGCAGAGCTTGAGCGCCATGGCGGCGAGGTGAAGATCCGCGTCTGACACCAACGCCGCTGTCTCCTCCGTCAGCGCCCCTAGGCCGTCTTGGGTGATGCGATTGCCTTGGCTCTTTATCAGTGCAATGAGTGCCTCCATTGACGCCTGTCGTAGGCTTCGATTCGCCTGCAATACCAAACTTGTTCAGGTGACTACGCCCCTACTCAAACAATGCGCACATACGCACACTCGCACACACACACACAAACACACGCAAACAAGACCAAATAAAGGCTAACCAGCAGGTTAAGATCGCACATACCTTGCGTAGGAATCCCGTGAGTTCGGTGGTGACAAGCGAGAGGACAGAGCTAAGGTCCAGGTTGTTGGGGGAGCTGGCAATTGTGCAAAACGCCTTCACAGCGGCGAGGCGCGTGATCTCATTCCGCAGCCTTTCCAGCAGGACCTGGAAAATCTGCTGCAGTTGGCCTGCCAGGAGGCTGCCCACACGTGCAACGGTAGTTGCCATGCAGCTGATGGCACCCTCCTTCACCTCTTGATCCTGGTCCTGAGCGCTCAGACGCACCATGACAGCCTCGTATAGCGGCTGGATAACGGCCTGGTCATGACAAGGAAATAACCACGTTCAGTGTGCGAGAAACACTACATCCATGCATCAGAGGACCTCCAAGCAAGGAAAGCGAGAGACAACCTGGAGGTTGCCGCTGACGGGTTGATAGTCGGGGCAAATGACATGCACCATGCGCTCGCAAACTCGCAGCGCTTCGGAAGTGACCTTGTAGTAGCGGTCGCCAACGGCGGCAAAGACAGGCTTGGACAATACTGTTACGTGTGGCTGGAACACGGCGGGCTTCGATTTGAGCATAGCCATCTTCAGGAACAGCAGAGCCTCAATTTTCAGGCCACTGTTGCTGCCTTTATCCTGGAGGGACCCAATGCATGGAAACACAGTCACCCATGAAATTCATAACCTATTGCCGTCCAGGCACAACCATAATCACACAATTACAAACACACACACACACACACACACACACACACACACACACACACACACACTGAATTGCTACTACCGAGTTGCGGCTTTGACCAGAGCGGCACGTCGTTTACCTGGAGTGCGTGCAAAATGCCTGGCATAAGAGCATCGACATGTTCGTCCACGGAATCTGGAACGGCAGACACTAGCTCGCGAAGGACCAGGACCACCCCAATCTGCAAGGTAACAACAAACGTTGACACAACGTCATTCTGCGGCAGCATAAAGAGCCTACATTCCGCATCAAAATTTGAAACAAAGGGTAGGGGGGGAGAGCAAGATAAATGACAGGATATACGGAGTGAAAGTACTTTGGTCTTCACGCTCTTCTCCTTCAGCTGCCGGCTGATGGCTTTCATGATGGCGGGAATGTCTGCCTGGATGAGGGCCAATGGACTAAAACGGGACGAGGGGGGACGATGGATCATCGCAGGTTAGTGTCATAAAAAGAATTACTTTGTGAGGTGTGTATGTGGGTGGGGGGTGGGGCAGCATATCGTGCGCATTGCCGTACCTTTGCTGCATAATCTCGACGTTGAGGGAGCGCGCTGAGGCAACCTTAATCAGATTAATGAATGCATAGAAGATGTCGACCTTCACGTTCTCCTCGCGCTCACGGAATCGGTTGATCAGCTCAGTGGAAGCCTAAATGGATGTGGCGATACACCGCAGCCGTCAGATGAAGATGCTACAGTGGAACCAAAACAAGAAGTGCCACGCGGGCGAGGCAGTCAAGATACCTTGGGGTATAGCTCCGAAACGAGGTCTGGGAAGTTTACAATGGTGGCAGAAAGCGCTTTGGCGGCCGCACGCCGCACTTTCCAACTCATATCTTCATCGTCAGAGTATTCTTCATCACTCACACTACAATCGTCACAAGACCTCAGAGGTTTGTGCTTGGAAGAAAATGCCCATTTGACAACTTGTCTGTCTTGTGGATTTGCGCGCACGCGAGTGTGTGTGTGTGTGTGTGTGTGTGTGTGTGTGTGTGTGTGTGTGTGTGTGTAAGTGTGTGTGTTAAGGGAGGAAATGGGGGAGGGACAAAATACACCACATGATTGAGCTGTGTCACATGCGCGCAGAGGGGTGTTAAGGGGGGGGGGAGTGACGTACTCGTCGTCCTCTGGTTCCTCATCTTCCTCCTCATCTTCGTCCATGTCTGCTTCATAGTTAGGATCGTAAGAGAGGAACTCGAGAGCTATGGAGAACATTGACTCCAGGAACACGCGAGAATGCTGAGGGCAGCGCTCTGCAAAGCTCTCCAGCGCCTGCAGACAATACTCCTTCACCTCGTAGTCTTCCTCACCAGAGGTCCTACAGTGGTTGAGTACCAGCGGCACTGCCCTGTCCAGGTATTTTCCAAAGCGGAAGCCAACAGACCGACTGCAAGGTTTGGGCCCGGGGGGGAGGGGGAACATCATCAAAAGACTATGTGCACAATGTTCTGAGCATGATCAACATCACAAGCCAACCCATAGTTCCTTGCAACATGCCTGAAGAGTGAGAGTTGAGGGGACTGACCACACCGATCCAATGATATGTAGCTTCGCCTGTACCACGTCGTTCTTGAGGTTCTGGTCAGCCAGGCGCGTGAGCAATGTATTGCAGAAGTTTTGCAGAAGCTCATCCGGGAGATACGTGGACAGCGCAGCTGTGGAGCACGACCCGAGAAGTCAGTTGCATGCAACACCAGCAGCCTCCAGTTTTCCCACCCTACCCAATCCCCACACTACCGCGCCCCTCTGGCACTTCCACCTCGTGATGCACTTCCTTATGCCATTCCGTATGCTGCTATCCTATGCAGTATGCTTCATGCAAAAGAGTAACGGGAGCGAACCTAGGCAGTGGATAGAGCGCTTCCTGATGCCCGCCCGGCCCTCCTCCATCTGCGGCATCAGTGTCTCAAGCACACTGAACATGTGCCCAGTCTTGTTTTTCTGGTCCTCCGATGCCATGATCATCCCAAACTTACGAATGACCTCATGCAGGATGTCCAGGCTCTCATTGCAGATGTCAAATGACTCCTCCTGCGCAATCCCGACAATCCTCATCGGGTACAGATACTGACCAATCACGCCCCCACCCAAAACGCCATCAAACACACACACACACACACACACACACGCGCGCGCGCGCGCACCTTCTTCTTAACACCCTCAACCATGCGCGGAGTGACTTGTTTCACAACCACCGACGCAAGGGAGCCGCCATTGATTCCAGCAATTGCAGTCTTGAGGCCAATACCGGCGATGTCCCGCTGCTGCTCCTTCTTCCCGGCAATAAGATTATGGCAAAGGATCTGCAGAATCTCATCCACACGAATTTCTGACACCCTGATCACCAGCAGCCCAAGGCTGGCACAAACACCACCTCATGTCAGGCTATCGCCAATCACGAGACAGCCAGCAGCTGCGAGAGCGTTATCACAACAGCACTGGCGACACAACTAACCACTTGACAGCCAGCCCGGATATGTCGCTGGAGGTATCCTCCAACTGCTGGAGCACAATGTGGCATATCTTGCGCTCCGTGTCCCCGTCTGCTTTGAAGCTGGAGTTTTCCAGCTCATTCAACAGATCGGATGTGGCCATGTACCGAAAGTCCTTATCCTTGGAGGCGATCTACCCTCATGCCCGGCAGGATCAGCATTAAGTGTCATATCAAACAATGCTGGTGCACAATCCAACGTCCAGATCCCTCACCGCACCCCGTCTTGTATAAACGAACCAATGCACGACTGCATGCACAAATAGGGGTGGGCATGGCCACGCAATGCTTCCTGCCAGTGCAATGAGGCAAGGATAAGGAGGGCATACCTTCTCCAGGATGTGTCCCAGAGCGGCGGACGACATGGTGGGACCTCTGACGCGCGTATTTCGCTATCTGCGTCTGCGTGTCTCCTCTGCTGCCAGTGAGCCATGGCAACACAGTTAGTGCAGAACAGTGCCTTCCAACACCCCTAGAATCTTGAAAGGTGCAAAAAACAGCCCACCGCATTGACATTTTATTCATAATACCATGCACATTTCGCATTCCATTTTTCATTAATTTAATTTGGATACATATTCAGACGATATCTCTGACAGTGTGCGAGGCAGGGGAGCAAAGAGACGCCAAAACACAGAAGCACTCCCCCGCGAGGCCCCTGAAATCCAGCTGAGGGATAATTAGTGAGAAATCGCGCCCTTTCATTGGAGCTACATATTACAGCGGCGACGGCGTTATTGTGTCAAGATCAGGTGTGCGGGGCCGTGTGCGTGAAAATGAGTCGTGTGATCTCGGCGGACTGGCGGCCACGCCCCCACCTCCTCTATCGCCCCTCCGCGATTCCACGATAAGGACAGGCCCATCACCAGGGCGGAGGATTGAAGACGATCGGGGCGCATGTAGGCCGAGGTGAGTGCTGTAGGTAGGGAAGAGTACAGCGACTAGTGTTGGAGAGAGCGCGGAGGGGAGCAGGGGACGCTTCGCACCTGCCTATGATCTCGCCGGATATGAACGAAGGGTTGGGCAAACAATGACTCCCGGTGGTGCCCCTTCTTCGGTAAACACGCGCGAGGATACTCACGGAAATCTGTTTCAATCCGACCAGCCTTGGGCAGGAATGGAGTGTAGAGCTACGCGGGCCACAAGCACGTTGTGCGGAGGTGCCAGCGTCTCCACTCTCCACTCCCGAATAGCGACACAAGCGAAACAGCGATGGATGTGATTCCACGTTGCCGCTTGCCTTTCCTGCCTGCACTGCGCTCACTTAGTATATTATTTACAGCGCCAACGCGTACATGTACATGTACCTCTATTGTACGGGTAGTATTGTGCCTCTACTGATGATTGTCGATGCATGTGAGCCCATATCGCAAACCCTAATAATCATACTGGACAACAAATTCGCTAAAAAGGATGACTACAACTTGCGCGAGCACCCATGTTATTAGGGTTGTTGTGCCTCACACAGACATCTAGTCACGCTCCAGGATCGATCTGCTGGGACGAAAATTAAAACGTAAATGACGGAAATAATTGTATGCAACGTAGCGAAACATATGCATGTATCGCTTGTCACTTGGCTCTCGTCGCATGACCCCCCCCGTCCATGTCATGCAAGTGTCCGTCGTGCCCTACTGAAATTGAAATTGAAATTGTTTACAACAATACCAGTATAAACCGGCTGCTGTCTCTGGGCCCCCCCTTATGCTATGCCATACAGGACTTAGAAGACTGAGGTAGACCGTGAACCACTAATCCCAACCTCTCCAATGGCAGTAACGATACCGTCTAAAACATACTCATAAACAAGTACTGTCTACATACATGTATGAAATATAAAATGTCGCTAGTCTCCACGATACGCGGCCTGCTCCAGCCGCTGCGGGGTCGCTGATCAGCAGAGCTGTCCAGCTTGAGCTGGTCGAGGCGAACCTGCCTGACCTCGGCTCCTGTGCGACTCCGGTCGTGCCGGAGCTTGGGGGGAAAGGCAGGTAAAAAACCCCCCTCGCAAAGGTCGTCGTCGGTCCCGCCTCGATCCGTGCTCAACCCCGCCCGAGGTATTAGCCGCTCCTCTCGACGCAGCTCGCCACCTAGCCGAGTCTTCTCTCCTCCTTCGGGGGCTGAGAAGAGAAAAGAACTAGGCTGCAGACGGTGTCCGGCTGGCTCTCCTGCCCCCGAGCCAGATTTTCTCATGTCCCCCGTCCTTTTCCCGTCTGTCTCCAACACCTATCTGATCGCGCTGTGGCCGTCCATGCCCTCCCCCAGTGGTTTACGTTGTTAGGGGGCCGCCTTTACGAGCAGTGTGCCGTTACGATAACCCTAGGCACACTGCCTGAGGCAGCCTATCGATAACTGGGTACCGACTAGGGAAGGGGTAGGAAGAACACAGGGATCGAGTCGCCGGTCCTCAAAAGATGGTGGGTACGGGAATTTTTCCAAAAACCCCCCGTACCGGGCTTTTCCGGCGGCGGGTGATCCTAAGGACCGCCGCCGCCAGACCGTGCCGCTCCTCCGGCTGCGACCATCCACCGTCCTGCGTAGCCTCAGGCCTCGCCCCCAGGGGAGATCTGAGGCGCTCGCATGGCTGTCGACTGCTAGCGAGCGCCGTCCCTAGCGCTGCTTCCCAGCTGTCCGCCGCCAGCTCCAACACCTTCGTCCCTCCGCTGATCCGTCCGTACCCCTCTTCGCCAAAAAATATTTCGCAAACGCCGCCCCCGCCCCATCGTCGGAAGAGTATCTGCGAGTATTTAGTCGCGGAAAGGCATATCGGACTGGCCGAGCGGGAGATCCCTGTGTTGGTGTACGGATATTATGTTTTTCCAAAACCCTCCGTACATGGCTTTCCGACAGCTGCTGATCCCGCGGATCGCAGATGCCGGTACCTCGTTTAGCCCCCTACCGTGCCAGGCCTGGCACGGCTATGGGGTTACCAGCGCCCACCGCGTGGAGGTAGAGGTAGGTGCCGACGGGCCTGCGAGCGCACCCCCCTCCGGGGCCGCCGCCGCTGCGCCGCCGGCGGGCGCCCCGTCGTGCCCTAGACCTGCCCCCTCGCGGGTCCATAATGAAAATGAAAATAACCAAAATGATTTACAACAATACCGGAAACTACACCGGTTGTTGTCTCGCGGCCATCAAATGCTCTACCAGCTATAGGACGCACATGAGGAACGATTGCCCCGGTTACATATGTGACTAGGTACACCTATCGACACACATATGTGTGCCGATGTTCCTCGGGGGGTAAAAACCGCAAACACCGACATGTGACGGTTAGCCTTCCAAAGCTAGCTGCAGTTATTTTATGTTCTGTTCTGTTCATGCGCTGCTCGATTGCACAGTGGTGGTGCAGATGGGAGAAGATGAGAAGATGTCTCACTGTTTGTACTTTAACAATATATGTTGTAATTGAACAAAGGAATTGTGAAATGGTTCAGTCACCTCCCTCTACTGCACTGGGCTTAAATAGCTTTCCGCCCAGATAGCTTACGCTTGCTCACACTTGCTTACGTGTTACGTGTTAGGGTTTTCCAACCGTCGTCAACAATATAGCGACGCGGTTCGACTAGCATGGAGATTCACGACGCGGCTCATTCTGCGTCGGAAACCTCGCTTAGGCGCGTCATCTGGCTAGTTAGATTACATGTGCGTACATGTGCGTACCGGGAGGTACTTTTCGTACAGTACGCATCAAAACCCTTGCTAATGTTGCAGTAGCGACGTACCCAAGTTGTACGTCCATCCGATGGAAAAGCACGAATTGGAATTAGTAACGAGTACATGTACAATGTCATGTAATGTACTGTTGCAAGACTGTACTCGTCACAAACATGAGTTGCCACAGTTCCCCCGCCTAGGGAATAGCAATAGAAATTACTTTGGTAATCAAGAAAATGTAGGTACAAATAGATAAATCCACATGTCGAGAATGCAAAATGAAAGGTGTTGCTAGACTTTCGCAATGCACGGCCCGCTCCCATGGAACCGGGGTTCCGGCCGACTTAGGCCGATCGGTGTTCGAGAGGTGCGACGGGCCATCCTAATCTAGCTCCCGCATGACTCCGGTCTTGCTGGAGATAGGAGGCGGAAGGCTTGCAAATAAACCACCCTCATGTAGTCGCTCGTCGACCCCGTCGAGACATCCCGTGCGCCCCGCCCCAAGGACATCGCCGCTCCTCCCGACACGGCTCCGCCTTATCGGGGGACCCCATCGCCTCGAGGGTGGGCGGGAGGGCCCCAAATTGACAGACAAAAAATGCTAGCGCTCTTGCCTCAACGCAAAATTTTATTTCCCCCATCGTATCCCCGGCAATTTATGTATTGATACCCGGGTACCACTTTGAAATTCGGCCCAAGGCCCGTACCCTCTCCCCCTCGCTCGCGCGTCCATCGAGCATCCTTGTATCGAGTGTGGGCCTCCGCGCTTACCCGGGCCCGCACTTTCTATTATTAGGCACGCATAGCGAAGGTGGATGTCAAATCCATCATCGAGAAAGGGAGGGCTAGACACCGTAAGCGGATCCGACGGGCCGCGGGGCACCATTTTTTTAACTCCTCGTGCCGTGTTATCCGGCGGCGGCCAACCTCGAGGGTCATCTTCGCCAGATAGTGTCGCTCCCCTTCCGTCTCGACCATCCTCCTCACCGCTTAGTCGTACTCCTCGCCCATGTAGGCGTAGCTTGGCGAACAACAAGCAAAAGCCCCATCGGCACTATCATCAGTTCAACACCTCATCATGCGTGGTGGGTGCGAACCATAACCATGCAGCAGTGACAAGCCTTTCACTGTGTGGGGCAAGCGAGGTGGATTGACGGTTGCGATTCCCGCGATCAACACGTGCCAAAGAGCCATCAACGAAGGGCTTTGAATTTAGAGATGTACTCGGAGCTCGAAGATCTTCTGATTAGGCCGTCCCACATGTTATTATATTCACCTTAGTAGTTCCTGTTCCCCTCTTTTCATTTGGTGAATACAAAAAAAGTATCCGAGCACGCGGGAGTGATATCGGCTCTGCGATACGAAGGGATACCCGGTGGGCTGCATGTTTTTTTTGGTTAGCGCGAGGGCGGGAGATACGAGCATATCGATGGCATCAGAGGCCGACTCAAAAAAAGAAACCAAGAAACGTTGCTGATGGCATGCAAAGTTTATTGATGGTGGCTATATGCTACAAATTGTCAACAATACACCTCTGATGATGAAACGGGCTGGAATCCGACAATCAAGCTCTAACGCAAGGGAAGATACTACGCCATGACGCCATACTAGCGGCCCTGTCAGGTCAAGACTCAAGACGATGCCTAGTATTGACACGCGCGGGAACCGGCCCTTGCCATGGACTTGGTCGCTGCTGATGCCCTTCTTTTTAACGTGCGTATATGTATAGATTAGCAAATATCTAAATTTAAATCTGGGAAGCAATGCCATGACATGGCGTGTGCTTCTCACAGCCAAGCACCATCGTGATCGTTCCCCGTGAGGAGCGGAGCGCGGCGACGACGGCACCATAGGCCTACCGCGGCGGACAAAGCGGTCACTTTTGGGCGACGGCGACCATCCATAGAATAAGACAGCTTGCCGCCAAAAAGAACTTGCGCGGAGGGGCTTAAAACTTCTATACACATCCCTTTGACATTACATGTTATTTGAAGATACTAAACCAAGATAGGGGAAGCAATGGAGCGAAAGGCCAAAAAAATATGAGCAAGTACGGATGATACAATGATGACCGCCTAAAAAACTGATACCTATAGGTGAAATACCTTTATTGGCATGCTGATACTGATGGGAAGGATGTACGAGTACTAGTATCTGTACCTGTCCTCTGTAGATACCTGTAACGTACCTGTACCTGTAAAAACTAAACAAAAAATTTCTTACAAGAAAAAGCAGTGGAGGCCACCAAGCAAGAAAAAGAAAGAAAGGAAGAAGCTGTACCTGTAAAAGCTACGGGTAACTTTTGTTGTCTTGAGTAACGGTTACCGCTTGGGCTGGTACGAGTACGAGTAGTGCGCAGCTCGGCGACATTATTCCACTCCGTCTTCACAGTTCAGGAGTCAGTCATCTGCGAGGCCGCTATCCCAGGGGCGACGACATAGCAGCACTGCGTAGGATAACAAAGCGCGCGAGTCATGCACGCAGCTATTCACGAAGACGCGCTGTTGCCACTTCAGAGCCGGACAGCCGTTGGTTATAAGCAAAGAAAGTCGACAAAGTGGCAGAGTGGCGCGAACTAGACAACGGCTTCTTCTCGACACTCGTCGACTGACGGTGCCACGTTGGACTGGATGGCGGTAGTACCCCGCGATCAAGGCCGATAACAGCGCGTGTCGAACTATTCCGGAATGAGCGAGCACGCTCCAGCCCGACAACCGGGCGCCTGGAACTTCACCTCGCTGCTCGGCTTTGGAGGTGGTGCCGAGACGAGCGGCACGGGAACACCGCCAAGGACGGCAGCCCTCGCTCCGGCGGAGGTCACTCCGGTGACAGCGGTGGAGGTAAAGACTAAAGACCGGCACCGTTCGATTTGTACTTGCTTGAGGCACAGGTGGGGCCGACTCGTAGTGCTGCTGTTGCGCTGTGATGTGCAGACGCGCGACGAGTCTGCGTTGCGGTTTCCGGCGGAGGCGCGAGGCGGGAAAGGGAGAGGGGGCGAGAGGGTTGGGGGGAAGGGGAAGAGGAAGGGGAAGGGTAAAGGGGGAGACAAGGGGAAGGATGACGAGAAGAAGGGGAAGAAGAAAAAGAAGAAGAAGGCAAAGAGCGGTCATGCAGCTGAAGGGGTACCACTGGGCGGTGCCCTCTCTCAGGACGACACCTCAGCCGTGCGCCCCCTCCCCACCCCTCCATCCCTTTCTCTTGATTCCCAGCACACCATCAATACCAGCACCCCTTCATTTACTTTTTTGCATAGCGTGGGAGGCGGCATGGTAGAGCTGAGGGGCTGAGCTGTGGTGGTGTAGGCCCCCACTCGGCTGCGGGACAAGTATGGGAAGCGAATGTTATCGGCGGAGGGCAGTAGAGCATCGAGGGGGCCAGCAGTGCCAGCGATGGGGGTCTCTGTGGGAGGGGGGGGCTCTCTTCCCGAGGGCTGGGCCGCTTTCGCTGACCCCAACTCCGGGCTCCCCTACTTCTACCACGCTGCCAGCGGGACGACGCAATGGGAGAGGCCTGGGCGCGGAATGAGTGCAATAAGCGCGCTTAAGAATCTGGGTATGGAGCAGCAAGTGAAGCAGCAGCAGCAGGAAGAAGGTTTGAGCAGGGAGTCAGAGTCTGAGGAGGAGGAGGAGGAGGAGGAGGTTGAGAGGGTTGTGAAGGCGCAGCTTAAATCGATGGCTGGCGGGGGGGAGAGTGGTGGGGGGAGAGAGGAGGCGCCCCCAAAGCTGCTCCCCCTCACATCTGCAACCGCTATGGTGGCAAAGATTGGGATGGACAAGTTTGCGCGAAGTCAGTCCACCGCAAAGAATGGGATGGCGGGGGCGGGTGCGATGGGGCAGTGGCCTTTGCTTGACGAGGAGACGCTGTCGATGCCCAAGCCAGTGAGGGCGGCGTCGGCCCGGCAAGGGATGGAGGCGTTTATGCAAAGAATGGCTGCGAAGAACGGCCCTTCCCGGCCCGCCTCCGCTTCTGAGGCGGAGACCTCCGCCACGAGTGGGAGAAACGGCGGGAAAGAAGCGGAAACGGAGTTGGAGGCGAGAGAGGGGGATGGAGAGGAAGAGGAGGACGTGAGTGGCTTGGCGGAGGCAGGGCCAGCCCAGGCGACAGCACCATTGGAACCCTTGCTAGAAGAGCCAGAAGAGAGATTCAATGAGGGTGAGGAGACGGTAATCGGGGTGGAAGGAGGGGAGGGGATAGAGATCGCATCAGATATTGGGGATGGAAGGGGGGAGAGGGTGGAAGGGGGAGAGGAAGGGGGAGCAGGGAAGGAGGGGGAGATGGAACACGCTGGAGTCGGATGGGGGGAAGAGGCAGGTGGAGAGTTGGGGGCGAGTGTGGTCGAGATAGTAGCTTCCGAGTACACGGAGGATTGTGAGGTGGGGACGCAAGGCGTTGAGGAAGATGGAATGTCTGTGGCGGGGCTGACGGAGGTGGCTGTCGCCATTGAGGGAGATGATGGAGAGGGAGGGGATAGATACACAGAGACCGCTGTCTCAGAATACTCAGAGGACTGGGAAGAGGAGAATGCGACGATGAAGTTGGATGGCGATGAGGGGGATGGAGGGCAGACAGGGAGCGTTGGAGAGGGCGAAGGTGAAGTAAGGCGTGAAGGTGTGGTAGGTGATGTGCAAGGGGATGAGGAGGGAGCTGAGCAGGGGGCAAAGAGCGTAACAGGAGTGAAGGTGGAAGGCGAATTTGAAGGCGAGGGAGGGGAGGAGGAGGAGAAAGGTGAGGAGGGGGATGACGGCCCGGCAGAGAGCATGGTGGATGAAGTGGTTCCAATGGATGGACGTGAGGGGGCGATGAATGTTGATGGCCAAGATATGCCAAGTATAGCAGAAATAACGATTGTGGAGGATACAGGAGAGGAGTCGCAGGGGGAGGTATTGCAGAATGCGGTGAGTGACGGTCATGAGGAGGTGGCAGGAATTATGATAGGAATGACGGAAGGGGAGCGCGGCGAAGAGGGGGAAGATTATGACAAGCTGGACGGAAGCGTGACAGAAGGGCTGGGTGAGGAGGAAGATGAGGTGGAGGGGAAGGAGGAGGAGGAAAAAGATGGCGAGCTCGCGGGGAGCGTGAGGGGGGGAGGGGAGGTAGCGTGCGATGGAGAGGAGGAGCAGGAGATGCACGGGGAGGAGCTGGAAGGTGGCGAGCCACAAGGAAGTGTGGCAGAAGTAGTGGCCGCAGTTGTTCATGATGGGGAGGGGGACGGGGATGGCAGGTTGGATGGAAGAACGGCAGAGGCAATGGATGTGGAGTATGCTGCTGGGGGAGAGGAGGAGGTGGAGGTAGAGGAAGTGGATGGGAAGTCTGCAAAGGGCACGTCCGAAGCAGAACATATGGAGGCAGGATACTCGGATGAGGAATGGGGGGAGGAGGAGATCGGGGTGGAGGAGTCTGGAGAGCAGCAGACAGCGAGCTTGGCAGAGGTAGTGCCCTACCATCCCGCAATTTTTATGGCTGTTACGAGTTCCTTTGACAGCTCAAAGCTGCGTCTTAGTGAATTGGACAGGGTGGGTGCAGTGGGAGTGTGCTGCTATGAATATATTACGGATGGGGACGAGGTTGGTGTTGATACGGCTGCGCATCTAAGCTTACGTGTCGCGTCCTCCTTTCCGCAGCTCGCGGCGGAGCGGGTGATGCTTCAGCGAGCAATGGAACGCGCGGACAAGATGTTGGATGGCAGCGTGGCGCGAAGTGAAATAGCGGGGTCGCTGGGAGCCGCAGAGTTGGCGCGTGCTATGCAAAATCAGGAAGAGCAGCAGGTGGGTAGTTTTGGTGCGATGGGAGTTGCGTGTGGAGGCCGCACATATTTCACCCGCTGGCTATCGCCCTGATATCGATTTTAGCCTGCCTCGCTGAAAATTCCACCATTATATGGGACTGAAGCCACGTTGTTGTCGTTTCCACATTTAACAGAACCGCGAGCATGGGAAGTGGGTGGGTGGGTTGGCGTCAGATTCGCAGACGGTATGAAACCCTGCTCCATCAGAGCTCGGTCCCTTGCCCTTTCAATGTCAGAACTGAATTGCTGAAAGGGGTGGGAGAGATGAACAAAGGCACTTGTATTCACTGCTGACGAGGGACGTCCATTGTTGCAGATGTCCACCGCTGGTGGGGGCACAGGGTCGGTGCAGAGGCGACAGAGGCTCGAGAACGCTGCGCGGAAGCATGCTGTATGCTCTGTTTCCATTCTTCCCTCTCCCCCTATCTTGCCTACCCCATCATCCATATCATTGTCCTCTGTCATTTCCGCGTTTGGCTCTTCTGCTACCGAGTATGATATACCACCGCCCTTTTTTCCAGGGAGATGACTTCGCTGCAGTTGGCATCGCAGCAAGCTGCGACTCTCAGGCTATGGTGCGCGTCCCAAATATTTTAGTGTCCATCATTTCCTTGTTGGTTGCAGTGAGTGGCGTTTGAGAAGCTAGGCGCCTTCACTATGTATGAGCTACTGTGACGTTGTGTAGATATGTAACTTAGCAAGTGTCACGCGCGAAGCTGTGTTGGCTTCACTGCTTGTCGGTCTGGGCGAGCTGACGGATAGGCTATGTGCTGTATCTGCGAGCAGGAGGGTGTTGAGGAGGTGACGGGCAACTCTGTGTTGGGGATGCTGGTGGCGGCGGTGGCGGGTGTGGCAGCAATGGAGGAGTCGCTTCGGCCGAGCGGTGACCAGTCAGCTGCGGGGAGGGATGCGCAGCTGGCAGGGCTGATGACCATAGGAGATAGGGGGCAGGGCGAGCAAAGGGGGAAATATGGCAGAAATAAGGTCGGGGAAGAGAAGCTCTTTGTGTCACCTGAAGCGCTGCGCACCTTACAAGTGAGCTTGCGCCCTCCCCCGTCCCCTTCTCACGCCCACCTCGTGTGCACACATTCAGCCAGTCGGCCCAGAGCGGCATGACCCCTTGCACTGCCTCGTAGCGTGACTACCTGTGATTGAGGGGAGTTCAGTTTAACGCATCATTTTTCGGCCACTGCCTACCTCCTGTTTGGAGGGTTTGCTTGAAGGGAACTCTATGTGTACTTCACACTTCACCAAGCCATTCACTAAAATATGGGTATTGGACGCATTGCTGCTGGTGCCATCTTGCAGGGCGACTCCCAAGCGGCCCTTGCGGCGGCAGAGACACTATGTGTTAGCGCTGATCAAGGCAGCGGCGAGGAAGCCGAGTTTGGGTGGAACTGTCGGCAGCTCGCAGAGGAGGTGGGTGAATAAAGTAGTGCGGCAACCGCCCATCCATCAACGCGACGGAATGTGTCCAGATACTGCTTCCCGTATGAGCTGAGGGGGCTGTGCTTGTGTGCGCACAGGTTGGCAACTACGCCGCGGGCTGTGCCTCCCACGGGACTCTCCCCATCGGAGCTGCGCCTTTGCTGCAGCGCAAATTGCGCGCCCTGGCGGCCTCCCACCGTCGCAGCCTGCACGCGCAGGTGGAGCGCCTCGTGCAGGGCACAGTGGGTGCTCTGCAGCAACTGGAGAACAGAAAAGAGGGGGGTGATGGGCTAGACGTGGCTCAGACTAGGCAGCGGGTGGAGGAAAGACGTGCAGAGATGGACACAATGCTGCCCGACATGTTGGAGGCAGCCAAGGTGGAGACGTCCGTGTGGGGATCCCTTTCACGTGAGTGGCTCTCGCCTCGCTACTTCTCTCGTCCATACGCCGTCGTTTTGTATACGAACACGTGTCAGTCTGTCTTATTTCTTGTGTGCCAGTGACCGAAGCATTGTGCGGGGGTGTCTTTCTGCAGCGGTGAATGTGGTGGCGGCAGCGAAACGGGCTGCGGTGGAGTATGGGGAGGTGATGGGCGACGCAGCGAAGCGGGTTGCCGGCCTAGCGGATGGGGATAATGTGGATGAGAGTGGGCTGCCAGTCGTTGCGGAGCAGCTGCGTATGAGGCTTGCCGCACTACGGGAGGTGGAGCAGGAGGAGCAGCATGCGGCGCTGGAGGTGACTGCCACGCCACCCACTCTATCCACTCAACGATCGCTATAGTGTCAACAGTATTTGCTGGGGTTCAGCCACCATGGTTGGCTTGTGTACGTGCCTGTCGTGCACCGGAGGCATGTTGACGCGTCGCTGTGAGTCTGTCGAGTGCAGGAGGGCATTGCAAGCGGGTTTGCTCAGCTGGAGGCCGTTGCGAAGGCGTCAGTGGCACGAGGGGAGCTGCTGCGAGCTGCGGCGGACCCGAACAGTGCGG
>JAPMLY010000122.1:275000-334018 GCA_026401115.1 Tetraselmis chui
GACAGGCGTAAGGTGGGTCGAGCCGCATGATCAATTTCAGGCCTCTCATGTTTTCAAACTGTCGCCATGTGAATGAGCGACTGCACTGGTCGGATTGAAGTGTATCGGTTCTGACGGGGCGGTGACGTTGTTTTGTGCAGACTCGAGGGTCGTCGCGGCTGGCGGCAAAACTTGAGCGTCTGCGCGAGAGGGAGGGGACGCGGCAGATGGCGGAGCTAATGCGGCGCGCAGTGCAGCGTGTGACCGACCTTGAGGCGGCGTCTCGTGGAAGGTCGAGCGAGGCGGAGGGGGTGTCGGACGGCAGCGCCGGTCGCGCGGTGTTAGCTCAACTTGAGGAGCGTCAGGCGGCGGAGATGGAGGCGGAGCTGCGGGTGCTTCAGGCGGAGATCAGCGCTTTGGCCAACGCGCTGCAGTCGGAGGGCGACGCTCTCTTGAGTGGAGAGGAGCGGGAGCGAGCCCTTCAGGTACGCTTGTCATTAAGCATGCTCTTTGAAATTGTGCGCACCTACTTTTTATCAGCGTCAAGCACGGGTATACTCGTCCTGTTATCGTCGATGCTTGGAGCCTCACTAATCACTACTTGTTTGGGGCTTTTGTCACGTAGGAACTGATGGCGCTCGGAGCGGACGCGGATCGTGTGGCAGCTTCCGCGTTGGATGGGGACTCATCTCGCAGCAAGGCGCGTGGCAGCCAGCGGCACCGTCATGCGGAAATGCTGCGCCAAACGGCGTCCAGAGTCGACTCGGCGTTGTCGGCGGCGGCTGCTGCCCGGGGTAGTGCGTCGTCGACGGCCGCTGGGGCATTATCGACAGGCGGGGCCGGTGGTGAGGGCTGGGAAGACGTGCGGGCTGAGCTGGCGCGGCAGGAGGCAGCGATGGCGGAGGAAGTGGAGGCGGCGGTTCGGATGCTGCAGGCCGACATGGCGCGCGTCGCCGGGGCTGTTGTAGGAGAGGCCCACGGCGCTGGGCTGTCCTTCCTGTCCGAGGTGGAGGCTCTGAACGCCGAGATGGAGAACATACTTAACGCGGGGGAAGGAGGTGGAAGGACGAAGGCGAGGGGTGGGGGGGAGTTGGGTAGCACGGTCGCTGCCAAGGCGGACGCGGGGAAAATGGAGGCGGCGATGGCGAATGCCATTGCGGCGGTTGAGGCTGCCGAAGCGAAGCGGAATGCGCTCAAGCTTGACGACCGCAGTCCGGAGGACGCTCTGGCTGCACTGGACGCGCAGCATGAAGCAGAGGTAGCGGCTGAGAAGGCGTCGTTGTTGGGTCCACTGCACGAGGCGATCGCTGCTGCTGAAGCGGCGATGGAGGCAGGTATCGGCGATGCTGCACACCTCGCTGACTTGAGAGCCCTAGCTGCGTCGCTCGGCGTCGATTCAGCTGCAACTGGGAGAAAGCCGGCTACGCGTCCAAGGGGGGCCGGAAAACTTGCTGGTGCGATTGCAAACGCAACGGAGGGTCGGGCGGCGATGATGAGCGAGTTCGAAGAGAGGGAAGCAGCTTACCGGGCGGAGGTGGTGGCGATGAAAGCGGCGGTGAAAGCGGAGATGGCGGAAGTTGCTCGTGCGTTGATGGACGTTCCGGGGCTGAACTCGGAGAAGTTTTTGGAGGAGATGTCAGCGATGGCAGCGGAGATGGAGTACGAGACGGGCGGGATCGGGGTGCCTGAGCGGAGGGTGAAGGTGCGGACGGGGACGGGGAAAAGGGACGCGGCGGTCGGGGCACTGAAGGAGGCAGCTATGGAGCGGATGAAGGTAGACGCGGTGGCGTTAGTTGAGGCGGTGGAGTCGGCGAGGGCGGAGGAAGAGGCGGCGGTGGCGGGACTAGTAGGGCCCGAGCGGGAGAAATTCAAGCGCGCACTTCGCGCGGGGCTGTGGGAGCAGGATCAGAGGCTGCGCGCCGAGCTGGACGCCCAAAAGCGGGCGATGCTGGCGGAGGTTGAGGAGGTGATGCGGGCGATACCCCGCGACGCCCCGGTGAGCGACCCCGCCCAGGCCGAGACCTTCCATAACGACGTCGCCCAGCTGAAGAAGCTGTTGGCGGAAGAGACTCCCGCGTTTCCGGGGGTGCCGGGTTCCGCAGCGTATTCCGTCAAGGCGGTGGCGAAAGGGGGCGGGGTGGGTGGGGCGCGGGGAGGGAAGAAGCGCGAGCAGCACATGAAGGACATCACCGGTGACGAGCATAAGCTCAAAGTGATCGAGGCGGCGATGAAGCGCGCAAAGGAGATTGCGGAGGCGGAGGCGGCGCAGTTCAGCGTGTGGCAGAAAATGCAGGAGCGGGAGACGCTGCGGGCGGAGATGCTGAAGAAGGCGAGGGAGAAGAAGAAGCGACGGGAGGAGGAGATCGCGGCGCGGTCGGCAGCGGAGGAGGCGGCTACTGCGGAGGAGGAGCAGTTGAGGGAGGAGGAGGATGAGAAGCTGGCGCGCAGGGCGGAGGAGGCGCTCGTGAAAGCGGAGGAATGGGAGGTGGAGCAGGTGGCGCAAGGTGAGGAGGCGCGGAAGGCGGCGGCGCGTGAGCGACTGGCGAGAGTCGAGGAGAAACTTCGACGAGCGGAGGAGCGGATGGCTGCCAAGGCGAAGCCCCGTCCGCGAAGAGGGCTCAAGAAGATCGCCAGCCTCCAACCGCAATCAGCCGAGCCGACCGGAGCAACACCACCCTCTGAACCAGCTGCCAACCGAACAACAGAGGGTGACGGTGTCGAGAAAGACGACGAAGGTGCGCAACGTATGTAGCTTTGGCAGTTGCACTGACTTTCCGTTGTCGTTACATTGGTGTTGGTTGACGTGGAGGTGGAAATTGGCAGAGGTGTGACGTTGCTGTTGGTTTTACAGATCACGAGAACCGGGATGGGGCTGAGGGGGCTGTTCCGGGTAGTGAGGTAGATTCTGAAGCGGGCACAGTTGGGAGTGTTGCCGTCGTTGATGGCGCTGCTCCGTCAGATGACGAGGGGCTGCAGAAGTACGCGGAGGCCGCGGCGGGGAGGGCGGGCTTAATGCGGCGCTACGGCCATCAGACACATAAGTCGGATAAGCTGAAGGACGCGCTGAGCGCCAACCCTCGCCTTACGCGCGCCATGCAGCGACTGGACAAGCTGAAACAGGTGACGGGGCCAAGGGAGGTGGGCAAGGACGGCGGTGGCGATGGAGTAGATGAGGGTGGGCTAAGCCACTCATCCACTAGCCCAGAGACGGCTGCCCTTGCCCCTGCCCCTACCCCTCCTGCCCCGCGATTGGCTCCAGATGGTGCCCCTCTGCCCCCCCGTCCTCTCCCATCAGCTAAGAGGGTTGCCCCAGATGGGACACCACTTCCGCCTGCGCCTTTAGTGGGTCCAGACGGGACCCCCCTGCCCCCACCACCCCCTCCACCCCACCTTGCCCCGGATGGTACCCCGCTGCCCCCTGACGGTGACCCCACCAAGCGACCCCGAAAGCCGCCACGCCGGCGGAAGGGTTCCAGCAGGGCATCCAGTCGGCCCATGAGTGCAATGTCGAAGGCAATGCCGGAGGATCCCGCGTTGGAGGAGATGGCGGCAATAGCGCTCGTTGGACAGGTGATACGGCTGCCGCCTGCTGACAGTTTGGAATGTACCGGAGTAAGTACTATGAATCACAGGTTGTATTGGGTTCTGACAGAGTGGGGCATCACATTTTGACAGGGCTTGCAGGACGTCACGTACGAAGTCATCGACGAAGAGGGTGAAGCGGAGGACATGGAAGAGGACGAGGGTGGAGAGGGCGAGGGCGAGGTAATGGGCGAGCCGTCGATAAGAGATTGCCAGTACGGGTGGAAAAAAAATTAGGGGAGAAGGGCGTGTGAGGTATTGAAAGAGGATGTATGCACGAGTTGTGGGAGGCCGAGCTGATGTGCTTTTTACTGACAGGTTCATCAGGACGTTTCTAGCCAAGTCATCGAGGAGACCGAGGAGGAGGCTGCAGCGGAGGATGTAGAAGAGAACGAGGATAGAGACGGCGAGGTCGAGGTCGAGGTAAGAGGCATGCTATCAAAAAGCTGTTGTCAGCAAGAACAGGATGTGTATAGTTTGCGAGGGAGGCGAGATGAGGTGATATGAGAGTTGTGTAAGAGCGAGCTGGGGTGGTGTATACTGACAGGCACAGCAGGAGGGTACTGTTGAAGTCGTCGACGAAAAGGCTGAAGCGGAGAACCTGGAAGAGAATGCGAGCGAGGGTGGAGACGGTGACATCGAGGTAATAGGGATGTCGTCGAAATGGATTGACAGTAAGGATGAGAGACGTGATTTTGGGGGGGCGATAAAGTGTGAGGGGATGTTCTCAGAGCGAGCTGCTGTGCTGTTCGTTGACAGGCGGAGCAGGACATAGCTTACGAAATCGTTGATGTGGTACCTGAGACTGAGGACAAGGACGATAATGAGCGCCGAGACCGGGCGCTCGAGGTAAAACCCGGCGTCAATGGAAGACCGTAGGATAAGGCAGCCGAGGTTCAGGTCCTCATGAGTGTTGTTGTTGCGCGAGCACAGGCGGTAGTGAAAAAGATTCCAGAGGAGGCGCGCGCTGCTGCGGATGCGATGGCCGCTGCGTCGTGGGAAGTCGCCGCGCTGGCGCGCTATCGCTTCGACATCGAGGACGTGCAGGGGACGCAAAGGCGGCCCACACGACGGGAGCTGGCGGAGAAGGAGGCGCGGGAGAGTGAAGCAGCCAAACTAGAGGGAGGGGAGGACGCAGAAGTAGCCAAGGCATGCGCCCCACATAGAAATGTTTATACCCACTCAAGTGATTTTTGGTCGTGCTGTGCCTGATGTGGGTGTGTCGCTATGGCCAGAGCGAGGTGGGAAACGAGGTGGATCCCGGTGCTCTGGGTAAGACTGAAGTTATAAGGCCCCCTCCGCCCGCGGCCAAGTCTGGTTCGCTTCTGGGTCATCTTCCTGAGGTGCCAGCGAAAGGCGGAGGCGGCGATGCGTTGGGTGGAAAAGAGCTGGAGGTCAACTGGAAAGACGTGCTGCCCGGGGAGATGGGTGAGCTGGCACAACGGGCGCAGATGAGGGCGGCCGCGAGAAAAAAGCGACAGCAAAAGAAGAAGAAGCAGGCAGAGAGCGCGCTCAGTCCGCCGAGTGATGACGAAGACGACAAGCAGCAAACGCAGCAGCCACCAAATCCGGCGCCTGCAACGGATACCAAGTCGCATGCGCGTAGCAAGGCACAGGGGATATTTGCAGAGCTAGGCTTGGGCGTGCCTGAGCGCCCCAGCGAGAAGCGGAGCAGGTGATTCGCCCTCCACACCTTCTCCGGCCCCAACAAAGTTGGTTCACAGTGTCTACTTTCATTCATGACAGAATTTCATTCGATAGACCTGGCTGCTCATGTTTTTCCTGTTGGCGTGAGCGGCTCCATTCTCTTTTGTCTCCCATTTTACTCGCTGCACTTTCTAAACGGCTTGTCACTTCCCCTGTCAAATCTCTGGTAGTTGTTTATGTTTCACTGACTCTTCAGTCTTCCATGCTGAGCGTTTGCGTCTTGCAAGCGGCTTATAGAGGGTAAGGGTGCTGTGATGAGCAGCGATGGATTTCTGAAGGGGCGAGTGATTCGGTTCTCGCTTGTAGACTTAAAGCGGCGGACCTGGCGGCCGAGCATGCACTTGCGTCTGTGGAGGCGTTGGGGGACGCCGCATTTGAGCCAGCACAGGATGCGGCTGGCGGGGAGGACAGGGTGGTGGCGGAGGCGAAGGAGGCGGTAGAGTCTACCGAGACGGCGATTGTAGAAACTGGGAGGTCGCAGGACGGGTCATGGGGTGACGTTTGGAAGAAGCCGCTGCTGTTTGAACCCGCGGCAGATGGAGGGCTGAAGCCCGAGGAGGTAATGGCAGAGTTGCCTGATTCAGCTGGATGGTCTGGCAGAGTGAATGGCATCCACGTTTATGTGGAAATGGTTGTCACGGGGTCGGAAGTAATGTGAACAACACCTTCCTCTACCCTACCATTCCCTAGGTCGAAGCGCGCGAGCTGGCCAAGAAGCTGCTGGCGGGGGGCGAGAGCTCCAGCTTGGAGGAGAAGCATGCAGAGGCGATGCGTCTGCTGGAGCTACTGCAAAACAGCCGCTCTGCCTTCCGTGTGGGGAAGCCCTCAAAGGTACAGCGCTCCCACGGTGCAGCATCCAAGTGTGGCGGCTTCCGCAGGTGCATGGGTTACCCTTACGTTGGTACTGGCGCGTGTGGGAACAGGACAAGGAAAAGCGGTTTGCCAAGGGGGACATCGTGCTGTATCGGCAGCACGACGGGCGAATCAGGCGTGTGGAGGTGGTGGATGTGACTGAGGAGGAGGAGGAAGTCAAATACTCCATCGAGCTCGACGCGAGCGTGCGGACGACCACCGCAGACCGGCTGTCCCATATTCCGCAGGTGCTTGGCACCGCCCAGACGCCTCCCACGTCAGCAACCTCGAGTAATGTTTTGAGGGGGGTTGGCTGGGTGGGGCGCGTGGAACTGAGATGAAAGGGCTGTCGCTGAACCTCTCTTGCCGCAGGGGTTTGAGGGAGTCGTGGATGAGGCAGAGCTGCGTGCTGAGACTGAAGTGGACGCCAGAAAGGTAATCAAGGCCATGTGATGTTTTGCTTTCCTTATTTTTCGGATGTGCTTTGTCTGCGCTTACCGACTCCCCGAATCCGCTGATCGTAGAAGCTGGAGGCGTTTATGGACTGGGACTGGTGCCCTTCCCTCGCCGTCTCTGGGGACAAGCCAGCGCCCCGGGCGGGTCATGTTATCGTGACTGACGGCATGGCAGGCGTCATGTTCGGGGGCGCATCAGAGCATGGGGATTTCCACCAGGTACATGCTCGCCATCCGCTCCTAACCGTTGTTGATGGCACTTTAAAGCACACACGCACACACACACACACACACACACACACGCTCGCGCGTGCGCACACCCAATCACCTATCTCAGCATCTAGTACCGACTGTTCCCATGGAGCGCCTGCATGTAGGACACGTGGGAGTTCTGCGGGGAGAGCTTGCGGTGGAAACTCGCAGACTGTTTGGGGGACGAGCCTGGGCGGCGAGCATATGCAACGCTCAGCACAGTGTACCCCTACCAGTTCACCACGTGTCGGCTGATGCTGTTTGGGGGGTGGAACGGGGAGGACTGCACCAATGCGCTCCACGTGCTGGAGGGAATCGAGAGCGTGGCGAAGGAGCCGATGGTGTGGAAGGCGCCTTCCACCACGGGTGTTGAGCCAAAGCCTCGTTGCATGCACTCCGCATGTCTTGTGGTTGGTGGCATAGGCGCCGAGAGATTCTTTCATGGACAGGTGCTGCCTCCGAAATCACTCACAGATACACACACACACACACACACACACACACACACACACACACACACCTTTTCATTAGGGGATGTGAGTACTGAGTAGCAACTACAACCATGTTTCATTGTATTTGGCTGTCCGTAGGTGGTGGATGTACATGGCAACTCGAGACCACAGGAGCTACCGGTGCAGGAGCTCATTATTTTTGGGGGCTGGGTGTCGGTCGGTGTGTCTCTTTTCCAAGGGATGGCACTCGAGGAAATGGAAAGCGGGGGCGAGTTTCTAAATGATATGTGTGCACTGGACATCGACAAACTCGAGTGGCGCCGGATCACACCCCGTGGTACCTTTCTGCCCGAGCCCAGAGCAGCTCACAGTGCCTGTGTGACTGGCCGGCGGATGCTCGTGTTTGGAGGGCAGTCGCAGTACGAGCCGGTGAACGAGCTGCTAGAGTTTCAACTGGACCTATGCATATGGCGCCGCGTGCAGCTGCGCGGCTCCAACCCCTCTCCTAGGAGCGGCCACTGCTGTCTGATGATTGACCATGGGAAGCGCATGCTCGTGTTTGGTGGCTTCGACGGCGAGATAGCCTTGCATGATCTGTATGTCCTCGACACCTCCACATTCATATGGACGCAGATTGACTTGCCTGGGGGGCACCCGCTTGCGCGAAGTGGGGCTGCGTGTGCGATGATGGGCCCCACTCGCATGTACATGATGGGCGGCTACTGCAAGGTGCGACAGTTTGCTTGCATACTTACAAGAGTGGAAGATGAATCCGTGCTTTTCCTGTCCCTTCCTTTTTCCTTTGTGGTGTTTTGATACACTCCTGCTCTCCAGGCTGGGTTCGTGGGCGACATGCACGCCCTTGACATGATGAAGCGGCAAGTTCACAAAGTCAAACTGTCAGGTGGACCGTACTCCACGTCGCTGTTCAAGCTGAGGATTACATTCGCAGAGGGCGTGGAGCCTGAGTCGGTGCCGCTGGCCATTCAGTGGTACCGTGCAACGGACAAGGGCAGGTTTGAACGGATCAAGGGCGCGACCGGGATGGCATACCTTCCCAACGCTGACGACATGATGACTAGTCTCGGGGTTGCCTGCCTACCGTGCACAGCCGACTTGGGCAAGGTACGCTTTTTGTGCCTGGCGTGAATACTTCACTTCATCGAAATTTTTCCAGTATATCTGTTGAAATACTCTTGGTGCCATCCTATGTCTGAATTGCATTTGATCGTGCGTTGGCCAGGCCCTCGGCAGTGCGTACTTCGCCAGCTCCAAGCGGGTGAAGATCGATCCGGAACTCAGCATGCTCGTGAAACATCTTATTGCCAATGCCTATGCTGAGTTTAAGATTAGGCTGCTGTCTGCGAAGGTTACTTCCCTGACGCACCCCCGCCGTTAGCTCCACAGTTCTGCTTGTTTGTTCTCCCATGGGCTGCTTCCCTATCATGACACGCACAAACTGTACGTGTTCCCTTATTAAACAGCCATCTCCTTCGTTTTTACGCTCAGGGGTCAAGCCGGCAGCTCATGTTGGTTCTAACTCCAACATCGATCAAAATTAAGCTGGATGGGACAACACAGATTAAGGACGGGTACAATCACACCTTCAAGATCATTCTATCAATCCACCGGCTCAACACTTTCGTGCTGCAATTGAATGAGGTATGCAAAGACGCCGCTAGAAGGAAGGGGCGTCAGTGTCTCACCTGAGTGTGGCACTCATTTCATACATGTAATCTTCAATTTATGTAACTTGAGTAATTGACCCAGTAATGGAAACACTGTGTGCGTGTGCGTGTAGAGCACCGTACTTCCAATGGCTGTGGAGCATGTGTACGAGCGCGATCTGGTGGCGTTGACAGCTCGTGGGTTCTGGGCCATCGCCATGAGTCGGCCACAGGCGAGCGCAAAGCCAGCCGTGCCTGCAGCAGATCAGCTGGCAGCAGCATATGCAAAACGAAAACGAAAGGAAGAAAAGGCTGCCATGAAGAGGGACATATGGAAAGATCACCCTGGCACCCAGCAACCCGCACCAGGGCTCCAGGGAAGCCTCTCGTCGTTGCAGCAGGACCTGAAGAATATTGCAAGGTGAGTAGCTGATCTCCAGTATTTCATAGCGCATTTGAAGAGACGTTTGTGTTTGACTAAAACAGTGCTTTGTTGCGGTGTTGTCGGGAACAGGAGCAAGAAAATAGCTCCAGGGGTGATTCCTGAGGAAGGTAGCGTATCTATGGAGCCTATAGTCACGCCATCCGTTTGGCTGCGAGAAGATCCAGGCACGAGTGGGACAGTGGGTCCGCTGACGAACACGGCAGAGACGAAGAGTGCTCGGAAAAAGAAACAGCAGGGTCAGACCCGTGGGTGGGTGATTGAGTGATCCTGCGACGTGTCTTCATAGACATCAATTTTCTTAAGCACACCTGTCAAAGTCTTGAAAATAGACAACACTAAAGGTTACAGTATGTGCTAATTTATATTATAATTACTTTTTCTTTTGGGCTATTGCTGACAACTTGCCATCAGAGCTTTCAGTGCTGACTGCAATCTGACGAATTCCTGCACCGAGCCTCCTTTATCCGGATGTGCAGCGATGGCCTTTGCAAGATAGGCCCTGCGAATTTCTGCTGGGCCAGCGCTTGATTCCACCCCCAGAATGTCCTCCGGAGAGGTGGCGTCGTATTTGCTGCAACTCTCTGTGACTATATCACCCTTTGCTGATTCGTCCGTCTTAAACTCATGGGAGCTCGAGTCGGCAGCATTTTGACCTGCAGGGACACGTATTGCTGGTATCAGAGGATCCCTACGTTGCAGTTGTTCCCGTGATGATAATGCAGGGTTGTGTTTTGCGTTGCGGTTGTCTTCAATCCGTGCAATAAAGCACCTACCGCGGAAGCGCATGCGCTGTATTTCGTCATCCCATTTCAGGTCCCAATGGCTTCGCCGGTTTTTCACATCTTCAGCAAGCCTCTCCATTCGTTTCCGCTCAGCCTCCTCGGCAGCTGCCTACTCACGATTGGATTGTGGCACGAAATCAGATGGTGCTTTTGCTGTGCTGCCATCATGCTTAATTTCCCTCATTCCGCCCGTGCGACTTACCCTGGCAGACAATATATGTGATACGGACTCCTTTGCCACAGAGACATCGTCAACCCTACTGGATTGGAACTCCTTCCTCAGGTGCGCCGCCAGCTTGATATACACGCGCTTCAACTTTTTTGAGCTAGGAGCGTATTTCAGTCCCTAGCATGGATCCACCCTCAGAGAATTATGTATGCTTAATGTCCAGCAGCTTATTCGAACCGAACCAAATGATAGATGAAGTGATGGGTTGCATCCTGCTTACCTTCTCCGCTGCGTCCAGTGCTTGGCCTGGGATACAAAGCTTCTCCAGTGCGAGGGCTTTGCGGTAATAGGCTTTGACGCAGCTAGGCTGAAGCTTCAGAGCCTGCGTGAAGACAAGTTAAATCGAAAAAATAGCTACGCTCGTGCAAGCATTATATCCTCTTTTTCTACATGGAACGGAGTCGGTACAGCTTGGGCCGGAGTGACGGGTGTGATTGTGCCAGACGGTATGCGACACTTAACGACATAGGTATCGCCGGGACTGGACACTGATGACAGAAACGGCCCATCCACTCACCTGGTCCGCGTCCTGCACGCTCTCCGCCCACATCTGTAGCTCAAAATACGCGGCGCTTCGGTTTGTGAATATTCCCGCACGTGTGCAGTCAGAGTCGATCGCCTGACTGTACCATTTGATTGCTTGGGTTGGGTGCCCTGCAAGAAGCTCCCGGTTCCCTCTGCGGAAGCACAAGATGCCATATTCGAGTAAACAAACCGGGTTCACAAGAAAAACGCACGGGTAACACTTTTATAGTTTGTCTTAGAACAAAAAAGGACAAATTTGGCCCACTCCCCCGTGCGGTACCGACATACTCAAGACTTCCACACCTCGAGCTCAGAACTCCGGCTTGATCTGTCACGTTTGTGTCTTCGGCCTCCATTCGCTACTAACAATTTACGAAGACTTTCCAGCCGTGGAATAGTGTCTATGTGTTTGGCTTCAGGCTGTGACGAGGTCCTTGAAAAATCTGAAACAAGCTATATGGGAGAAATGAGCCCAAGCACAGTCATCCTTACTGCTCGGAGAGTTGATTTTGTCGAGAATGCCCTCGTCAATAACGGAAACAAGGAAAGAATACTCATAAGTGCGAGGCGATAGAGAATCTATAAAAGAGTTGGGTCCTCGAGTTGAATTGGATGGCGCTCATTTCTGTCGTTCGCGTCTCAAGCCAGGATTGGGAGACGAAGCGTCAGTCGAGTAACTAGTACCCGTATTTCGAGCCTGTTGTGTCGTCATTGAAATTGCACTGCTGTGATCCGTCATCGTCATTCCTAACGGGCGGATGATAAACAGCACGTCACGTCACGTTGTACTTTTACTATCTGCGACAACGGGTATGGGTGCCGGACGAATACGCTAATCAAAAAATACCCGTACCGCTCCTGTCTACAGTACCCGTACCGATGAGATTAGTTACGGGTATGTGTGGCAGTAATAAATATATGGTATTTGCTTACAAGAATAACCAGATGAGCACGGACAGGGAAAGTGGGAGGGGAAACAAGAGGGCAAGAGTGACAAGAGGATCACGGAATCCAAAGCACAGCAAAAGGAAAGCACTACATTGTGCATAAACCTAGCAGATTATACTAAGGAAACTCTTAAGCCACGCCGAGAATGCAACACTTGGAGGCGACAAGCGGCGCCTCACGCGCCGCTCGAGGAAGCACGGGGACGCTTGCGGCCCATGGCGCGGGTGAAGAGCGCCGTGGCTGGAGAAGGCATCCCAGCCGAGGAAGAAGCGGCCTCCGTGCCGTCCGCAGCGGCGGACAAACCACGCAAGACGTTGTCCGCGTGAGCAACATGGACGGCGAGAGAGACCTTTCGACGCCAGGAGGCCAACAACTTGCCCACGTGCATCCCTTTAGATGCGGCTGCCTGCTTGGCTAGCTCCGTCAAGAAAGCCGTGGCGTGGCCGCCAAGAGTACCAAATTCCGTGACTGCAAAGGGAATGAAGCGGATGTCGGGGCGACTCCTCAACCCCTCCGAGTACTTCTCGAATTTGGTCTTCTCAGCACGGCGGAGAGCGACTTCGGGTGACGGGGGGCTAGACACGCCGAACAAACCGGAAACCACGGCATCAAGGGCAAGTTTTGAGCCTCGGATGCCGTGATAGTGCAAGACACCCACATCCGCGGGGAGACCGTCGTTGCCGTTGGGGAGTTGAACTAACATCGTGGGATCTGTGAGAACCTCGACGCCAACCCCGAGTGCGCCACGAACCTCGGAGATGATTTCCGCAAGGGCCGTCACTAACCAAGAGTGAGCGGTGTGGACCGAAGCATCTCCGCCGCAACGAGCCAAATGGTCCGCAAAAGCAGTGGTCCACGCATCATCCGACATGTCAACACCCGCCGACGAGAACGCACCCCGCATAGCTTGAACCGAGAGATGGCAAGAAGCACAAGCAGTGGGGGAGCGTAGAGAAGAGAGGATGCGAGATGAGGGTAGGCCGAAGATGCGACAGACCGCGACGCGGAAAACTGCGTCGTAGTGCTCAGGGAACTTGTCACGGAGCTCGCCCAGGCGACCCGAAGTAGGCGGGTCCGAAGCCAAAAACGCAAGGGCACCGTGGCCGAGACGAGATAGAAAACGCCTAGACTCCGGCCGAGCGCGGTTGGAAAACGTGGGAGCGAGCTTCGCGAAGCGAAACAAGTTGACACGCTCACTGATGTCGGCTTGTAGCTTTGGAAAGATGTCCGTGGCAAACGCAGAAAGAGGGACGAGCGAGGGTAGGCCATCAAGGGACTGGGCAATCTGCTCGTTGTTTGATCGGGCTTCGGCAACGCAGCCGGCGCGAGCCACCGTTGGACGTTTCGGGGGGAGCATCGCTAAGGCTGTGGTTATCAAGGGTTCAGACTCGGCGAGAGCGTGAGAACCGCACGCAGCGTCCAAGCGCGCCCACGACGAAGCGAGTTCTAACGACCACATGGGTTCGTTATCGCCGTCGTCTCCGTCCGGTGTACCATGCCTACGGGACACCGCTGTGGTCATAGCACTCGCTAACCGTCCATACATGGTCGGCTCCGTTGGAACATCGTCTTGGGAATCCCCGCGCACGCGAGCGTCTTGTGTTGTAAGGAAACGAATAGCTGAGCCCACTGCCAAACCGGCCGCTCCGACATGGGCCGCATCCGCCAAGGCAGCCAAATCCCCCACCCCCATGCCGCCGAAACGTATGGGAAGAGACATCTCGGAGCGAGTGTTGCTGGGTAGGCTAGATGCGGGAAGGCCCAATATCTCAGCCGCCACATCTAGGGTGGCATTGTCAGCGCGCTC
This sequence comes from Tetraselmis chui, assembly GCA_026401115.1. Taxonomy (NCBI): domain Eukaryota; kingdom Viridiplantae; phylum Chlorophyta; class Chlorodendrophyceae; order Chlorodendrales; family Chlorodendraceae; genus Tetraselmis; species Tetraselmis chui. Next base: position 288,683 of record JAPMLY010000122.1, read on the forward strand.
GAGGAATGTTTCGACGGTGTCACCGTAGCCCTCACCCCTGCCAAGACCTCGGGGGACTGTACGGGCAAAGTGTCCGAAGCGGCGGTTGCAATGTTGATGGATACGAAGCGCAGTGTGAGTGTGCCGGTGAGCCGCTAGACCCCTTAGACGTTCGCCGTAGGCCTCATACTTACTTAAGGCCGTTTCGAACACGTCTCGAGCAAAATCGGATGTACCCATTGGCCCCCCCAATACTTTCGTCCCTTCCGTGGAGACATTTACTCCCCGCATGATGTGGCCGTCGGGTAAGTTATCGAAAGCATCACCGACACCCAAAGGGGAATACAAACAGTTTTTGCGGATGGTTACTGTGAGGCCAACGCTAGCATACGCCTCCGGCATAGCGTCGCCAATAGCCACGAGAGACGGAGGGGGTCCCAAGAAGTGAAAGATGAGCCACCATCCGCGAAAGATAAGATGTTGAATAATACACTCTTGACTCTTCCCATAAAGTCCGTTAGTAGTGAAATAGGGCCTTTCGCGTAGGGCGGGTGTTTATCATGTAGGGTTTCTAGGGTTAATTAACTGTACTTTAGCTCTGTGAAAAGGCGGACCGAAACTTGTGTTGACGGTGAAGTTGTGGGGGAAGCGGGGCATAAATGGGGCCTGGCACGGCTACGATCTGACGTATTAGGGTTTGCGGGTCAACCCCGATTTCGGGGCATACCCTGATTCGGACGCCCCGGAATTCGGATTTTCCACACTTTGGCTTGTGAATACTCCCGAAATCGGCGATACAACATGCGGTTTTTATGATCCCAGCATGTTGTCCGCAAAAATGGGAGCATGTGGGTGTGATGGCATGTGCCGTTAAGATGCTTGACGTAGGTGGGATAGGGGCCGGAAACCCACATATTGGGAGGGTTAAAAAACCTAACTTTGCCGTACGGTGTCCGATTCGAGCAAACTAAGTTGCAAATGGAAGCCCTTCCCCCAAGTAAATACAAGTCATCAGCTTAATGAACGCCTACTGGCCGCTCTTTGCGTCAAATCCGCCGTCCGATGTCATCCACGCCCTCGTACAGCTAGCTAAAGTTTTTAGGGTTTCAAAATCTGCCACATTCGCGCGGGGCTAGCAACCCTTGGACAGGTGGTACCAGCACAGCCGCTCCGCCAATACGCTCAGCAATCAGCGCTATGTATTTCGTCTATTCACGGCGTTGCCCATTTTATGCCCCATGATGGCATGGTGCCGTGCCATTTGCAGCATGCCAAGTAAAGGCCCGTGCTAGGGTACTTTGAAAGCTCCCCGCCATATTTCACGCCCGGCGATGCGCAAGCTTCAAAGGCCAGCGACCCGCGCGCTAGGGTGCTTACACTCCAAGTCAACCGCCCCTCAAGCCCAATAGGTCCCTAGCCCGTGCTCCTTGGTTGTATTTTCGGGCACGTGGCAAGAAAACCTAGTGCACACGACATGCCATTCTCGGTGTCGCCGCTATGTAGACGGCCGGGCGCAACACACTCGGCGGATACTCGTATAATTGTGCAAACATGCTGAGAACCCAATGTCGAGGAGTCTCCCGGCTTATCGCGACACTACGTGTACCGAGCCACGCATAGAGGCGTGCATGACATGCACATGCACGAATTTCCGCATGCAAAGTATGGGCCGCAAATCCAACGTGTGTGCCCACAATAATTGGGGCGTGCCGATAGAAGTGCTCACGTTTGTAAACAATGCGCCGTGGTGTGTTGTTCGAAAATCATTACTCAACCCTTCAATCGAATTGCATGGCCATCACGGCAGTGTGTGGCGGGTAATTAAATGCGTGCCGCTAGTGACGGACTTTATGGGAAGAGTTTAGATAGAGGCTTAAATAATTTCACGGGGGAAGATTAGCAAGCATTGCCAAGACGCTTCACAAGTTTAACTGTGACGAGTATTGTCATGCAAAAGTAGTACATTACAGGATATTGTATAGGTACTATTGTTGACTATTGTTGCAAGATATTGCATAGGTACTACACTCCTCCACAAAAGTCCGGACAAGATTTCGCACCTGCGCAAGTAGAAAATGCAATCATGCGTCGATTTTATTGACAAATATCCTGAAATCCCAGGCAATGCTTTTGCGCGCAAAATGGAATGCACCGACAACTGCGAGGGGCGAGTTCGAACACTGCCGGGCATGTGTACTTGGGGTTATCGCGCCCGCACCCGTGCGGCACGCTCTTTCAAACAGTCGCCGTGCTTGGTAGACGAAAAGAGTAACGGGCGCACAACGCCGCAATATGAACGCTGATGCGACGGTCGCGCAAATATTATGCATAGGCGACGGAGGGAGGAGGTGTTGGGCAGGCCGCTGTGGGGGAAACTGTTGTAAGTAATTCCTAATGCAGATTAGTTACAGAGAGCTAATGTATGCTCTGATAGAAGTCCGTATGTACAGGACATCACCTAGAATGTCTGAGCGCGATATCACAAACTAGCGCACAGACAGCTGACAGCGACAGCTGACACACACTCTTGTCTCGACATCAGCCGCCACCCAAGGCTGGTCGTGTAGCGTACCTGTAACCATCACGTTACAGTATCTTCCTTATCGAACCGTGCATACCACGTTCAACAGGTTATGGAGCCCTCCACCTGAAGGTTACGCGAGACGACAGTGCCTTTCGGCGTGCAACTTGGACACTCGCCCGAAGGCAAAGCCATTTTTTTTTTTCGAATAATAATCATACTTTACTCTGTATATTTATTTCCACTTTCTCAAACACTACTCTACGGAAAAGCCCCGCTACCACCTACTCTACTCTACGCCACGACGACCTAGCCAACCACACAAGCGCACTCGCTTGTGTGGACAGGGTGCATACAGGTCCAAGCTGGAGTGGGGACGGGGGGAGCATTGTGAGGGTGAATACTCATACACAGGGTGCACGACAGCTTCAGCCGTAACGTAGAGCAGCGGACATATACACCTGCCTGTTCTTGCCTCGGCTGTCACTGTGCCCCACACTGGGTGGAGGATACGGAAAAGGTGCATTGAGACACCCCGGGGCAACATGCCGACGGGTCGGCGGGCATCAGGCCGTCTCTTTGTATACCGTCGTTAGGCACAGTTACCGCTAGTGGATTTTTTCCACTGTCCGGTTGGGCACTCGACCCTTTTACGATGGCGCCAAAATCAAAGCCGACACCTACCGCATCGGCCGCCGACTCGGGTGTCGACTCCGGCGCGTGCGACACTCCGTTGCCCGACTCAGCCGGCGACAGCATTCGACTGGTGATGGAACAGCTACAGCTGCTCCACGCCAGGATGGACGACCAGGACCGGACGCAGTCGGAGCTTCTCCGTCGGGACGCACTGCGCGATCACCCGGTGCCTATCGACACGGCGCCGTTCCAACCTGTGCCCAGCCAGTACCGGCCTGCTAGCGACCCCGTGCCTACTCCGGTACACGAGTACCCACTCCACATCAGCGCCAGCCGCAGGCCCACGATCGACCCGGAGTTCGTTGCGATGACAGCAGACTGGGCCACCAACTTCGACGGTGACTCTTTTTCCCGGTCTTTTCGCATGGACGCTCCGCTTATGCCGAGGACGGGTGAATTCAAGACCTGGAAGCGCGACTTCCTGTCGTTCCTTTCGATTAAGGGGGCTGCACTGATCCCTCAACTTGCTCTTTCCTCCTCTGGCGTGCCTCTGAATCCAGTCGCTCAGCGGTTCGCGCACGCGATGCTCGTTCAGTGCTGCCGCCAGAACAAGCCAGCTGCACTGGCCATCGCGGGGGTCCCCGCTGGACGACTCGACTGCGGGACAGCCGCATGGGAAGTGTTGTGCGAGAGACTGGACGCGCAGTCCATTTCACGCACGCTGTCGCTCCTGGACCGCATGATGGTTCGTCAGGCCTCTGGTCAATCAGTCTCGGCATACGTCCACGCTGTGAAGCAGTGCTTCGATGAGCTGAACGAGTGCCTGCAGCTGAAAGATGGCTCTGCAGCCATTCACCCCCACGTCCTCGCCCTGGTCATGATTCGCGGTCTGTCGAACGTTGGGCAGTATGGCCAAGCCAAACAGTGTGTGATTAATGCCTTTGACACCGACTTCATCCTGTCAGCCGACAAAGTGATGGGGAGCATTATCCACCAGGCTCAAAATCTTGATGCAGATGTCTCCAACAAGGGGGACACTGCTGATTCCAGGCCTGCGGTCAATGCCTTCCTTGCGGATCGCAAACGGCAGGGTGGCCGTGGCGGTGGGGGATGGACCGCGGACAAACAGAAGTCCAAGTTCGCAATGAAGTGCGGGGCCTGCGGAGACCCAAACCATGTCTGGTCGACCTGCAAAGCGCCGGATGCTGATGTCCTCCGCTGGACACTGGCCAAGCGCAAACAGCTTGCCGAGAGATACGCGGACCAGCCTCCCCCCACTGCACACCTCAGCCACCTTTCTGCTGCTGAAGCATCTGAGGGACATGCTCCCGCTGAGGACGCACTGGAATACGACATGCAAGACGAGTATGACGACACTGAGGTTAGTACGTCCTTTGCCTCAGTTGCATTCACGTCTGCTGCATCTCGTGTTGCCGACCTGTCTGAGTACTGGGTAGTTGACTCTGCCTGCTCCGTCAACTTGACGTCATTTCGGTCGGATTTTTCGGAATTTCATCCATCCTCACGCCGCAGCACAGTTGGTGGTGTCGGTGTCACGGTCCAGGGCAGTGGAAAAGTCCGCATCCCCATTTGCCTGACCTCCGGTCGAACAGTCTTTCGGCTCGCTCATGCCCTGTACACCCCTGACTTGTCCTCTCGATCAGCGCAACGTATCAGTCGTCTCCTGAGTGTCTGCTGGATGCAGCAACACTCAGGGTGTGCGTTTTCTTTCCCTACAGACACTGACTCTGGCACTGTGCGCGTGACCACAGGAATGGGGATGCTAATCACGTCGGGGAACGGACTGTACCTCCTCCCGAGGTCGCATGCCTGTGCGGGGATGTCCTCGCCCACCGTAGCCAGTCGTACCCAGAACCCTGTCGCACTTGCTGCTGAGTGCGACGCTGCTTTGTGGCACAGTAGAATGGGGCACCTGAACATGCAGAGCCTGCAGGCTCAGCATTCTCATAACACGGTGTCTGTACCGGTTATGCCTAGTTCTGTAAAAGATCTCGCCTGTGAGTCTTGCAATCTGAACAAAGCCACTTCTGCGCCAAAAAATCGCACAGCATCTCAGAAGCCAGCCGCCCCGCTTCAACACATGTCGTGTGATCTGTGGGGTCCTGTGAGTGTACCCTCCCCCTACGGCCTGCGGTATTGCCTGCTGGTCATCGACCACCACACTAACTTCATGTGGGTGCGGTTTCTGAAGTCTAAGGATGAGACGTGCGCGAAACTGGAGACCACCCTCCTGGACGCGCGGCATACTCATGCCCGTTATCACTCACACCTCCATGCATTTGCACCGTTTCTGAAATTCGACTCAGACTCGGTTTTCGAGGCCGCGAACACGCAGCTCATGTGCGCGAGATTGGGTTTCAGCACTCAATTCTCGGCGCCCTATGCACATCACATGCTTGGGAAAGCAGAACGCCCGTGGCGCACACTGCGTGACTGCGCGTCCTCAATGCTTCACGCCATGTCTGTGCCTAACAGCATGTGGTCATGCGCGATCATCACTGTGGTCCACCTCCGTAACCGTACTTACAGTCGGGCTGTTGGCCCGTCTGGGGGGGTCCCTGTCACCATTCTCACAGGCGCAGTCCCTGACGCGTCAGTATTTCGCGTGTTCGGCTGTGCAGCATTTGCCAAGGTACCTGATAACCTCAGACGGAAACTTGGCCTGAAAGCGTTCCGAGGTGTGCTGGTGGGGTACTCTCATAACTCCCCAGGGTATCGTATCTACAACCCCGCGACCAGGCGCATCACCACGTCTGTTCACGTCAAGTTTGCAGAGACTGTGCCCGGGTTTGGGACATCCCACCCTGTCGCCTCGTCGATCGATGTGTGTGCAGACACAGAGGCTCTCCCCATTTCCCCTGAAAGTCACCCCCTCCCAAATCTGACCCTGGACACAGATGACACAGGGTGTGTGGAGGAGGTCGACATACCCGCTCGCCCTCGCGGACCGCCTACTCGCTATGGGGAGTATGTTGCCCATGTCTCTGCTGTGCCGCGCGTGTGTGTCACTGACTCGTGTGAGCACGACCTGTCCGACCACATGGACGACATTTTTCCACTCCCTGACTTCTCCATGATGACAGCTCAACCACGTCACAGGCACTCTGAAGGACCTGTGAGTGATGTCGCTATGGTGTCCGCAAGCGTCTGTGTTGAACCCACATCCTACAAGGATGCCTTGGTTAGTCCACAGTCCGCGGAATGGCAGACAGCCATGCAGGTGGAATTCAACTCTCTGACGTCCAACCAGACGTGGGATCTCGTTCCCCTGCCCGCTGGACGCCGCGTGGTCAACAGCATGTGGGTCTACAAGGCTAAAACAGACGCATATGGTGCTGTTTCTCGATACAAGGCACGATTTGTCGCAAAAGGCTGCAGCCAGCGCGAGGGGATTGACTACACGGAGACGTTCTCACCCGTCATCCGACTAGCTAGCCTCCGCGTCTTCTTCAGTATTGCCGTTGCTCGTGACCTCGACCTGGGCGGTCTCGACATCGACACGGCGTTTCTGTACGCACCCATCAAGGAGGATGTCTACATCAGACAACCCATGGGGTTCGATGACGGTACCACCAATGTCTGTCACCTCCGCCGGTGCCTATACGGCTTGAAGCAGTCCCCCAGGGAGTTTAACGAGCTGCTTCGCGACTGGCTAGTCTCTCAAGGCTGGCGCCAGCTGATCTCTGACCCATGCATCTACATCTTTGAGGCCGACGGCGTCTTCGCAATGATTGCCCTCTACGTGGATGACATTCCTGTGGCGTGCAACAACACCGCCTGGCGGGTGGCCTTCACCGCGCTGGTGCGATCCCGATTTGACATCAAGGATCAGGGTGACCTGTCCGACATCATCGGCATGCACATCACCAGGGACAGAGCGGCGCGCACCATCAGCCTCGATCAAGGCAAATACGTGCGCGAGCTGCTTGAAAAACATGACATGGTGGACTGCAAACCCTCGTGTCTCCCGATGGACCCCGGTTTTTTGGCTGCGCTCTCCAAGCAGACGGTTGTACCCCTCACAGGCGCGGACCGGGACGTTTACCCGAGTCTGCTCGGCAGTTTGCAATATGCCGCTGTATGCACTCGCCCGGACGTTTCGACCGCGCTCAGCATTCTGGGCTCTGCGCAAGCGAACCCTACAGTGGCCCACATGCAGGCCCTTAAGAAAGTGTTGCGGTATCTTAAAGGGTCTCCAGCCATGAGCCTGACGTTGGGGGGGGGTGAGGACAACACTCTCCAACTTACAGGCTTCGCTGATGCAGACTGGGGCAATGACAGTGTGACACGCCGGTCACGATCGGGATTTGTTTTTACACTGGGCAGAGGTGCAGTCAGCTACAAGTCTAGAAAGCAGTCCTGCGTCGCACAGTCAACATGCGAGGCTGAGTACTACTCAGCAGCGGACGCGACTAAGGAGGCCATCCATATTCGACAGATGTTGTCGGAGATCTTCAGTCGACCTGTCAGCGGGACGACCACAATCTGGGAAGACAACCAGAGCTGCATCGCCTATTCGCAGAATGCACTGGTGAGCGAGAAGACCAAGCACATCGACCTGAAGTATCATTTCGTGAAGGACCACGTACAGCTGGGGACCGTCAAACTACGGTACCTACCCACCGGTGACATGGTCGCTGACATGCTGACCAAGCCACTACCTGGACCTGCACTCGTGAAACACAGGAGCGCCATTCTGGGGACATCTGGACCCATGCAGCGACACACTTTGTAGAAGGAATTCTGTAATCACTTCCATCTGTTCACAAGACACACCTTAGCTATCTTGAGGGGGAGTGTTGTAAGTAATTCCTAATGCAGATTAGTTACAGAGAGCTAATGTATGCTCTGATAGAAGTCCGTATGTACAGGACATCACCTAGAATGTCTGAGCGCGATATCACAAACTAGCGCACAGACAGCTGACAGCGACAGCTGACACACACTCTTGTCTCGACACCAGCCGCCACCCAAGGCTGGTCGTGTAGCGTACCTGTAACCATCACGTTACAGTATCTTCCTTATCGAACCGTGCATACCACGTTCAACAGAAACGCAAGAAATCGCGTATGTAGACTTACCACCGATATGCGCACAACCCAAGGGCAAGCCGCTTTCGGCAACAATGTTCAAGCGATCATAACTTCCTGATATATGGTCGAAACTTTTTATAAAATGTACCGTTGGACGCGTCTTTTCAATGCGCGTCAAACGCACTTACTCTGGAGTTCAAACCCTCACAAATCAATTTGTTATGAATTATTTTAATTTACAAACTATTCCGGCACCGCTGAGCCGCAGTGCCAAGCATCACCCATCGAAGTCGGCTCACCTCCTGAGACGATTTGTGCGGGGTTTGTAGATATATGTTTACCAATTCTTCATTCCTATTGACCTCCGAGCCCAATTCCCGACGCGTGCCACGCGTGGGGCGGGTGTGGTTGGCACAAGCACATACCCAAGCATTCCAAACACCACCGTCAACGTGATGCGTCCCTAACGGCCAAGTTGGACCTCGCCCCTCCCCTAAGCCAATCGCCCTCGCATGTTTACAGCGTGCAGTGTTTATCCAAACCTGCGTCATGTGCGTTTTTGCTCGCCTGCTTTCCAAAAAATCACCCGTGCCAGCGGCGTGAACTTCCGTGCTCTATTCACACACCCGCAAACCAAACCTCGCGCATTGAACACGGCACCCACGCCTCCAAACCCCCTCCAAAACCCCCCCAAAAATACGGTTATGTGGAACACAGAGAAGTATGCAGCTTGGTATGAGCGCTTGAGCAATGCCCAAGCGTGGCGCTCAGAATGACGTGTGCAGTTCAGACAATTTCTCGGGAGTTTATGGGCTTAATTCGACAAACTCCACCGACAACACCCGCCTTAAGCTGAGGTCTAACCACCCCGGATGGCGGCTTACTGCTTGCTTCTCGGCTCTCCTACAATTGGGTGGTACTCGGGTATCGTCGTGCTTGACGTGGTGAGAGGGGAGCGTGTTCTTGACTAGCTTATGCTTAACATAATGCATGTCCGGACTTTTGTGGATGAGTGTAATTTGACCCGAAATTTTCCATCGGAAGGACGTTCTACGTGGTTACGTTGCCACTGCGATTTAGCGAGGGTATTGTCATGTATTGTACTGCCATTACCTCCCGGTACGTACATACACGCACAATTAATCAAACTAGCTACATAACGCGCTAGTTTGATTTCACGAGACAGACGAGCTGCGTCGCTCCTATGTTCAGACCGTTACGAAAGCCCTAGCACATGGCACGAGGACCATGCGACAAGGGATGCAAGCTAGCTAGGCTTGACCTATTTAATCGTAGGGCAGTGAAGGGAGGTGACAAAACCATTTAATAAACAATCCCGTTGTTTAATTGCAATATATTGTTAAACATTAAAGAGATGGCCATCTTTCATATCTCTCTCTCTCTCTCTCTCTCTCTCTCTCTCTCTCTCTCTCTCTCTCTCTCTCTCTCTCTCTCTCTCTCTCTCTCTCTCTCCATCTGCACTTCCATCACGATAGGCAACAACATAGCACAATATATTTGTGTTAGGAGTTAGCTCTTGACATGCATATTGCCACACTAGTTTCGGAGCGTCTTGATCTTCACACGCTTGAGGAAACCGCTTGAGGTTACCTTGTCTGTTGATGATTTAACGTTGTTGAGTGGTAAGCCCGTTCGAGTGCCGATAATTGCTGCCAAGTACCATCTCGTTTACGTATTTTCAGCATCCGTTCTAGTACCTTACGTCATTGCTTACCTGCGTACATCTGCTAAGGTCAAACAAACCGTTACTGCTCAATCGACCATTAATCTTGATGGCAATTACGTCGTTCCAGCTACGGTCGGCATTGACGGCTTGTCACTCACGCCGTCTAAGATTGGGCTTGTGAAGGAGACTAAAAGTAAATACGCACTGTTGCACTTCGGCTACGTGGTTCATTGGCAGTCGTTCCGAGCACATGTGGTATCTCGAGAGCTCTTTCTTCACGAAGATGCCTCGCTACCGAAGCAACTCTTCTTCTAAGCTCGTTTTACAACTGTCAACCGTGGTCGTGTGTGGATGTTGATCAAGGGATACATTAATCAGATGTGTGCATGAAACGCCACTTGATTTACGCATGGGAGTTCCGGCGCCGACAACATGTTTCGCTAGTTTAAGCGTAACACTTACTGATACGAACCGTAAGGCAACGATTAACTCCCCGTACCAGTCAAGCCAAGACGCACGTAAGCTTGAAGACTAGTTGGAGATGCAGTCTCAACGCCTTCATCATGCTCGGCATCAACGCTGACTCGTACAACGCGGTCGTGTGGGTTACGTCTCAATTTTCCGGACCTTTGAAAAGCATGTGGCTAAACCGTAAACAAAAGAGTTCGATTCCAAACACTGTCGATTCTTTGGTCACAAAGATTTGTAATATGTCTTTGCTGCCTAACATAAAGGATGACTTGACTAACGCCTTGATTGGACTTACGCAAGGTTACCTTGATTGGAGTTATGCCGACCACACCCAACATTTCAACGACTTCTTACGGAGGTCCAGACAACATGTTACGGACGACTTCTAATGCGCTCGATTCATGAACGGATTAGCGCATTGTCAGCTTTAGACTCATGCTAAGTCCCATCGCCCCCAACGGAAAGGCTACAACATGCCTCTGATTGAGTTACAAAAGTTCATGAATGACCTCCTGTCCGACTCACCTCATCTAGGCAATGCGAGGAGCGCACCCACTCCATATGACAACCATGGAGGCAATCGACCTTCGAAGAAGCGCACTCTCGATGACCATGAACTCGAATGCAACAAGAATCACCAACATGGCGAAAGCTATGGTTGTGGAGGTGGTCTTGACAGTCGAGTAGGCAGAGGACGACCTTCTTCGAACTCTGCCCGAACTTATTTCAATGCAATCGCATGAGCTTTGACCCCTCATAAGCGTAAGCGGCATGCAAAGGAGGGACTTTGCTTCAACTGCCACAAGAAGGAGTACCGTGTCTTCCAATACCCGGAGCTTATTGGCAAGGCGTCAGTCGACACTCCCAACAACCAGAAATGATGGTGGCAAGGCTGCGGCGCCCGCCGGCGGCGCAACGGCGGCGGCCCCAGAGGGGGGTGCACTCGGAGGTCCGTCGGCACTCACCCCCACCTCTTCGTGGTGGGCGTTGGTACCCCTATGGCCGTGCCATGCATGGCACGGTTAGGGGCTAGGCGGGGTGAATCCGGCGGCTGCGATCCGCGGATCAGCAGCTCTCGGGAAGCCTTAGTACGGAGGGCTATTCCAAATACTATTTGTACACCAGCGCCAAGATCTCATGCTCCGCTAGTCCGACATTTCTTTTCGTGGCTAGATACTCCTCAAATACTCTCTTGTCCACGGGCGGGGACTATATATGGTGCGTTTTATTCTTGCGGCGAGGAGGGTAAGGGCGGATAAGAGTTGGTGGCGGGCGTTGGAGCTAGCGGCGGACAACCGCGAAGCAACGCTAAGGCAAGCCGGTCGTTGGCAGTTGACCAACCGTGTGAGTATCGAGTCTCCTCTGGGGGTGAGGTGAGAAGCTACGGAGGACGGAGGAGGGTCGCAGCCGGAGGAGCGACACGGTGTGGAGGCGGAGGTCCATAGGATCAACCGCCGCCGGAAAACCCGGTACGGGGGATTTCGGATAAATATGTCCGTACCCGACATCTTTTTCGGAGAGTCGACTCGATCCGTGGGTTCGACCAACCCCTCCCCAAGTCGGTACCCACTTATCGACAGACCGCCAAAGGCAGGGTGCCAAGGGTTATCGCAACGGCAGCGTACTTATAGAGGCGGGCCCCTAATAGCGTAAACCAGTGGGGGAGGGTACGGGCGGATTCCGGACAATCAGCTAGGTGTTGGATACATAAGGAGACGGACATGGGAGATGAGAAAATCTAGCGCGGAGGCATGAGCACTAGCCAGACACCGTTTGCATCTATGGACTTCCTTTCTCTCCACTTCTCCAGCCCCCGGAGGGGAACGAAAGTCTAGGCTAGGAGGCGAGCTGCGACGGGAGGAGAAGCGAATAATCTCGGACGGGGGAGCGCGTGGACCAGGACGAGAAATTCGACGACCTATGCGAGGGGGTTTTTCGCCTGCCTTTCCCCCCAAGCTCCGGCACGATTGGAGTCGCACAGGAGCAAAGGTCATGTAGGCCCGTCGCAACGAGCGCAAGCTGACCAACCTAGCTTACAAGCGTCCCCGCTGGGGTTGGAGCAGGCCGCGCATCGTGGAGAATATCGATATTTCATATGTCATACCGTAAGCAACAAAACATGCATATAGGAAAAATGTATGTTTTAGACGGTATCGTTACTGCGATTGGAGAGGGCGGAATTAGTGGTTCACGGTCTAGAGCCCGTGCTAAATGAGTTATGAGTCCCCCGCGCACCCCCGCGGCCTTTTTGGATCCGGCAAAGGTGACCATGCCCTACCCCACCGCTACCCACTATCGACAGGCACACCTAATACTAGAGACTGCGAGCCCGGGTCACCGCGGAGGCTCGCACTCGAAACATGGGTGCTCGACGGACGCGCGATCGGTGGCTTGAGGGTACGGCCGCTGGCTGATTTTTCAGACAAGTACCCGGGTACCAAACAGGAAAAAGCCGGGGAAATGGCCGGGAAAACTTTTTAGCGCGGCGGCAGGAGCGCTAGCTTGTTCTATGTGGTAGTCTTGGTCCCCCCGACATGCCCTCGAGGTGACGGGGGACCTCAACTGGGAAGAAAGTCGCGACGGGAGGAGCGGCTACGACCTTGCGGCGGGGCTGACGGGATGCGACGGCGGGATCGACGAGCGACCGCGTGAAGATATATTTTTCGCTAGCCTTTCCCCTCCTTTCTCCGGCAAGACCGAAGTCACGCGGGAGCTAAATTAGGCTGGCCCATCGCCCGTCTCGAACGCCGATCGGCCTAAGCCGGTCGGCACCCCGGTTCGGTGGGAGCGGGCCGAGCATCATAAAGGTCGAGAAGCAGTCTCACTTTGCATTTCTTGACAAATGGCTATAGTTTTTGTAGATCTGATTTTATTGATAACAATATCATTATGTTGTCATTGCTTAGACGGGGGACTGTGGCAATTACTGCGGTTGCTTACATATTTCAACCTCCGAGGAACGTCGGCACACATTGCATATAGGTGTGTTGATAGGTGTACAAGGTCGACAAGTACCGCCCGGCCCAATCTTTGCTCTTAAATGCCCTAAATGGCCGGGCAATTGATGGCCGCTAGACATCACCCGGTCCAATGTGATGGTATTGTTGTAAATCATTTTCATTTTCATTTACAAGTTCCGAATTTGACGCCTTCAACGACTTCAGTTGTTATACATGCTAAACCAATAGCTAGTCGTTGTCGTCAGAACAAGCAGAATGAGAGTCGTTAACTTGTAAAAACCAGACGTTCGATTGGCTAGAAACTGGTCGACTCCGTTTTTGAACCTTTCCACGCACGATTGAACTTCACTTTTGAAGGCTCAGCTGCTGACGATGGTCAAAACTCGCACAATGACTTATCTCGTTGGTCGCCGAGTGACTTTGTTTGAAGAGATATTTAAGTGGGGAGCGAGTGGGCGCCCGCCGGCGGCGCAGCGGCGGCGGCCCCGGAGAGGGGTGCGCTCGCAGGCCCGTCGGCACCTACCTCTACCTCCACGCGGTGGGCGCAGGTAACCCCATAGCCGTGCCATGCCTGGCACGGTAGGGGGCTGAACGAGGTACCGGCAGCGGCGATCCGCGGGATCAGCAGCTGTCGGGAAGCCCTGTACGGAGGGTTTTGGAAAAACATAATATCCGTACACCGGCACAGGGATCTCCCGCTCGGCTTGTCCGATATGTCTTTCTCGCGACTAAATACTCGCAGATACTCTCCCGACGATGGGGCGGGGGCGGCGTTTGCGAAATACTTTTTTGGCGAAGAAGGGGTACGGACGGATCAGCGGAGGGACGAGGGTGTTGGAGCTGGCGGCGGACAGCAGGGAAGCAGCGCTAGGGACAGCGCTCGCTAGCAGTCGCCGGCCCTGCGAGAGCCTTAGGTCTCCCCTGGGGGCGAGGCCTGATGCTACGCAGGACGGAGGTTGGTCGCAGCCGGAGGAGCGGCACGGTCTGGCGGCGGCGGTCCTTAGGATCGCCCGCCGCCGGAAAAGCCCGGTACGGGGGGTTTTTGGAAAAATTCCCGTACCCACCATCTTTTGAGGACCGGCGACTCGATCCTTGTGTTCTTCCAACCCCTTCCCTAGTCGGTACCCGGTTATCGATAGGCTGCCTCAGGCAGTGTGCCTAGGGTTATCGTAACGGCACACTGCTCGTAAAGGCGGCCCCCTAACAACGTAAACCACCGGGGGAGGGTACGGACGGCCACAGCGCGATCAGATAGGTGTTGGAAACAGACGGGAAAAGGACAGGGGACAGGAGAAAATCTGGCTCGGGGGCAGGAGAGCCAGCCGGACACCGTATGCAGCCTAGTTATTTTCTCTTCTCAGCCCCCGAAGGAGGAGAGAAGACTCGGCTAGGTGGCGAGCTGCGTCGGGAGGAGCGGCTAATACCTCGGGCGGGGTGGAGCACGGATCGGGGCGGGACCGACGACGACCTATGCGAGGGGGGTTTTTCACCTGCCTTTCCCCCCAAGCTCCGGCACGACCGGAGTCGCACGGGAGCCGAGGTCAGGCAGGTTCGCCTCGACCAGCTCAAGCTGGACAGCCTTGCTGATCAGCGACCCCGCAGCGGCTGGAGCAGGCCGCGTAACGTGGAGATTAGCGACATTTTATTTTTCATACTGTATCCAAAAAAAAATACGTATAGATCAGAAAATTATAAATACCTGGATACGGGTATGTTTTAGACGGTATCGTTACTGCCATTGGAGAGGTTGGGATTAGTGGTTCACGGTCTACCTCACGCTTAGAAGTCCAACTACAAGTTGAGCATAGCAAAAGGGGGGGCCCAGAGACAGGAGCCGGTTCTTAGTGGTATTGTTGTAAACAATTTCAAAATTTCAATTGGGGAGCGAGTGTTATTCAACCCACCATGGGAGTTAGCGGAGCATATAGCACATCATTTTGAGATTTGTCGGCATACAACTCCAACATCCACGATGGCCATGTTTGTTCAACCTAAATGGGCTAAGTTCAACGACCTCACTTGACATTGGAAATTGTACCAAGAATTTCTTGCCAAGACACTTATATTTTCTCGCCAGCCGGTGAGCGATCCGACTCAGCAAGAGGTTGTTGCTTCCGCTCCCTAGCGAGTTCATTTGTGGTTGGTCGACGCTAATTGTGATTTTTACGATTCTGCCCCGACAACATCTTCTTTTGAACCTCCATTGCTATATGTACCACTAGACGAACCTACAGTTTCCATCGCTACGCTACCACAATTTCCTACGGACGCTACCGCCTTGCCTACTGACCTCGTCGAAGCTCGCCCGTTGATTGGAACCGAGTTGAACTTGAAAAGTCCATATTGCGGACATCAAATTTCCGGATTAGTCGACTGCACTGCGACACTTGACTTCGTGTCATAGGACTTCGTACGACGCTTCTCCCTTCCGACTCGTAAGTCCAAGGTCAAGACACCAATTCGACTCGCTAATGGACAACTTGTGACTTCTTTGACAGTTTGCGATATCACATTCAAGCTGGCTCGTCACGAGTTTCAACGGATTTTTAATGTATTACGTGATTTACGGCTGTTGATCCGATGCTCGGTTTACCATGGTTGGACGACGAGCAAGCTTCTTTAGATTTCGGCACGACACGTGTTTTCACCATGATGGACGGTACATCATTGGAAATTCAAACAGAGGATCGACGAGCTAAGTGCGTACTAATGTCGTCGGGAAAAAATCATAGCTCATGCGCGAGACGCGCCGAAGCTGGGGACGTAGCGCTGGTTGTTACGTGATTAACGTCACGCCAATAGCAAAACAACCGGCGGAATTTCACAATCGAGAGGAGCTTAATGCATAACAACGTAACAATTTCCGGACGTTAATCTACGATGACTATCCGTAGTTACTACAGCAAGAGGACTCGCCCCATGAAAGCCGACAATAGGATCATCCCATTGAAACAATTGGCCCGACGAAACGTCACCGTCATATTGTCACCTGCGGAGCGCGCTAAGCTTAACCGACAGTTCAAACACACAGTGAAGGATGTGTCCCAACGAGTCACAGTGAGTTCGGCTCGCCGATTCTTTTTGTGCGCAAAGGAGATGGCTCGCAACGACTCTGCATTGACTACCGTGGCCTTAATGTGATCACGCGTAAGGACGCATACCCACTTCCGCGTGTGGATGACACCCTCAATGAACTGAAGGACGTTAACTACTACATCCACATTGACCTAGCATCTAGCTTCTTACAAGTTCGAGTTCGTGAAGAGGACATCCACAAAACTGCGTTTCAGACGCATGATGGTCTGATGGAGTGGATTGCGATGCCATTCGGATTGCGCAATGCGCTAGCTACATTTCATATGATAATGAGCGACATCTTGTGCGACTTGTTACATGAATTCGTTACCGCCTACCTCGACGACGACTTTGTGTACAATCGCACGCTTCACGAACACCTGGAGAACTATCGTCTTCTGATTCAACGATTCAAAGAGGAGGGCTTGAAGTTTCGTCTTAAGAAATTATTAATGGGTCTTCATAAGATGGAGTACTTGGGCTACAATGTGTCCGCTGGTAAAATGTAAGTTTCGACAAAGAAAATCGAGGTTGTGGCAGAATGGCCAATGCCTACGACGCAGAGGATCGCAGTTTCATGCAATTCTGCAACTTCCACGCCAAGTTCATTCACCACTTATCGACCTTACGGCTCTATTGACGGACTTACTGCGGAAGTCCCAGCCAGAAATGATTACGCTGACTCATGCTTATCGTTTAGAAGCCTTCGAGACTCTCAAGTTACGGCTCATTCCCGCGCCATGGGCGCCCGCCGGCGGCGTAGCAGCGGCGGCCTGGAGGGGGTGCGCTCAAAGACCCGTCGGCACCTACCTCTACCTCCACGTGGTAGGCGTTGGTGGTACCATGTAGCCGTGCCATACTTGGCACGGTAGGTGGCTAAACGAGGTACCGGCAACTGCGATCCGCGGGATTAGTAGCCGTCGGAAAGCTATGTACGGAAGGTTTTGGAAATCAAAATATCCGTACACCAACACAAAGATCTCCCGCTCGGGCCGTCCGATATGTTTTTTCGCGACTAAATACCCGCATATCCTCTCCCGACAAGGGGGCGGGGGCGGCGTCTGCGAAAAAAAATTGGCGAAAGGGGGTACGGACGGATCAGCAGTGGGACGCGGGTGTTGAAGCTGGCGGAGGACAAGTGGGGGGTAGCGCTAGGGCAAGGCGCTGGCTAGCAGTGGCCCAGCCCTTTGAGTATCGAGTCTCCTTTGGGGGCGAAGCTCGAAGCTACGCGGGACGGAGGACGGTCACAGCCGAACGAGCGACATAGTCAGGAGGCGGAGGTCCGCAGGATCGACCGCCGCCATAAAAACCCGGTACGGAGGGTTTTCGAATGAATGCTTCCGCACCCGATAGTCTTCCGTCTTTGTACAAGTCGCACAATTAACTTTGCTAGTTCAGCAACTTTGGCATCGCATTAAAGGCCACGCCAACTAACTACAGTCAAACCGCAATTCCCAGCAAAACATCCCTAACCCTACCACCGAGGGTACCGGCTCAGATGGTATCGACACAAAGACCCCCTATCATTTTCTGCCGCTCTACCCGACGACGCATTCCTCGACCCACGCGATTGGATAGAAGACTTACCTACGGCATACGGTGATTCGCTACCGCCGTTAAGCGCCACCCGCCCGTGTTTGGGGCGACCGCGCCATGACGAGGGCGACAAATGCTTTACCGAGGAGCGACGTATTACCTCTCGCGACGAGTACAAACACCTAGTCTGCTATGGCCACGCCCGAAAGCCGATGTCGAACACGAGACACATGGCCGGCGAAGTGAGCCGCCGGGCCGAATCATGCAAACCCGACTCCACCTACATGTTTCATGGCGTGCGGCGAAGTTTGAGAGAGTGGGAGAATATCGGCGCGAGCGGGAAAGTCATACAATTGATCCCTTAGGGGGCGTGCATCCCCTTTCGACACAACCGACCTCCCCCAACCGTTCAACCAATGCGTACCATTACCAGACCTAACACCGGAACAATTCGCGTTTGTCGACGCCGAAATATCCAGATTCGTCGAGGCAAGAGCGTGGGAGCGCTTTACCAAAAGCTGATTCGTTTCGAGGCTATTCATGGTCCCAAAACCCGGCAAGAACCAGTGGAGACTAATCTGCGACTTATGACACTTGAATGACTCACTCACCAAAAACGCTTGAATATGGAAACCCTTCCACGCATTCGACACCTCACACGCCGCGGCGACTATACGTTTAGTTTCGATATGCATGACGGGTTCTATGCCGTAGGGATCGCCCCTATTAAGTTTCGAGATTATTTTACGGTAAACGTTCGCGGGCAGCTCTATCGTTTAGCCGGCCTTCTGATGGGTTGCTCTCTCTAATTTTTCCATTCCGAAAGACACACGGAGACCTTCGTAGGCTAACTTCGGACGGCGGATCCAGAGAGCACCTCCCCCTATTGCAAGCATACACGACGCTACATCAAGCGGAAGCGAGGGAGGGGAACGCGTGTTTTACCTTATGTCGACGATTTTCTTTTCTTCGCCTCTTCGGAAGAAGAACCTCTCCATACTCGCTACCACCTCGACAAGCTGCTCGACCGGCTCGGTCTCCTACGCCACCCCACGACGGGCTTTATGGAGCTAGCGTAGTTCGGCCACCACTTGGGCATCAACATCGACTCAACGACATGGTGCTTCTTCGATCCTGCTGACAAGGTGTTGAAGATCATCACGCAAGCAACACACATCGTCGGACGCCTTATAAGAAATTCACGTTGTCTGCCAGTGCGAGACCTGCAATCGCTTCCGGGACATACCCAATACATGTTCCTCGTCATTTTAGCGGCGCTTTTCTTCCTGCCCGAACTTCACTCGGTCATTGGTGACAAGTGGGGTGGCAAGGTCCGGATGACACCACAGCCCCGGCGAGACCTGCAATTGTGGACGCAAGTGCCGGGTCAGTCCCAACGGGAAACAAATCCAGCGCCCAGTCGAGACCGCCAACCTACACACCGACAGTTTAGGCTACGGATGGGGGGCGGTACTCAACCGTCACAAAGAATCATGTGGATCTCGTAGCGAGTGCGATGAGGTATAACACAGCATGTGAAAAGAACTAAGAGCCGCCAGACCGGCGGTTCAGACGTTTCTACCGCAGCTAGCGGGCAGAAGTGTAATGCTACACGAGGACAAGCAAGTAAACTGCTACATTTTTTCAGGTATGACGTCACGCTCACCGAGTATGATGACCGAGCTACCAAAACTGTGGAACTTGCGCGACAAAATCGGAATCAACATCCGAGCCCGCTACATCCGGTCCGAGGCCAACGTTTGGGTCGACAGTCTAAGCATACACTTCGACAACGACGATTGGCAACTCGACCCGGTACAATTCGCGGAACTCAACTCCCGCTTCGGCCCCCACTGTATCGATCGCTTCGCGTCAGCGCTCAACATACTCTTGCCCCGCTACAAGTCACGATGGCTAGACCTTAGTTGCGAGGCGGTCAACGCTCTACACTTCCCAGACCTACATTGTACCGTCGAGAACAATTCGTATAATTTCCCGTGGCCTCTACTACCCAACCTCGCCCTCAAGTTCCGACATGGCGAGAACATTCTACATTAATCGCGCCACGATGGACATGCAAGGTTTGGCACCAAGCACTTACCGAAATGGCCCTGGAGGAACTTGCCATCCCTCCGCGCGATAACTTGTTCATATCATGACGACGTGCTAAGCGAAGTATACTAGGCAAGCCTCAATGGCTAGTCACTGTATTCCGCGTTCCCTACCGGCATGGATCTACCTTTAGCGCGGAGCCGTCAGCGCCACGCTAATAACTGTATGCACCAACGGACAATGCCCACCGGCAACGAGACCGAGCGTACGGGCCAAGCGAACCCCAATACGAAAGTACAACGTCGAGGTCTCGGAGTGCACTTACCCTTGGACGGATTCTATTTTGTCCTCACGGGCATTAAGGTCAACCCCCCAGGACGACTTCGCATGGACTTCACATTCACTTCGAAAGGGTGCGACCATGGCCGCTTACGCGATCGTGGTAACATGCATAAAATTAAGTTATACGGCGGCTGGGCGACGGAGTCAAGCATCGTGCTCGACTCCAGTGACCCCACTGTCGTTCCCACAACAACGGATTTGTACCTTACTTCTTTGGTTGGCTCACGCTTTGGGGCGATCAACCGTAGACTACCCGCCATACGGCGACACGATGGCATGACAGAGCCCCACAATGCGTTGTAAATGGACATACTATTAAAATACGGAGGCTTGAATTACACGGGGCCTAGATTAGCACGCGTTGCCATGACGCTTCGCAAGTCTAACCGTCCATGCTAGCCTCAAGACATGCATTGCCTCAATAAAACTCGTCTACTATATATGACGCGCCGCACACAGCGTTAGACCACCTTCTGCCTTTTGCGCGAGCACAGCTCACGCAAACCCACCCTCCCTGATTCCCTCTTGATGCGTGTACAAGGCCCTTTGGCCCTGTCAGTCGAGTCATGTAAGAGACCTACAATTTTGGCATAACAGAGCCCCAGCACACTGCTTTGTAAATCAGAACAAATCTACGGGTACGGGTATTGTCGTTTTTCGTATAATATATTAAATAATTAAATTGTAAACCGTAGAGTATTTGTTGAGCAGCTCCTCGCGACCGTATGGCCGGTTGGCGTAAATCATGTGAACGGGTACGAGTGCAGTCTCAGCGGAGGTACGTACGGATACCCCTCACTCCCTCAGTATCTGACTGGTCGCACAACAACTCGGTGCCGCACCCTGCCGGTGCAAACTGCTAAAAGCCTTTCTCCAAGCGAAGCGTGAAGTCGTTGTAAGGATCAACTCGCGAACGGACTGGGAAAGGGGAGTCGGTTCGACGTCGGGCATACAGCGCACTCGACTCACCTCGAGCTCTGGCTGGTCAGCGGCCGCGCTGTGGTTCTCCCTCGCTACGCGTACCCGCACTACGTTCTCCCCGTGGACGCAACTCGCTTTCCTGATGGCAACTCGCGGCGGCGACTCAGAGGTACTAAGGTGCATATCGGAGCACCTACCTGGCAATGCATTTTCTCCCCGCACGAATCACACAGCTTGAAAATTATAGTATCTTCTGGTGCTGAGGCTTTTGCCATGTACTCGACAAGTGGTGCTGTTGACTATCGTCAGTCGTCTGCTTCCCATCGCAACTTCCTTCGTAGCACTGAAAGCGTGCGCGCTATCTGTCCTGGGATTTCACAGTTTTTTGCCGACCTAGAGGACCTCATTGACAGCAGTCAGGCCTTCCTGCGTCGGAAGTCAAACGGTGAGGGACGGCAGCAGACGAGCCGTCGCAGCGGTTGTGCGCTAATAAGGATACACATTATTTTCAAGTTTTGACTTATTTGCTTACTCGCTTCAACGTTGCCTGCGTGTCTGGGCCTCAAAATGTGTCTTATAAGCATGCAACTATCATGTTTTACAGGCAGCGACCTGAGCCTGGGCATTAGTGGCATCATGTCAGACCTGGGAGCCGGGCAGGTGACCCACTCGCCGCAGCCGAGCCCTGATTACAGAGGGTGGCACTCTGCGTCCCACACTCAGCAAACCACTTCTCAAGGTATTCTTCCCGTAATTCGCACAGGGTAACAGCAAGCAACACACATGGGAGCAGAGCATGTGGATGGGGACGTGTAAGCAGGTTAACCACATGCAGCATTTGCTTTGGCCCGCCGCCGCCCCCCCCCCCCCCCCCCCCCCCCTCCCCTACGCAGGCTCCAGTAATCGAAGAATAAGATTACGACAAATGTTGGACGAGTCATTCATTCACACGCCAGAGATGGAAAGGTGGCACGCTCTTCACTCAAACCTGGGCGCTTGCATTTTTTTACTGCCAGGCATAGCCGCGTCAGTCTGCTCGTGCCGACCGGCATGCTTGATCGTCGTGTTTAGCGTCATGCTACTGCCATTTCGCTGCGAAGCTGATGCTCGCATCCATGGGGGCGTCCGTTGCTCAGATTTGCGCAGCAATTGGAGAGCAGCCCTAAACTCAACTTTCAGCCGCGGGGAGAGAAGCACTCTACCTTCCTGCGAAAAGCGAATGCCTTGCTGGAGTCCACCGGCGAGTTTCTGAAGCTTGAGAGGGAACATGCGGAGGTAATAACACCACACCACCACCTCCACGTATCCCACATGCCATTTTCTCTATGCAGACAATCCTATTTCTATTTGTAGCGCACCACATTTGCGTTCAACATATTACGCACTGAGAGTCTGACGTGCCTTTTATCCAGGCGTTTGACAAATCGTTGCATGGCATGTTCGAATCCATCTTTGAGCCGCCACAGACGAGCGCCCGCAGATCGAGGCGCAGCGCTGCTGTGTCGTCCCTTGGCGGGCAGCACAGTTACAGCCCGAAAGCCGTCAGCACGCCGCGCATGGACGATGACATCAGCTTCGCCCACACTCCACATTACCACTACTACTCACCACTCTCCCACCGCAGGCCGGACGCCACCCCCTTGCCACACATCGGTCACACCCCACCGTCCCCCTCCTCGCGAGGATTCAACCCGGTTTCCTCCCCTGCAACTGGCAGCAGTTACAGCGCTTCGGCTGCAGCCAGATCCAACGGTCAGCATATGCGCCAGCAGCTCCACTTCTCTCCCTGAAATCTACTCCATTCCCTTAATTACGACAACAGCTAGCACTCCCTATTGTACAATCGTGGAACGAGCTATCTGCAGTGGGGGCGTGTGAATGAAAGCATCCCTTCCCATGACGGTTTCCTGCCCAAACTGGTAGTGTCCCTTCCCAAAGTCCCAGCGAGGGGGGGAGGCAACACACGGCCTGGACATGGCCACCACGCTGATTGATGACATGATGATGAGCCACAGCGAATGCTTTAATAGCCCCTTGGTTCGCTGCTTCATTTGTGTATATGCATATCTGCTCTCACGAACCCAGGCCTCACGGTTAGTGACGTACCTTATTCAGCACGTCCTTGCACCCGATTTGCCTCGGTTTCGCCAAAGTGAGCGCCTAATGATTTTTTGTAACTAATAATTATTGAAATATGCTTTATATATCATCACCTTTGCTACCGGACACTGAACCTGCTATGTGCTTCGCGAGCCGAGGGGGGGGGGGGGGGGGGGGGGGGGGGGGGGGGGGGGACACAAAAAAGGCACGGCGCACTAATTTAAGTAGTGATGGGTATAGCTAAACTCTGTTGGAGGGGGATGTCGATGTTCGACGGATGTCTGCAGCGCTAGGCGCAACAGACGTGTTAGTGAACGAGGAGTGTTTGGTGCTCGGCACTCCTGGCAGGATGTCCTCAGTAGACCTGGACAGTATCTTCTGCTGATGATACAGCTTCCACATCGTCAGCTCATTCAGCCGGTCCATCGTCTGCCTAATCTCCGCCTCGATGTCATGCTGCAGCGCCGCTGTGTCCTCCACCGTGTTCTGCCGCCCACCCGCCATCAGCACCGACTCCACTGACCGCTTTCGGTTATTGAACTCCGTCGCGGCGTCGATGAAGCTGTTGCCGAGGACAGTCACCGGAAACGCGATCGCCACGAGCGCCACAGTCATTGTCACGCTGGCCAGAAGCTTCCCTATGCCGGTGATAGGATACATATCGCCGAAGCCGACGGTGGTGAGCGTGACGAGGCACCACCACATGGAGCGCGGAATGGACTGAAAGTCGGTGGGGTCCCCGCGATGAAAGCCCTCGAGCGGGTGGTCCTTAGTGTAGACCCACACCAGGTACAGGTCGTCCTGGTTGCGGTTCTCTGGGTCCTCCGCAATCCACTCGTCCGGGTCCACCAGCACTTTCCTCCCGGTGGCGTCATCCATGAAGAAGTAGTCGCGGTCGTCGGGGTCGTAGACCCAGCCCTGAAGTATGCACTCCGCCGTCTCCGCGTAAAACACGAGCGTGCCAAACAGCACGGAGCAGATGGTGAGGAGGAAGACGAGGAAAAATACGCCGTCCTTACCGCGCACCACCGCCTGGACAAACGTCTGCATCATAATGCTGTGACGACCCGCCTTGATGAGGCGCACCACACGCAGGAGGCGAACCACCCTGAGGGCAGTCAGTCCGCTCAGCTGCCCTTTGTCGCCCCCCGCCTTGGAGATGCCGAGCTCGACAAAGTAGGGCAGGATGGAGAGGAGGTCAATGATATTGAGGGGGTGGAAGAAAAAATTCACCGGCTTCGACGCGCACGAGAAACGAACGACGTAGTCGAGGGTGAAGACCGCAACGACGGTGGTCTCCATTATCCACAGCTCCTCAGATGCAGTGATTTCGATGGTGGGGATGGAGCCGAGTAGGACGAGCACGATGGAAAAAATGATGACGATGGTCATGCACCAGCTGAACATCGCGGAGCCTCTGCTAGAGTTTGGGTCGTCAAGGAAACTAAACACCGCCGCTCGGTGCGTGAGCACCTTTTCGGGCATCCAGGTGTCCCACTTCCAGTCCCAGATGCTCCGCACCGTGTTGACGGACTCCTGGGTCATGCCCTGCAGGTTACCGGAGGATACGCTGGACTTGAAGCGCTCCAGAGTCGACGAGCGTCGGCACTCCAACGAAAGCCGAGTGACGCTGCCGTCCGAGCGACGCGACTCCGCGAAGGGTGACATCGACGGCGCCGACATTTCGATCGCCGCCCCCTCACCGGCCGTTCCATTCGTCGCCTCGGCTGCCGAGCGCCGCCGCTGCCGCCACCGCAGCTTAATGATGTGAGTCTCCAACCGCTTGCGTAGCCCGCTCAAGTCGTCCAGCCGCTCCAATGTGTCGCTGATCTCCTCCGTCAGGTCGCGCAGGGTTTCCTCACTCCCTCGCTTCCCGCCCAGCTCGTTCACGTCGATGCGCACCTGCTTCTTGTCGCGCGCCTTATACTCCTGCGCCACCTCCGTAAACGCCTGCCCGAGCACCGTGACAGGGAACGCGATCGCCACCAACGCCACAACCATACTCATACTCGCACAAAACTTGCCCATCCCGGTGACAGGGTACATATCGCCGTAGCCGACGGTGGTCAACGTCACTAGGCACCACCACATGGCGCGCGGGATGGATTGAAAGTCGGTGGGGTCGCCCACGTACAGCCCCTCGATGGGGTGGTTATCTGTGTAGACCCAGACCACGTAAAGGTCATCCAGAGTCCCGTTGGGATTCGCGGCAAGGTACTCGTCCGGCTCCACCACCACAGGCTGCCCAAACTCGTCGTAGGCGATGTCGTTGGTGCCCGGCTCCAACAACCACCCCACTACGTCGCAGCCGGCCGTCTCCGCGTAAAACACCAACGTGCCAAACAGGATGGAGCAGATGGTGAGGAGAAAGACGAGGAAAAACACGCCGTCCTTGCCCTTTCCCAGAGCCTGGATGAAGGTTTGCATCATTACGCTGTGTCGGCTGGCCTTCATTAGGCGCACCACTCGCAGCAGACGAACCACACGGAGAGCGGTCAGGCCGGTGAGCTTGTTATCAGTGTGGTCGTTGCCCAGGGCGGTCTCGATGAAGAAGGGGAGGATGGAGAGGAGGTCGATGAGGTTCATGGGGGACCAGAAGAAGGCGAGGGGCTTGGAGGTGCACAGCAGCCGGATAACATAGTCAAATGAAAAGATGGCCACCACAAACAGCTCCACCGCCCACAGCTGTGCCTCAAACTCCATAGCGATGTCAGACATGGAGCCCAGCAGCACCATGACGATGGAGAGGATGATGACATTAATCATGAACCAGCTCCATATGCCCGCGCCCCTGGAGGAGGTGGGCTCGTCCAGAAAGTCGTATACATTCTGCCGCAGTGTCTGCATCCATGCGGGCAGGCATGCGTCATAGGACCAGTCCCAAATGTGGTAGCAGCAGGAGGGGCTGGCGTCGGACCTGATGTGGATTGAGTTATGAAACGTGAGCAGGCCGGCCTGGTTGTCTACCGTCTCTGGCAGGCAAGCGGAGGCGGTGCTGTCATCGCTGCGAGGTGTGGGTAAATGCGAGGGAGGCTCCTGGCTGTGGTGGCCAGCCACGCTGCTGCGACACGCCTCAAACGGGTCCGCCGTCAGCCCCTCACTCCGCATCATCTCCTCCCGTATGTCCGAGGCACGGGCGTGGCTGTTGAGCGAAAAGTTGGTGCCGTGGTGCTGCCGCTGTTGCCTGCTCAACGCCACTTGTGCCACAACACTCGCCGCCATAACGACCGCCTCTCTTCCAACCGCGCTTGCCTCAGCCTGTTGTTGCTCCTGCTGCCTCTGACACACTGCCCTACCTGCGCATGGCTGTAGGCTAAATCGAAGCAGACACCAGAGCCAACATGAGATACTGAGGTAATGCAAGGCCACTCCTATCTCCAACGCACATGTTAACCCTACAAACTTCAAACCTTGTTGTGGCTGAAAACGCCATACACGACCTACACCACTCAACACACTACGAAAGACATAAGAGGAGACAGCCCTGAGACAAGCAGTACAGCTCAACGCTACACGGAACGCTGTGTTGCCCTCCAAAGACTCTCTAACCTAACACATACGCAGATATAGAGACACGTACAAAGTCTGACACAATAAGCGAACAACGCGACGCCAACGACTCCCGCCCCCCGCGTTCCGTGTTCGAATCCAGCCTCGGTCAGGTATAGCCATGGGGAGAGTAGAGTAGTAGGGGTAGGTAGTTTAATTCTCGCACCTTTTGACGCTGTGCGGCCGTGGCGTATTACGTTATTACATGCGCCTCTTATCCTTCAGTCGCCCACGGCCGGCAAGTGGGATATGTGTACTCAGTCGGACTTTTCGCGGTTGACGGCGAGAGGAACACTGCCAGGACAGTTCACACTGCGCCCGGGGCTACACTGAAGTTACAATTTCTTCGACAAGACGAGGGTGGCGGGGTCATTCTGTGGGTTCGGGCCCGAGTAGGTGGTACAGTGTACCCCGACAAAGATGGGCCGCTGGTTTCATGTACCAGTACGGCAGGACACCAGTTCAGCCGACGCTGCCTTCCAGTCTTTGACAGCAGGCCCGTCACGCAACCGCGCTCGTCCCAATATGACAGGTCCTGTACAACTATGTCGATTCTACATAAGCCGCGAGGCCCGTATAATCAGCAGGAGGACTGAGTGCTGGCTGGGCGCGGTGTACAGTGCTTGCTCGTGGTACCACGTCAGCGAGAGTGACGCGGGATGAGGAGCTTCTTCACGCCTGACTGTGCGTGACCCGAGCAGCCGCGGGTGGGCCATCCGGCAGCGGATTCCAGTACTGTACGTTGTACGTTGTGTGGTTGTATTGGTACTGGTGTACCTGTACGGGATGATGAATATGAAGCATGTTACACAAAGCTATTCATCATTGATTACAAGAAGAACCAGATGAGCACGGACAGGGAAAGTGGGAGGGGAAACAAGAGGGCGAGAGTGACAAGAGGATCACGGAATCCAAAGCACAGCAAAAGGAAAGCACTACTTTGTGCATAAACCCAGCAGATTAAAATAAGGAAACTCTTAGGCCACGCCGAGAATGCAACACGTGGAGGCGACAAGCGGCGCCTCACGCGCCGCTCGAGGAAGCACGGGGACGCTTGCGGCCCATGGCGCGGGTGAAGAGCGCCGTGGCAGGAGAAGGCATCCCAACCGAGGAAGGAGCGGCCTCCACGAAGCTTGATACATTCTTATCGTGGTTACAAGAAGAACGAGATGAAAATGAGAAAACGAAAATGACAGGACAGGGAAAATGGGAGGACAAAGCTTGATGATATCCCATTATTATTAAATTTCTCATTTTTTTGCTTGTTGGTTGGTTTGCACTGCTTTTTTGTAAGCAATTTATTTTAGTATCTCATCTTTCGCGGATGAATGGTTACAAGAAAAACTACACTCTTCCCATAAAGTCCGTTACTAGCGGCACGTATTTAATTACCCGCCACGCACTGCCGCGATGGCCATGCAACTCGATTGGGGGTAGAATAATGATTTGCGAACAGCACACCACGGCGCGTTGTTCACTGACGTGAGCACCTTTACCGGCACGCCCCAGTTATTGTGGGCACCCACGTTGGATTTTCGGCCCATATTTTGCGGGCCGAAATTCGTGCATGTGCAGGTTATGCACGCCTCTATGCGTGGCTCGGCACACGTAGTGTCGCGACAAGCCGGGAGACTACTCGACACTGAGTTCTCATCATGTTTGCACAATTGCACTAATATCCGCCGACTGTGTTGCGCCCGGCCGTCTACAAAGCGGCGACACCGAGAATGGCATGTCGTGTGCACTGGTTTTTCTTGCCACGTGCCCGGAAATACCACCAAGGAGCACGGGCTGGGGGCCTATTAGGCTTGAGGGGCAGTTGACTTAGAGTGTAAGCACCCTGGCGCGCAGATCGTTGGCCTTAGAAACTTGCGCATCGCCGGGCGTGAAAATATGGCGGGGAGCTTTCAAAGTACCCTAGCACGGGCCTTCATCTGGCCGGCGGCACAGGGCACGGCACCATGCCATCATGGGGCATGAAATGGGCAACGCCGTGAATAGAAGAAATATAGAGCGCTGATTGTTGAGCGTATTAGCGGAGCGGGTATGCGGGTACCACCTGTCTAGGGGTTGCTAGCCCCGCGCGAATGTGGCAGATTTTGAAACCCTAAAAGCTTTATTTGGCTGTACGAGGGCTTGGATGACATCGGACGGCGGATTTGACGCGAAAACCGGCCGGTAGGCGTAAATTAAGTTGAAAACAATATTTACTTGGGGGAAGGGCTCCCACTTGCAACTTAGTTTCCTCGAATCGGACATTGTACGGCGAAGTTAGGCTTTTTTAAGCCTCCCAAGCTGTGGTCTTCCGGCCCCGAGCCCACCCACGTCAAGCATATTAACGGCACATGCCATCACACCCACGTGCTCCCATATTTGCGGACAACATGCTGGGATCATAAATACCGCATGTTGTGTCGCCCATTTCGGGATTTTTTACGAGCCAAAGCGTGGCAAATCCGAATTCCGGGGCGCCCGAATCAGGGTATACACCGAAATCGGGGTTGGGCCGCAAACCCTAATACGTCATATCGTAGCCTTGACGGGCCCCATTTGTGCCCCGCTTCCCCCTTAGCCTTACCGTTAACACAAGTTTCGGCCCGCCTTTTCAACGAGCTAAGTACAGTTAAACCCTAGAAACCCTACATGGTAAACACCCGCCCTACGCGAAAGGCCCTATTTCACTAGTAACGGACTTTATGGGAAGAGTGTAGATGAGCACGGACAGGGAAAGTGGGAGGGGAATGAAAAGGGCAAGAGTGACAAGAGGATCACGGAATCCAAAGCACGGCAAAAGGACAGCACTACATTGTGCACAAACCTAGCAGATTGAACTAAGGAAACTCCTAGGCTGCGCCGAGAATGCAACACGTGGAGGCGACAAGCGGCGGCTCACGCGCCGCTCGAGAAAACACGAGGACGCTTGCGGCCCTTGGCGCGGGTGAAGAGCGCCGTGGCAGGAGAAGGCATCCCGGCCGAGGAAGAAGCGGCCTCGACGCCGTTCGCAGCGGCGGAAAAACCGCGCAAGACGTTGTCCGCGTGAGCAACATGGACGGCGAGAGAGACCTTTTGACGCCAGGAGGCCAACAACTTGCCCACATGCATCCCTTTAGATGCGGCTGCCTGCTTGGCTAGCTCCGTCAAGAAAGCCGTGGCGTGGCCGCCGAGAGTACCAAATTCCGTGACAGCAAAGGGAATGAAACGGATGTCGGGCCGACTCCTCACCCCTTCGGAGTACTTCTCGAACTTGGTCTTCTCAGCACGGCGGAGAGCGACTTCGGGTGACGGGGGGCTAGAAACGCCGAACAAACCGGAAACCACGGCAACAAGGGCAAGTTTTGAGCCTCGGATGCCGTGATAGTGCAAGACACCCACATCCGCGGGGAGACCGTCGTTGCCGTTGGGGAGTTGCACTAACATCGTGCGATCTGTGAGAACCCCGACGCCAACCCCGAGTGCGCCACGAACCTCGGAGATAGTTTCCGCAAGGGTAGTCACCAACCAAGAGTGAGCGGTGTGGACCGATCTTTCGCGGATGGTGGCAAAGTTCACCTAAGAACCGGTTAAAAAAAAAAACCTGAGAACCGGCGGTGAACTTTGATATCATTTAATATCCAATTTTATTTCAATTTTTCTGCGAGAGTACAGGTAATCCTTAGTGGAATTTACGACCATCTCATTTTTATTTTTTTTAACAAGAAAAAGCAGCACAACGCCCCAACAAGCAAAAAGAATAAAAGAGGAAAAAACCTAAGCCCGAGGAACATGAAGACATGCCAAAGCATCAGCACTGCCCTCCTGCAAAGCATCGCGGAGATAGGAACCGAAAGTACAATATCTACCATTTCATCTTTCGCGGATGGTGGCAAAGTTCACCTAAGAACCGGCCTTAGTGGAGACCACCAACAAAGAAGAACAGAAAACAAGCACATAAGCCGAAGGCGCCTTCTAGTGACAAATAATTATTACAAGGAAAAGCAGCGCAGACCACCAAGCAAAAAGAGGAAAAGAGGGAAAAACCTAAGCCCGAGGAATAGGCGGAAGGCATGCCACAGCATCAGCACAGCTGACACAGTGGACTGGAAGCGGAAAAGCGATAGCTATACAATACCGAAACGTACTAACACGTCGGAATTATTAGTAATAATTTTTTTTTGCTATGGATGCAATACGAGTTGTAGTTTCAGGCAAATAATAGGAGTTTTCTCGGCTTGCTACACCAATTTCGTCAGCAGATTGTATGGCAAGACGGTGGGGAACTAATTGCCGGTGTCTAGAGGCAGTGTACCCCATACCGGTAGAGTAACGAGGGTATCGAAAGATGATCGGAAAGGGGATGCACGCCCGTAGCCTCGCCAACACACTTTAAATTACAAACCGTACATATACAGCTACGCCCAATGGCGGCTACAGGCAAAGAACCGTGTAAGGTGGCCTATGTCCCCTTTATATGCGGAAGGCGTTGATAGCCGGTCAAGGCACGCTAGGATGTAACGGCAACGCAACCACTCATGCCTTTTGCATGAGTGGACTTCGAAGCATGGAGTAATCCATGTTCTGCCCCACCAACCTAAATAGAACCGACTACCTAAAAACCTCCCATCGGGGGGCTAACATGGCACTAGTAGCAAGGTTCAATCAAATTAGACGCTACGAGGTCTCCATTTTGTAGGGTTCGCCGGTCTCCGTAAGGCGGACTTGTAATCACCCTTGGGTCGGGGGGTTGGGGGGTGATTAGAGTACCGACTCAAAATTTGAAATTTGAAATTGTTTACAACATGTACCGTGTGAAACCGGCTGCTGTCTCTGGGCCCTCCGTGCTTTGCTTGAACAAAGGTCTTATTTTCGCATGGGCTAGACCGTGAACCACTACTCCCAACCTCTCCGTTGGCAGTAACGATACCGTCTAAAACATACACGTTACCATGTATTTATTATTTTTAGACCTATACGTATTTTTTCGGACACAATATGATATAAAAAAGTGTCGCTAGTCTCCACGATACGCGGCCTACTCCAGCCGTTGCGGGAACGCTGATCAGCAAGGCTGGTCAACTTGAGATGGTCGAGGCGAACCTGCCTGACCTCGGCTCCTGTGCGACTCCGATCGTGCCGGAGCTAGGGGGGAAAAGCATGCGAAAAACCCCCTCGCTCAAGTCGTCATCGGTCCCGTCTCGATCCGTGCTAAACCCCGCCCGAGGTAGTAGTTGCTCCTCCCGACGCAGCTCGCCACCTAGCCGAGTCTTCCCTCCTCCTTCGGGGGCTGTGAAGAGAAAGTAACTAAGAGCATACGGTGTCCGGCTGGCTCTCCCGCCCCCGTGCCAGATGTTCTCATGTCTCATGTCCATGCTCCGTTTATTTCCAACACCAATATGATCGCGTTGTGGCCGTCCGTACCCTCCCCCGGTGGTCTACGTTGGTAGGGGGTCGCCTTTATGAGTAGTGTGCCGTTACGATAACCCTAGGCACACTGCTTGAGGCAGCATGTCGATAACCGGGTACCGACTACGGGAGGGGTTGGTAGGACACATGATCGAGTCGCCGAACCACAACATATGTTGGGTACGGGAATATTTTCCAAAAAACCCCCGTATCGGCTTTTCCGGCGGCGGGTGATCCTAAGGACCGCTGCCGCCAGACCGTGCCGCTCCTCCGGCTGCGACCCACCTCCGTCCTACGTAGCTTTTGGCCTTGCATCAAGGGAGACTTTAAACGCTCGCATGGCTGGCGACTACGAGCGAGCGCCGTGCCCTAACGCTGCTTCCCAACTGTCCGCCGCGAGCTCCAAGACCCTCGTCCCACCGCCGATCTGTCCGTACTCTTCTTCGCCAAATTTTTTTCGCAGACGTCGTTCCCGCCGTGACGGGAGAGTATCTGGGAGTATTTAGTTGCTGAAAAAACATATCGGACTGCCCGAGCGGGAGATCCTTGTGTTGGTGTACGGATTTTATGCTTTTCCAAAGCCCTCCGTACATGGCTTCCCGACAATTGTTGATCCCGCGGATCGGAGCTGTCGGTACCTCGTTCAACCCCCTACCGTGCCAAGCATGGCACAGCTACGGGGTTACCAGCGCCCACCGCGTGGAGGTAGAGGTAGGTGCTAACGGGCATGCGAGCGCACCCTCCTCCGGGGCCGCCGCCGCTGCGTCGCCGGCGGGCGCCCGACTCGAATTGAGGAGGGACACAATGATCGCTACCACTATTTTTCCTTATAGAGAGGTAGCGACCACAATTATATGACTCTACATTTCATCCGTTGTGCCAAGAAAACCGGAGCTTCCTCGCCTAAGTTTCTTAGAGAGGAAAACATCGTGTGTTTCTCGGCTTGCTACATCAATTTCGTTTGATTATGTAGCAGGACGGTAGGGGACTACCCGAACATCAAGAGATCAGTGTACGGCATGGGGTGCGCGGTCGGGGAGACTCGGGGTTTAGGCGATGCGACTAAACAAGGCAGCGCCTTTATCAATGCAAGCTAACGTTAAAGCCCTCGTCATCTCGGGCGAGGAACATGATAGCCCGGGTGACGGACATGACGTGGGTTTCGTCCATGCCCATGTAGCGTAGCGGAGAGGAGGTGGAACGCCATCCGCCGTGATGGCCCCATATCGCGAGCGGGATGTCTGCGTTGGCCACGGCGGAGGCCCCGCCGCCGCCAACGGAGTGTGCGCCGAAGCGGGCGAGGAAGGCGGCAGGTTGCATGGGCGTGAGCAAGAGAGGGCCCATCCACCTCGCCAGGTGACGCATGTAGGCTTGTTAGCTTGGGGCGGTAGTAAGGGGTTCGCACGCATGATCTCGTAGGCGCAATAGTGCGGCGCCGCAGAATCCAGGGAAAACTGTGTTAAAGGAAGACCAAAAACGGGCCATAACTGCCTTGTATCGGGACATGAGGCCGAATACACAATACGGGCTACTGGGTTGCGACACGGACTACTCCGAGGAGTTTGTTTTGGTCAATTTCCGTCTCTTAAAGCGGAGTTCCATGTACGAATCGAGGAAGGAGACGTCCTCCCACCGTAGGTTGGCCGCGTCGCTGTAGCGGCAAAAACCTGCGAAGTAGATAGCTGCCATCGTGGCTATAATTCACGAGCTGAATCCAATGTTGAGTTGGTACTTGTCGTTAATTAGTGCGCAAACGTTCGCCCCAGCGAAGGGTTCCTTATTGTTGTGCACAGCCATCACTAGGTTCCGTTTGGCGGCCGATTTTACCATGGCGCACGGGAGGGACATGGTTGGGGTGGGGAAAAACCTAATTATGTGCATCTGCAAGATAGGCGCGGAGGCCGTGCGGATAGCTGCGTAGCTGCCGGATGGTCGGCGGTTAAGGCGGTCATGAAGGAACATTGTAACGATCGTTTCCGGGGTGGGAAGGGGGCGATGGGGTGGAGTTCAACGTTCGCAGAAGCGAACGAACTCGTTCCATGCGTATCTATATGACTAGTTGGTGCTGCGGTCCCAACATTCGGATGCGGCAACTCTAACGATATTAAAAAGGGACAGCCCTTCAATGTCCGACTCGCTAATAGGGGGAGTATGCCTTCCAAGTCCCAATTAGGCAGTTGCGTGGGATGCTAGCTGCGTGGGGGGTGAGGGCCATGTGGACGGCGGGGTAGCTCGCGGAAAGCGGGGCGCAACCTGTTTGCGTTGGGTCGGTTGTCCATCCGGAGAGCGAGTACTCGCCACCTCGGGGCGGCACTAGGTATGCTATTGCGTGATCTCTAGCCATACATAAACAGTTCGCTCCCACTAGCGAGCAACAGCTAGTCTTTCATCAAGAATGAGAGGGTGTGGCCGTTAGGGGCGGCTAGGTGCCACTAGACTTGGCATGTCCATCAAGGGATGATTACCTTAGCTACCGCATTCTCGGCTACTATTTTATTAATCACCAATGAAGGAGAAGGGGGTTGATCCAATTATTCTCTAGGGGGGTCGCCCCATAAGTGGTCAAAACGTCGATTCCGGCTGTGCATGGGCACCCGCGTAGGGAGTAGAATCGAGGGACCTAGTGGATGTGGTCGGAGGCGAGCCGGTCGCACGAGTGTAGGCCCCATCTGAGGTTGAGCATGTCGAAGACACTGGGTACAAGCTGCCGATCGTCTTTGTGCTCCAGCTTGGATATGTCATTTGCGTATGTGTTATGTGTCTTAGGGACCCATACGACGGTTAGAGACGCGCCGATAGCGGCGTCGAGCGTAAGAGCTCTCTTTGCGATGGAGTTCAACGTTGGGCTGGTCTTGGAGCCGACCCGTATCACAATGAGCATACTTTGGTTATCGACCGGCACCTTAATCTTTCCGCCGGAACAAACGCCGGCTAAGGAGCGGATGGTGAATAGCAGGCCATACATTTCCCTATGTGTTGATGACTACTCTCTTTCCCAATCGAGGAAGAAGCCTTGGGCCTCATCGTAGGGATGGTCGGGGCCGCGTCTGCATAGGCCGCCCTAGCTGATGCCGAAGGCGTCGCATTCTAGGAAGATTGTGGGCGTTTCGTACTTAATGGGGTGGATCCGGCCATAAAATCGGTCTTTCGGGAGGTTTCTCAAGTATAGGAGCTCTTCTCTCCCGTTGGGGGAGATAGCCACGTGGTGGCCCCAGAGGGTGGCGCTGTTGATGTCTTCGAAAAGGGCCCTAGTATGAAGCCGGGTTGTGTCGCCGAGGGCGAGGCGCATCGAAATAAATTTCTCTGTGACGCTCGCGATTTCGTAGTGTGGGCACATATGCGACCGTTGAAAAGGGATTTGATCTATGTTTGTGCGGAAACCCACCTCTTAGAGGGGACCGCAAGCAAGCCTTTAGATGTGTCCATATCGAACCCGAGGTGGGTGATGTTGCTGTTGGGTGAGAGGCTCGACTTTTTGTAGTTTATGTTGAAGTGAGCTCTCTTTGTGTCCGTGATCAAGGTCCAGGAAATCTTGCTAGCATCGGCGACTAAGGAGGCCACGAACAGCGAGTTGTCGATCTAGGCTAGCATTCGAATGCCATGCCCCCTCCCATAATGGACTATAACGGCTATGATTTTGCTGAATATTGTAGCGGCGTATGATGCCGAATCAAAGTACTCGTCAAGTGTAAGAACGGCCTCGCCACGCGAAATCGTTGTACGGTGTAGCGGTGTTGTGCCGGCGGACGTAATAGCCATGCGTGAGAACATGCGTGAGGTCCATGCGTAATAGCTATGCGTAATAGCCCCGCGTGAGGTCCATGCTTGTTAGGACGTCTCCCGGGTGGCTCATAGTCGCCATGTCTAAGAAGGACTCCAGACGGATAGGGGTTGCCCGTAGCCAAAGGTTGACTTTTCTTTTTGTCGCAAAGAAGGCGGAAGCCACCGTGCGGTTTAGGAACCACGCATAGCGGGCTGACTACGCGGGGTTGTGCGCTTTCGAGACTAATGCGGCCGAGCGGGAGTAGCAATTAGATTTGTTCGTCGACGAAGACCACGTTGTCCACCGCCGAGGGGTGGCTAGGCGCGCAACTCAGGGGAGATGGGTTGGACTCCCAGTTTATCTTGTAGCCGTTTCTTATCCAATCGCGGACTATGGCGTCTCTACCGGGGTATGTACCCGGGTACCTGTCAGGTAGTCCGGCCTGCGTCCGTACCCTCCCCCCCTCTGATGCGCGTCCACCCAGCAGACTTTGTTGAGGTTGGGGCCTCCGCGCTCACCCGGGCCCCCCCGCAAGGGTCTCGTCTATCCGGTAGTGGGTATCGAGGAGGGGGGGGGGTCAGGTCGCCGTAGCCGGATCCGTCGGGCCGCGGGTGCACGGAAATTAGTCAAAACCCTCCGTACGGGGTTTTCCGGCGGCGCCGACCCGGAGGGTCGTCGTCGCCAGATCTTGTCGCTCCGTCCGTCGCGACAGGCCTCCTTGCCGCCCAAGCCTACTCCTCCCCCCTCGGGAGATGTATCATGTCGGCGTGGCGGCTCGCTAGTGAGCGCCCTACCCTGGTGCGGCTCCCCAACTAGCTCGACGCCGGGTACGGACATTATTTTAATTTTCCAAAAAAGCCCTCCGTACAGGGCTTTCCGGCGGCGGCTGATCCAGAGGATCTCCGCCACCTCAGATAGCCGCTCCTCCGCCTGCGACCGGCCACCGGCCTGTTCCAGGTCTTGCTTCCCCCCTGAGAAGTGTCGACCGGCACATGGCTGGTCGGCGGCTAGCGAGCGCCCTTTCCTGGCGCTACTTCCCGGTTGGCCACCACCAGCACCAACACCCGCCTCCCACCGCTGATCCGGCCGTACCCTCCTCGCAATCAAACGCTCCTGAAGTACAGGTCCCACCCCCTCGAGTTAGGACTGTCCTTAGTAGTATTTGTACGCGAAAAAATATATCGGACGGGCCGAGCGGGAGATCTTGGCGCCGGTATCGCACAGAAATTATTTTATTCAAAAGCCCTCTGTACAGGGCTTTCCCGACAGCTGCTGATCCCGCGGATCGAGCTGTCGGCCCTCTTAGCCCCCTACCGTGCCAAGCCTCGCACGGCTACGGGGTTTCCAGCACCCACCACGGGGAGGCGAGGGGATGCCGACGGGCCTGCGAGCGCACCCCCCTCTGGGGCCGCCGCCGCTGCGCCGCCGGCGGGCGCCTACCACCCCCCTACCTATCGACCTCACTTCATGCATTCAAGAAATTCGTCTGGATATCCCCACCTCATGCGTCGCGGTTAGCCTCCTGTACCAACTCGCTTCACGCCAGCGTGAACTCCGATCGGCCGGTCTAGCACCTTCCTCCGCCGCTTCCTCCCCCTCCCTGCTGGCTATATTAAGACAACAGAAGGTCCATTTCCTCCGAGCTGCATCGGCCCCTGCAGTCTCAGGCCGACGGGTAAAGATCTGATCCCCCCTCTTTACCGAAATCACCGGCCAAGAAACCGTCGCCCTCCTACAGGATATACTCACGTCCAACCTAGCGATCGCGCTCACATCCGCCGGACAAGCCCCCACGACCCCTCCCCCAAGCTAGATAGAGGACCTCCCTGAATCTGCCCAATTCATCCTCCAATTCGCGGACGCCCTCCAGCCCGTGGATATTCCCACCCCGATCGAGGGTGACCCCTCATCCCTCTAGGTAAGTATCCTCCACCTGCCCAATAACCCCGTCCATTTACAATTTGGCCCAGTTTCACTACACATATTTTCATATTCACTTCACGAACTTGTACCCCCCAACCACCATCTTCACACCATCACCATCACTCCCCCCCCCAGTCACTGGACACGTCCCAGGCACCTCCTGGGCGGCCACCTGCCTCACTACAATCCTCATCCAGTCCCGCCATTCCCTCTCCCTACCTTGCATCAATGATGACGGCGCCATTCCATCCACACACTGGTTATACACCCTATTACATCAAACAGCAACAGAGTACACAACGCATCACACCCCCTCACCATCCTCCCCACCCCACACCCCCCTCGACCTCACTCATTACACAACCCTCCAAAAAATTCCCGATGGCTCATACTTCCGCTCCCACCCCTCCACTTTCCCCACCATCACCATCAGCATCCAAATCTCCCTCATCACGGAAATGTGCTACATCCTCATCTCCACCAACGGCACAGTCACTATACCCCTGAATCACACATTCATTCATAGAGGTGCACACACCCAGTCCACATGCACCCTCACCATCACCCCCCACCACTACTCCACCTTTGGTAGAGCCCGTCTCTCGGACCCTATCTTCACCACGACCCCCTCCCCACCACCTCTCACTGTTGCGAGACATGGTTTTGTGTGGTAATCAAGTTGCTACCCAGCAATGTTGGTCAAGTAGCATCGTGGTAGTACGGCTGTGACTCAGACCAATAAGATGATAAGCCAATCAACAATAGAGAGGATTAGGTTGCTGATATCATCTAAAGTTAGATATCAGCGTTAGATATCATCTAAAGGCTCAGAATATATGTTGGCGTGTGCTCACCACAAGGTGAGTGCGTGTCCTGTGATAGGCAAGTGCTAGGCACTTGCTGAGGGTGAGATGACATACAGTGTCACTCACCGAGTGTAAGCATTCCTTATCACCCCCTCAACTTTGACAGGTTCAGGGCGCTCTAGCTGCTAGTTGTTGGAGTCATTTGTCTTTACTAGAACCTAGAGCTTGCTTCTCGAAGAGTGGTAGACCTTTGTGGTGTCGCACGATAC
The DNA here is from genome assembly GCA_026401115.1 of Tetraselmis chui. Lineage (NCBI taxonomy): Eukaryota > Viridiplantae > Chlorophyta > Chlorodendrophyceae > Chlorodendrales > Chlorodendraceae > Tetraselmis > Tetraselmis chui. Next base: position 327,706 of record JAPMLY010000122.1, read on the forward strand.
GTGAGGTGCGGCTGGCTCACAAAGTGGCTGGCTCTTGCTTGTGTTTGTAGCTTTACTTCGATACCCGGGTGGTAGCGACTTGTTTGTGTCGCCTGGAGCCGGCTTGAACCCCCGAACGCCGACTCGTGTGACGTGAAGATCGGCTTGCTTTCCTTTGTTATAGCTTGGCGCTTTTTGGAATCTTATTCGCTTCCGAAGCTTGTCACCCGCCAGTTTCTTTTCTCGTGAAAGCCTGTAGTGGTCCGGCTGAATTTTTGGAAAGGCATCTTACCACAAGTGTACTAGCACTCCTGTACGACGTCACTTGACCGACCTTCTGAGACTCGTTTCTGATTGCCTTGGCTGTATAGACTCCGGGAGTACAACTGCGTCTTCGGTCAGACCTTTGTCGTCTCCTTTTCTGAGCCGTGTTGCCCGCCTCTTGACCGGTACTTACTGCTTTTCTTGTTGGCATTTTTCCTGATTTTCTGGTGCTCTTGCGAGCGCATTTGACGTACCTGCTATGGACTCCGTGAAACTACCCAAGTTCAGTGGGGAGAGACGAGATTTTGACGTGTGGAAGAAACGTTTCCGTGCATTTGGCTTGATGCAAAAGTGGGCTCCGGCTTTGTCGTCGGATGGTGCCGCTTCCTCTCAACAACAAGTCGACATGTACTCCACATTGATTCTTGCGCTGCCGGAGGACGACCTTTCCATTATCGAGAATGTTAGCGAGGATGACAAGACCTGCGGCCACACTGCATGGATTGCGTTAGTCAATCATTATGAGGACGATGGTATTTACCGGTGTGCGGAACTATTGGACTTGGAGACGCCGCAAGCGGACGGCGAGAGCGGCATTCAATACCTGAACCGGTTAGTTCGACTGCAACGATAGCTTGCCCGAGTTGGGGACGTCGTCCACGACCGGCGTATCACCATGTATTCGGTGAAGGGCCTGCGCAGCGAATACCGCTCCATCTCCGACACGTGGGACGTACACGACCTCAGCATGGATACCGTCAAGCGTGATCTTCGTCAAAAGGGCATGCGCATCGAGAGTCGTGCGCAATCACATACAACGGAGCACCCAACGCCTACGGCTTTTGCAGCGTCTCATGATGACTCAACGACTGAACTTTTGAAGCGGCAAGTCTCCAAGCTCCAAGACCAACTGAAATATCTTCAAGGAGCTGCGACTACTCGTCGTACCTCATATGGCAGAGGCGGAGCGAGAATTTTTCGTGGTGTTTGCTATGGCTGTGGTAAGAAGGGCCATCGCAGGTCCGAGTGCCCAGTCAACAACACCGGAGGTAACTCTGCGCAAGTGGACTCCCCGGTTGCTTTTCCGGCGGTCATGGACGTGACAGCCACCCCTGCGAGGCCATTCTCCGAGGCTCGACACATGTTCGAGCGCGATGGGGAAACGTGGATGTGGTTGGCCGACAGCGCCATCCATCACATGACTAGTGTGCGCCGTGACTTCTGTGAGTATCGAGCGCTCACCGACCGGCTTTGGGTGAAGGGTATCAGCGCCCGCGCTGTAGGAGTGGGCTCGGTCCGCATCATTGTGAAGGCTGAAGATGGAGAGGAGATTCCTGCCACGCTAAAGAATGTGCTCCACGTTCCTGAGCTATCCCGTCGTGCGTCGTGGTCTTACCATCGGCTTTTCAGCCTCACCCAAGCTCGGCGACAAGGTCATTCGGTGGTGTTAGCTGATCCCGTGGACCACCTTCGTCCTCATGCCGGTCATGGTGGTGGCGTGATGGTTCCGTTGGAGCGCGCGCATTTGTTGGTGTGGTTGCCGGCGCGGGTTGCTTCGTCGAATCCTACCGCTTCGGTCGCCACTGCACCATTGGAAGAACGGTTATGGCATTCCCGACTCGGTCACCTTGGCGAGTCGCAATTGGACGGGCTCTTGGCCACTGAGGTGGAGGGTGTGGCGTTTTCTGCGTCGGAGAAGTTGGGCTTCTGTGAGACGTGTGCTGTATGTAAGTCGCACGTCCGCCGTATCTCTCGTGAGCCGGCTGACCGGAACGTTGGTGTCTTTGAGGTCCTCGGCTTAGACTTCTGCGGTCCTATGAGTGTTCCATCCTTGGGAGGACGGCGGTAGAGCTTGTGTGCGGTTGATTTCCGGAGCCGTTTCATGCTGCATGATGCGGTCCGCTCCAAGGATGAGGCTCCCGCCTCGTTCCGTCGCATGTTGACTACCATCCGTTCTCTTGGGCACACGGTTCGTCGTCTTCGGGTGGACAATGACACGGTGTTCTTAGGTGCTGCCTTCCGAAACCTCTTGGACGAGTTCAACATCGCTGTGGAGATCACTGTCCCTTACGCGCATTGGCAACATGGCCGGATTGAGCGGCAGTGGGGGACATCGGTCCCGATGGCGCAGTCAATGATCCAGTAAGCCGCGCTGCCTAAATCGTATTGGGCTCTAGCGATGGCCGCTGCGGTGCATGTCCGCAATCGTGTGCATAGTAGCGGAGCCGGCGGTATACCTTTCACCTTGGCGACCGGTAGACGAGCTGATTTGAGCTCCATGCGGGTCTTCGGCTGTCCGACCTATGTCCACGTTGACAAGTCTCAACGCCGCAAACTTGACGATCGCGCGTGGAAGGGTGTCTTTGTGGGCTATGCTTTCGATTCACCTGCGTGGTTGGTGTACAATCCTGATACTCGTCGGGTGGTGACTGGTGAGCAGCCGTAACGTGGTGTTCGATGAGGCTGCAGTCCTCTCCATGGGGGAGAGCAATGCGGAGCAACGCACTGATGATGAAGAGGACAGCATCCCGCGCACCATGTGTAGTGAAGAACAGGATACACCTTCGGGGGAGTCGCCTCTACGGGACTCGCTGCAGCATTCCGGGTCGATAGACGATGAACGGGACATGCATTCGGGGGAGACTCCACGTCCAAGGTATAATCTTCGATCCACTGCCGCACCACCGCAATGCGTACCCACTCCAAGGTATAATCTCCGTTCAACGGGCGCTTCGGGAGATGGATGGACTACGGGAAGTACCGCGGCTATTAAGTCATCCAACAGCCCGACTGTTCAAGAGCCGGTGTCATACAAGCAAGCGCTGAGGAGCCCCCAATCGGGGGAGTGGGAGGCAGCTATCAAGAGCGAGTACGACTCACTTGTATCTCGGAAAACCTGAACATTGGTCCCTTGTCCTGCCGGTCGCAAACTCGTAGATTCCAAGTGTTTGTTCAAGCTGAAGCGCGATGCCAATGGACAAAGCAAGACTTGTGGCTCGCGGGTTTACTCAGGAGAAGGGTGTGGACTACCACGAGACCTTCGCTCCCACAGTGAGGGTAATTTCTATTCGAACGTTGCTCGCGCTTGCTACTTATAATGATTGGGAGGTGGAGCAGCTTGATGTGGTGACGGCATTCTTTGAGGCCGATATCGAGGAGGAAATCTACATGAGGCAGCCGTAAGGATTCCGTCACTTTGACATCAATGGAGAGGAGCGAGTGTGCTTGTTCAAGAAATCATTGTATGGCCTCAAGCAAGCTCCTAGGAACTGGAATAAGACCATCACAGCATGGCTAGAGGAGTATGGCTTTACCCAATCCAAGGTGGATGTGTTAGCACTAGCATCCCGTTGCATAGTACTTATGTACAAGGTAGCTATTTGTCATTCTAGTACTTAGTGTTATGCTATTAGCGGTACTCTATTCCCTATTAGTGGCTGTCGGCCGGTCCTGCCGGTGCCTTCGCCGGCCGCCATCTCTCTCCACACACTTCTCTAGTCACCACAGCCGGCCCCCTTGTGGGGCCGGCACGACCTCCGTGTAACTATCCGTTCCCAACTCTAACAGGTTATGGGCCCTCCACCAAGTTACACTAGAGAAGAGCGTGTGTAAAGCGCTCGGCGCCACGCTAGTCGTACCTACTCCCACGTAAAAAAGAGTAGAGCGTGTGTAAAGCGCTCGGCGCCACGCTAGTAATTCATCGTCCCACCGACCCCACGCTTCGCCTTCGAGCTGGTTGTCCGCGACTGTCCTACCATCTCCCACGTAAAAAGGAGAAGAGCGTGTGTAAAGCGCCCGGCGTCACGTTCGCCCCACCCAACTTTCAGTCTCACCTAGCCTGTCAGTACTTTAATTAGTACTGTTATTGTTTTTTCCCGAGGCAATGCCGCAACGCTCACCTTACTTAGCGAGGAGCTTAACTTTCCCACGGCGAGAAAGGGGGAGTCAACACGAGCGCCCGTCTATGTTTTTTGCGTGCCTACACGCTCCTAACGGCCTTGTTGGCTGTGCTTCTTCCTCGCCGGTCGCTCTCATGCGTCGGCTAATTCCCCCGTGGACAGTTTTTCCCGCTACATGTCAGAATAGTACATTACACAGTACATTTGGAACTGCTTCATATCGGCAACTCGCCGGTAGCGCCACGTTCGTGTGAGCGCATGTCGCTACACCTACCCGGCCGGAGACACGCGCTAAAAGCACTACACCTTCTACCAATGACACCTTCCTCAACGCAAGCTAGGACGACGTCAAGACCTCGGCTACCTTGAGGGGGGGTGTTAGCACTAGCATCCCGTTGCATAGTACTTATGTACAAGGTAGCTATTTGTCATTCTAGTACTTAGTGTTATGCTGTTAGCGGTACTCTATTCCCAATTAGTGGCTGTCGGCCGGTCCTGCCGGTGCCTTCGCCGGCCGCCATCTCTCTCCACACACTTCTCTAGTCACCACAGCCGGCCCCCTTGTGGGGCCGGCACGACCTCCGTGTAACTATCCGTTCCCAACTCGATCCCGGCATTTACGTCTTCATCAAGGAGGGTGAGCTTTATGTCTTGGCGCTTTACGTGGACGACAACATCATCGTCGGACCAGCGGGTAGCTTCATCGTTGGGTTCAAGTCGGCTTTCGGCGAAAGGTTCAACGTGCAATACCTCGGTCCAGTGTCTTGGTCGCTTGGCATGACAGTCGAGCGTGATCGTGGCAGCCGCACCATCAGGATTGGACAACTGCAAGACGTCTTAGATATATTGGAGCGCTTCAACATGATGGGCTGCAAGCCAGTGGGCTCACCTATGGCGGTCGATGCTTTGAGCAATGTGTGAAGACGTCGACATCAAGGCTGCCTCCCGGTCTAGTGCCGTACCAAAGCTTGATCGGCAGCTTGTTGTACGCTTCCGTAAGCACACGGCCCGACATCACCATGGTTGTTAGCCACCTTAGTAGGTACATGTCCGACCCCTCTCAGTCACGTTGGGAGCAAGCCAAGAGGGTGCTCCGCTTCCTCAAGGGGACCGCAGAGTGGGTGTTGACGTACGGTGGCGCACCCTCATCAAAGGTGGTAGGGTGGTCAGATTATGACTACGCGATTGATATTGGCGAGCGCCGCTCTCGCACGGGGTATGTGTTCATGCTCAACGGTCCAGCGGTGAGCTGGAAAAGTCAGCGGCAACAAACTGTGGCGTTGTCGACAGCGGAGGCAGAGTATATGGCGCTGACTGCGGCCACTCAGGAGGCGATGTTTTTGAAGCAACTACTCCACGAGTTTCACCAAGACTCCGGTTCTCCCATCACAATTCACGAGGACAATCAGAGTTGTATTGCACTCAGCAAGAATAGCATGACGACCGGACGCAGCAAGCACATGGACGTGAGGTACCACTTCTGTCGGGAGAAGGTGGAGAGCGGAGACATAGAGGTGCAATATTGTGCGACGGAGAACATGCTTGCTGATGTGCTTACCAAGCCATTAGTGAGTGCAAGGCATGGCAAGTTGTGCAATGCAATCATGGGATTGCCTGCGCATCAAGGGGGAGTGTTGCGATACATAGTTTTGTGTAGTAATCAAGTTGCTACCCAGCAATGTTGGTCAAGTAGCATCGTGGTAGTGCGGCTGTGACTCAGCACAATAAGATGATAAGCCAATCAACAATAGAGAGGATTAGGTTGCTGATGGTGGCAAGTTGGTGAGCGTTAGATATCATCTAAAGGCTCAGAATATACGTTGGCGTGTGCTCACCACAAAGTGAGTGCGTGTCCTGTGATAGGCAAGTGCTAGGCACTTGCTGAGGGTGAGATGACATGCAGTGTCACTCACCGAGTGTAAGCATTCCTTTTCGCCCCCTCAACTTTGACACTCACTCATACCAAAAACTACACCCTCTACCGCAATCCCCCCGCCCTCCTCCTCCAATGGACCCGTCACCTCCAGGACTGCAAAGTCCCCGACCAGTGGCCCCTCGAGACATCAGACTTTCTCATGCAGGCCGTCGACGAAGACGCCCCCCTCGACCTCACCTCCCTTCCCGACATTCAGCTCTCTTTCACCACCCCCGCCCCCGTCCCTACCCACTTC
>JAPMLY010000123.1:0-25000 GCA_026401115.1 Tetraselmis chui
GATGGATGGCTGCGGGAGAGGTAGGGGAAGGTGTGTTCACGGAGGATAGATAAGGTGTCTCCGACTTTTTCGGCTCGCATTTCGCGTCGTATGTCCGATTCAATCCAGAATTGGAGCATGGGATAGCCCTTAAGGAAACGGGTCATCGCAAAAAACTCACTTAATTATATTGGTGAGTTGGTAATGGATTGGTAAGTGTTGGGGTGTGTTTAGATGTTAAGTGACGAGCTTGGTGAGGTCCGGTAAGTGGATCCGACTGGTGTAGCGCGCGTTTTCCAGCTGAACTTCAACTAGAGCTGAAATTCGGGCAGGTTGTAGACATATGTATACGACTAGTCTTGGCAATTGGAGGGGTGTGTCGGTGAAGCGAGCTAGTAACGCTGGTGGTGTGTGCGAGTTTGTTGCTAAGAGGTGAAATGGGAGCCGGAAGTTGGCCGGGAAGGACCGAAAACGGGTTGGATCGTGTTAATATATTGCAGTCGCAGTCAAACGTAGTCCTCGACTACATTGACCCAATAATTCTCCCGAGCCCGGGAGCTTGGTAAGTATTTGGTTGGATGACCATTGGCGGAGCCCCACACATCGACACACGCTAGTCAGCGACATGCGGCGTACGTGAGCCCCAACACAGCTTAAAGGGTCATATTTGTAATATAGAGGTTTGAACATGGCTAGAATTACGCAGTAACATGCGTTACCTGTGATGGGACATCTCCCCTAACGGTCCATGCGCGGACACTCGCAAGGATAATAAAATGTCCGCACAATATATGACGCACAAGCCGCGACTGTGTGTTCACCTTTTGCCGTTTGCGAGAGCTTTCGCTCACGCAAACCCACCCACCCGATTTCCTCTCACATTGCGTGTTGGGTGGCCTAAGGGCCAACATTACCAAATTCTGTAAATGATCCACACCTTTGGCATAAGTGAGCCCCAACACAGCTCAAATTGACGGTGAGGGCTTATCTGCCAGTCCTACAGTCCGGTGGAAACACACACACACACACACACACACACACACACACACACACACACACACACACACACACACACACACACACACACACACACACACACACACACACACACACACACACACACACACACACACACACACACACACACTTTCTATACAGTACAGGTACCTTACCTTACAGTACACTACCCTACCTTATTGCTCACCTCACTGTATGTATGGGGAATTTCGGTAGTGGAATCTCATACAGACATACTCGTGCTGCAGGCATCGGTCCACCTGTAGTATGTGTCTACCTGTACTTAGTTTTTTGATACGGGCGCTTATATTCACTTTAAAAATACGGAAGGGCCGTATCCATTGAGCGGATCAACACCACTTTTATATGTACGAAATACGAAGGGTGCCTGCGGGCAGGTCTCGGCTTTCACACCCGTCCCCCCCTACCGAGCAAGGACAGTGCCTCCAATATCGAGGGCAGTCGTCACGCTGTAATAGAGATCCCCGTAAGAGCTAGAAAATTCATTCGACTGCTGGACACTACTGACATTGGCAAGTAATCAAGGAAGTCGTGGGACGTCACACTTGAGTATATTACAGGCGTCAAATGTCGACTAGTACTGAGGCGCTACCAGGCATTGGACAGCAGCAGCCACGGCAGTTGCCCCGCTTGCCGTCTAGAGTCACCCGAAGTGCTGTGGCGGTAGTGGAACCGCAGCAAGACGACCGTGTCTCTCGTGATGTTTCTGCATTAAGAAGTTTAAAATCTGTCACATCCAAATCGCTGCTGTCGGACTGTCTCCGCGACATGGATCGGGAAAGCTTTCTGTCATCAGCAAAGGCGCGGCGGTCGTTGGGGCTGGAGACGACCGGCGGAGCTGCTGCTCCTGCTGGAGCTCTGCCGGTGCCGAGTCAGCGTCGTTCTGATCTGCGAAAGAGGAACGACTCTTTCACTAAGCAGCATGGCTTGTCAGGAGACCCAAAGCCAGCAGCGAGGTCGCTTCCCGCCCGGTCAAGCTCATTGAGAGAGAGAGAGAGAGAGAAGGAGAGAGAGAGAGAGAGAGAGAGGAGAGAGAGAGAGAGTGTGTGTGTATTGTCGCGCAGTTTGTGCAAAAGAAAACCAGACCACAACTTCTCTTTCCAGGAAATAGCTGTACGTATTTCTTTCTTACTTCGTGTTATTCATGAGCAGAAAAAGGGTCACAACACAGTTTTCTAGACTACGGGTCACCTTCTTCATCCGGTGAGCGGTGGAACCTTTTGTGGCAAATTCCTCCATCTCTTGAATCTCGCCAGGGGAAGCCAACGGGTATGATATCGTCAACATGTCCTAATGGGCGGCCGGAAACACAAGTCATTATCGAAGATTAGTCAACCACCAACCCGAGGGAACTGACATTTTAGAACCAAAGTAGGCGGAATTGTGCAGTTGCATGTTAATCAACGTGCGTGCTTCCTTTTCTCTTACGAAAGCAACGGCTGGGATGGTAAGCGTAGACGCCGCGTAGCCGGGACTGAGAAACAAATAGACCGAGGCCCACTAACTCACCCGGAAGTTGAACACTCCCTGTGGACGGTCGATATCCGCTTGCGCGGTCGAGATCTTTTTCAGGAAATTCTGGGAAAACATCGCCCGTCCCTGTGTTAACAATGCACAATGACAGTCGTCGAGAGCTCTCATACGATAGTTTCCACTTTCACGACAGCGACATACGCACAAATAAGATAAAATAGGAACGGAGCAAGCAGTGAGAATAAACAGCACGTCGAGGCGAGGAGCGAGGAGCGCGAGTGCCGTACATTGCCTTCCGCCAGCTTGGCATATTCCACATAGCCAGCTGCGGAGTCAAGGGACAGCATATGTCAGCCTCGTATGCAACATTTCATGCGTAACTCTTTCGGGAGCACATAAAGCACACGTATCGCGATAATTTTCGGTGAGATTGCTGACTTTTCAGTGGGTGGATTTTGTCATTGCGATATTGAGGTGTTGAAGAAGCGGCCGCACTGTTGTTTTTGTCGAGCCCGTCGAACGCCGCTTTCATGGTCTTCAACTCTTCGTGCTTGACAAGGTGGCCGTTGGACACTATTCTTATGACGCTGGTGCTCAGCAGCTTCATCTGTCGAAACGCAAGGTTCCATTAATTTTGATATTTTTATGAGCGAATCATAATTGGGCAGGTAGTCCGGCCACATTCATATCATATTTTCAACCCCGTTGAAGTTTAACTATATTGCCAAATAAGATTCTGAACATACTGATTTTTCACGGCGGCAAATAGTGACGGGCGAAGGTTCCAATACATAATAGAAAAACATGGTTTGTGCTCTCGACTGTTTTGCATGACTATGCTCTGCAAAACCAATATGTGCATCTATGACACTCCTACGACGCCGTCAGCCCATACATGTTCCTGAAGTAGGATAGATTTCAAGTGCCGAAAGCGTCGCGCAGCTGACAACAAACATTGCAGCCCATCATGTTAGACCCTATTTATTGTTCTATTCCTATGCTGGCATTTTGCATAATTGATTACATGACTACATTAAATTGTAAACCTCGCACCACAATCCACCACATTTGCACCCGCACTGTTTTTTCGCGAAGCACTGCAAATAATTCAATTCTACTGCTTCCCTCATCTATACACATGCATTCTAGCGAAAGCCATCCGGAGGCAGGGTTTGAGAGTAAGATGTAATCATCATACGAATAAAGTCCACCATGATATCTATAGAACTTCACACTACTTAATGTGGCTCTCGACATAAACACGGGCCATTACGAGCACGTTTTTTTCTCGGTGTGCCATGTCGATGCCGTTAAGCATGTTTCTTAATGGAGAAAATATTGAAGCTTCGTCAGATCTGTCGCCATATGTAATTAGAAGAAACAATGTAGAAACGTGGACAGGACAAAAAGGGAGGCGGCAGTCGCTCGCGTTACACAATGAATAGGGATAAGAATAAAAACCTGATGTGTCCGCAGTATTTCCATGTTGTAAGAACAACGAATACGGTCTTGATAAACAAACCCTCCCTGTTGCCGATGCATAAGCAGGGTTGTCAACGATATGCGTTCGTGGAAATCTCCCGTATATTAGAAACAGCATCCGCGAGTGGTAAAATATCGCCAGTGGTTAAAATACAGGTTTGCAGTAGCAACTAATTTTAGCCGTTACAAACATCAAATATTCATCTTAAAGAGAATAAAGACCACAAAGTAAAAAGAATAAAAGAGGGAAAAACTTAGCGACTAGGCAGTTACAAAGAAGAACCTAGCCATTTTCTAAATTATGCATAAAGTATCGCCGGTTTCAGTATTTATAGATTAATGCCTGTTTAAAAAAAGTATGTCAAAGAAAATGTAACCGGTAATGATAACATTCACAGCTTCCAACATTTAACAAGCATTCTGTCGACAGCCATCAATCGGCAGAGTAAGATGTGATCATCACACGAAATTGATAGGCCATTGCAACATCCATCGAGACTATCCCCAATTAAAAGTGAGTATCATTTTTTCCCTGGTGTGCCATTCAGATGCCGTTGCCTATGCCTTTGTACTATGGAGATATCTCAATGGGTAGGCGCTAATTGAATCAAGCCCTGTCAACAGTGTCACTCGAGTGCCATATAGAAAAAAATCATATTACCTGTGACCGAACTACGGGCAGGTCTGTCTTGTAAGAAATGTCAATACAGTCATACTAAACCCTACGTATCGCAGATTCATAGATAGGGTTGTCAACGATTGGCTGCTATTGAAGACTCCCGTAGCAGCCGCATCCACCAGCGGTAAAATGTCGCTAGTTTCGGCAGACAAAAATACCTCATCACCATACGTAGTTAGGCCAGAACGATATTCATTCCATCTAACACTCCTTGAAGTGGTTCTAGACAGAAACACAAGTCGTCCTGAGCCATTCTTTTCCTGCTGTGTAGTATCTGGTAATTTAAATTGCAGGAACGACCTTAGACACTCGGACAGTGGTGTGCCATTTATTTGACGCTATTGCCCGCTTTTATTCGTGAATAAGTGAGTCAAGCTTGGTCAAACGACAGTAAACACTTTCGCTCCGCTGCCTGAAATATCAGTGAAAACCCGTGACAGCGGTATGTCGTTCGTGTCGGAACAGGGAGTACAGTCTTAACAAATCCTAGGGCCGATGCATAGGGTTTTCAACGAATTGGAAGTCTCCCGTAGCAGCAGCATCCGCCAGCAGTAAAAGGTCGTTACAGATGCCGTTGCCAAAGATAAGTTAGGTCATTATCAACAATAGCAGCCTCTTCACTTCATGACATAAAAACCTCGGCGATTTGGCAATTCCTATCTAAAATTCGTATAGTAAGTAATGGAGAAAATGTAGATAATAATAAAAGCAAATTAGTCTTCGGGTTCTTCTTCCTACACTTATAATATTGGGAAATCTAAAACCCTAAACCCATATCTGACGAAATGCAATCGTCTGTCGACAGTCGTCAGGCGGCAGACTAAAACTAACCGGCCTGCGATTATTTGCCCCTGAACAAACCTAATAACTCTGCTTGACGTGGCTCTAGAGAAAGAAACGCGGGTCACTGATATGCGCACTTATCGTGTTTCCTGGTAGTGTGCCATTTTGATGCCATTGCACAGACTTCTTTACGGAAAACGATGGATTCAAGCTTTATCGACAGTGATGCCGCTCGCGACGCCCCCTCCCCACCAAAAAATAAAGCGTGGCCGCATTTTTGGTTCGTCTTTCTTCTAAGAAATGGTGGGGATACAGTCTTTACAAACCCCTTGACCGATCCACGGGGTTGTCAACCATACATCAGGTATGCATTTGTGGGAGTTTCCGGTAGTAGGGGTACAGGTAGCTGGCAGCAGCGTCCGCCACTTGTAAGTAAAATTTCGCTCCAGAGATATGCCCGTATATGTTTTGCCACGAGGGAAGAGAGGATGTTTATGATAATGCAGCAATAATATCGCAATCAATACCGATGTTGCCTCACCCTCTTGTCACTCTTGGACCCTGGATTCCCCCCTTTTCCCGTGCCAACGTTGCAAAAGTGCTTAGTATTATTTTCTAATATAAATTAACATTATCGACATTTCTATATCGGTTTTTTATAATTTTCTTGTAATGCTCCTTATAATTTTCTATTTAGGTTGAGCGTTGTCGATATCGCTAAAATAACCTATCACTTTATTCCTTTCCGACTACAGGTACCTGTAGCGATACTGTTTTTTTCTTTTTCTTTCGTTGGGCCCCCGGGATGTGGGACTTTTGTTAGGATACCGCCATCGATACTTAGAGCTCTGCACCCTACTACAGATGGCAAGAATTTCAGTATGGATGTGTGAGTGCTTGTAAGTAAGTACATAAACGAAAACAACAGGCTGTGGTTAGCGGCAAGCAAGCGGCAGTCGCCCGCTGCTTCCGTGAGGCGGGGTCCAAGGCGCCTACCTGCGATTTGCTCCTCTGCAGAGTGCCCCTGAAGCTTGAGACACCGCTTTCTGTTCGGACAAGTGCTGGTTTATTTGAGCTCCGCCCAACGAGGGTGGCGGCGGTGGGGCTGCTTGACAGGCTATTGGGCGCGGACTGGATGCTGAAGTCGGAGCGGACGCGTCCAAGCGTTGACGACCCCGACCTGCTGACGACGTCTAGCGCCGGTAGCCGCCTACTGCCCATAGCAGTGCGTTCGTCCTCAGACGAGGAGGGCGAGCGCAGTTCAAAGGCTGAGCGGGCGGGATATTTTAAAGAACTACCAACACCGCCCGGCACCGCCGCAGCATCAGTCGTAACCTCGTCATTGTAGAAACCCGTCGTGCTGTTTGAGATCCGAGAGCTCCGACGACTAGATTCGAAGCAGTGTGGCTAAGGAATAGCGCAACATATCGAGCCGTCAGAGCGAGCAGTTGCATTCGTCGCCGTAATAATAATTTTCAAACTTTGCCAGTTGTTAGTTCGGCGACGAGTAGCAGTAGCATTTGTAATTCGTTTGTTATTTTGTCTCAAAAGTCGTATCGCTAATATCTGTCAGCAGATCATCCGCACATACTGACATACCAGCATACGCAGGCATCATGATACGGCGCGCTTGGCACGCGAATTGAAATAAACACAACGTCCACGAATACATTATTTTTCTCTACTCTTGAACGACAGCGCGGGTAGCGCGCGCGGTGCGGTCAACGTCCCTCAAGCACGTCGGAGGCTAGGTCGCTACATCTATACAAATTTGCGCGACAATATCAATTATAATATTTAGAAGATAAGAAAGCATATCGATGACTTTCTTGAGTACGGTACTCACCTTTTTCCTCGAACTCAACGAATCAAGGCGTTGGGCCACAGTGAATGAGCTTGACCGGGCGGGAAGCGACCTCGCTGCTGGCTTTGGGTCTCCTGACAAGCCATGCTGCTTAGTGAAAGAGTCGTTCCTCTTTCGCAGATCAGAACGACGCTGACTCGGCACCGGCAGAGCTCCAGCAGGAGCAGCAGCTCCGCCGGTCGTCTCCAGCCCCAACGACCGCCGCGCCTTTGCTGATGACAGAAAGCTTTCCCGATCCATGTCGCGGAGACAGTCCGACAGCAGCGATTTGGATGTGACAGATTTTAAACTTCTTAATGCAGAAACATCACGAGAGACACGGTCGTCTTGCTGCGGTTCCACTACCGCCACAGCACTTCGGGTGACTCTAGACGGCAAGCGGGGCAACTGCCGTGGCTGCTGCTGTCCAATGCCTGGTAGCGCCTCAGTACTAGTCGACATTTGACGCCTGTAATATACTCAAGTGTGACGTCCCACGACTTCCTTGATTACTTGCCAATGTCAGTAGTGTCCAGCAGTCGAATGAATTTTCTAGCTCTTACGGGGATCTCTATTACAGCGTGACGACTGCCCTCGATATTGGAGGCACTGTCCTTGCTCGGTAGGGGGGGACGGGTGTGAAAGCCGAGACCTGCCCGCAGGCACCCTTCGTATTTCGTACATATAAAAGTGGTGTTGATCCGCTCAATGGATACGGCCCTTCCGTATTTTTAAAGTGAATATAAGCGCCCGTATCAAAAAACTAAGTACAGGTAGACACATACTACAGGTGGACCGATGCCTGCAGCACGAGTATGTCTGTATGAGATTCCACTACCGAAATTCCCCATACATACAGTGAGGTGAGCAATAAGGTAGGGTAGTGTACTGTAAGGTAAGGTACCTGTACTGTATAGAAAGTGTGTGTGTGTGTGTGTGTGTGTGTGTGTGTGTGTGTGTGTGTGTGTGTGTGTGTGTGTGTGTGTGTGTGTGTGTGTGTGTGTGTGTGTGTGTGTGTGTGTGTGTGTGTGTGTGTGTGTGTGTGTGTGTGTGTGTTTCCACCGGACTGTAGGACTGGCAGATAAGCCCTCACCGTCAATTTGAGCTGTGTTGGGGCTCACTTATGCCAAAGGTGTGGATCATTTACAGAATTTGGTAATGTTGGCCCTTAGGCCACCCAACACGCAATGTGAGAGGAAATCGGGTGGGTGGGTTTGCGTGAGCGAAAGCTCTCGCAAACGGCAAAAGGTGAACACACAGTCGCGGCTTGTGCGTCATATATTGTGCGGACATTTTATTATCCTTGCGAGTGTCCGCGCATGGACCGTTAGGGGAGATGTCCCATCACAGGTAACGCATGTTACTGCGTAATTCTAGCCATGTTCAAACCTCTATATTACAAATATGACCCTTTAAGCTGTGTTGGGGCTCACGTACGCCGCATGTCGCTGACTAGCGTGTGTCGATGTGTGGGGCTCCGCCAATGGTCATCCAACCAAATACTTACCAAGCTCCCGGGCTCGGGAGAATTATTGGGTCAATGTAGTCGAGGACTACGTTTGACTGCGACTGCAATATATTAACACGATCCAACCCGTTTTCGGTCCTTCCCGGCCAACTTCCGGCTCCCATTTCACCTCTTAGCAACAAACTCGCACACACCACCAGCGTTACTAGCTCGCTTCACCGACACACCCCTCCAATTGCCAAGACTAGTCGTATACATATGTCTACAACCTGCCCGAATTTCAGCTCTAGTTGAAGTTCAGCTGGAAAACGCGCGCTACACCAGTCGGATCCACTTACCGGACCTCACCAAGCTCGTCACTTAACATCTAAACACACCCCAACACTTACCAATCCATTACCAACTCACCAATATAATTAAGTGAGTTTTTTGCGATGACCCGTTTCCTTAAGGGCTATCCCATGCTCCAATTCTGGATTGAATCGGACATACGACGCGAAATGCGAGCCGAAAAAGTCGGAGACACCTTATCTATCCTCCGTGAACACACCTTCCCCTACCTCTCCCGCAGCCATCCATCTGCCACCACGACCCCTGGCTCATCCCCCACATTTCTCAGTCACTAGTTAGACCTCCGCTACCCCTCTGCAATTTACTGTCGTGCTTCGCCTTCACAATATGATGGACGAGATTATAGTGGCCCCGACCCATGAGACATTTTTTTCGGCGAACATTATCTTCGAACTCGCCAAAGCCTTTGAGCTCCAACTCCGCCACAACAACGTCCACATATGTGCGAAAAGGCTTCCCGTCAACACTCGAACCTCCTATTTGCGGCCTAAGCAGATATGGAGGGCCACATGCAACGTGGAGGTAACACTCTCCAATATTAGCGCCGCCCTCGCGGTTCTCCGCTCCCAAGCCGCGCCGACAACACAACCTTCGACGGGTTATTTACTCGACCGTTCTACCCGGCCGTGCCGGATTACACTCCCTCCACCTCCCCTCTCAAGTGCCGCTACTGAGGCGCACATAATTTGGCTATCTAGCCCACACCTCTGCGGGCTCACTACTCAGCAAGCGCGATCTCGTTTGATCTCCTTGCTTTGCGAGATGTGGTGCAAAGAACCCGCTCCACTTGCCGACCCTTGACCCACGCTTTATGTGGCAGTGGACGACACGTGGACAACCTACGAACAAGACCCCTCCCCCCCAAACTCAAGACAAGTCGTATATCTCCCCCCCCGCTGTGCTCTCGTACTTTTTGAGCTGAGGGACGTCAAAAGGGTGAGCCGACAGTCCGAGTCGATCCGACTCGAACTCCTTTCCCTCCAACCCGCGTTATGTCTACTCATTTTATTTGAGGACGCCCTACTCGCCATCCCGGATAGAGACGGGAACGTCTTAGCGTCTATCACTCCCGATCCGACCCATCACGGGTTTACTCCGCTTTCTGATTTTCTGCCTCTATACTTTTTAAGCCCGACACCCACCCCACTAATCAGGACGTCAACAACACCCCAAGGCCACATACGCCACGGCGCCAAGCCGGCATCCCCTCGCCCGTCCCTGCAGCCCCTCGCTCTACCGATATACACAAGTACAAGACTACGTGCATACAAGCACACAAGCACCTGCCATGACCCAGCGGTTTTCTTCTTTCGAAGCGGACCGCGAAATTCTTCACTTGTAGCGATGCGCCCCGATAAAACCGCCCGATCCGCTACGAGCCGACGTGCTTCCGCGCTCGACAACCACTCCATGCCATACCCAAGAAACATAAGATGCTCGATGTCTTCTTTTTACATTCGACTAGTGCTACAAAGGAGCCCTACCTTCCTTCCCCCCGCGCATCTACGGGGAAGTTCACCTCCTTCCTTGCTTCGCCTCTCACCCGATCGAGCTGCGCTCGGTCGCGATGCGGCGGAGGTCTAAGTATCTATGCTTTCCATACCCTTATTTATGGTTATACTTACCTCTTACTACCGGAAAGTCCCGTGTTGCGCGCGGTCCCCATCCCGTAGTGTGAGCGCCCCAATCCCAGCCTCGGAAGGGGACGCCGACGGTGGGACACCTTAGGGCTGCCTTAGCCGTCCTCCCCTAGTGTAAGAACTCGTGAGAAGGTTGGGATAGGGAAAGGAACTAGGAGGCTTGCCCCCTAGCTTAGCGATCGGCCCTTGCAAGCGGTACACCGAGTAGGACTTTTATTTCCGGGGTGTAAGGAAAAGGCGGATCACAAAAGGGACTACAATATATATCGCGTAATTTCTATTTTAGAAATACCGGTATCATCCGGGTTTTAATCTAGATCCTTTAAATAATATTTTGAGGTTGTGATACGTAGTCATGAGGAGCATCTAGTGCATCGAGAGAATTGTGGTACACGTACCAATTTTGTGGTACGTGTGATGTAAAAACGGCTCATCTTTGGAGCCTCCATATACGACCTCCAAACCGATATATGCATACCATGGTCGGTTGAAAACTGTGTTTTATGTCACGGTCGACACTTTTCGAAGAAATCCCGGTCATTAGGCGCACCCGCGGTCCGAGAGGTCGCTTGCCCTCTGAACGACAAACATCACGGACACTTGTATACAAGCGCTCGTCGACGAGAGTACTTGCTCAAGCAAAGGCCGTGCGGAGGGACTATGCTCCGGCGCAGCGCACGTTTAGCATGTTGGCTTAGTATGTGCGTCGAACGGGCCGGAGGTGTGGACAGTTGGGGGGGATGATGTATGCATGATTTGAAACCTGTCAAGTCGGCTCTATGTCGAACTCCGTACGATGGACTATAACCGGTCATATGTTAGCTTCTTGCGGGGGAAAACGTCAACTTGCCTCGAAAGTAACCTCTCCATGACCGGCTGATTGGTTTGGTTGTGTTGCGGGCCGGTCCGCCGTCGGGCGCTCCTTCGTCTTGGGCTTCAATGACAAGCTAATTAATTTTTATTCTTTTATTATTCCGGCAAGCTGGATCGTCACACTCTCTCCGTCCTTCGGCTAGTACACAGTCACATTCTATGCAACGACAACCCTAGAGTACTTCTTAAACATAGGCTGGGCAATATATAAGCACCGTTGGGTTGAAAATAGGTGGCCTCTTGTGACATACGAACCGACACAGCTTGCGAAGTCATACTTGAGATAGTGATGGCGGCGGGGGTTATCAAGGGTTTAGTGGTTCAAGAGCATTGAAGCATTTCCCCCCCTCTCAGCCTTTTCCAAACGTGGCAGCGCATACATTCATACTCCCCGACATGTCTTGGAAATAGCGAACGACATCCAAATAGTTACATGTCTAACGATATACAGCTTGGACGCTACAACGCGGAATAGTTGCAGACGCATGCACCAAAGTGACGAGTAACGCGAAAGCTAAATGCCCGCGTGATGGCTGAATCTCTCTCTCCCACAAAGTCACAATTTTGGCTGAGAGGCAGGGAGTGCCATTTCACTTCTTAATGTTCGTTATTTACTTAGCTTTTTTCATGCTGGATTGCGACCGGCAACCACGCACGACCGACGGAGAGAGTTATTCGTGCCCCATGCTAGCCCCTCTTCCAAGCATGCGCTTGCCCACACGGGTAACGCCGACTCGCAACATCTGCATAGCCGCGCCCGTTACCAGTGATTAAGAGTGGAAAGGTATAAATAATCAAGCAAAGTCCATGCTAGCTAAGCCGTTTTATCGTCAAGAGGTCTTTAATTATGTTTTTCTTGCCGGGTGTGTTGGGTGCCATGGTTCGTGACCCCCTTCGCCAAGCCCGAGACGGTTCCAGCGAAGCCAAAACATTGAAAAAGCGAGGTGATCTCACCGCCGTTGCGCATCCAAACACAGTCATCCCGCCCCCGTCTTTGCTTTGTTGCTCGCCCCAAGCCACACAGAACCGATGGTACCCCTTGGCTACCGAATTTAGGCGTCGCTAGACTTGGAGTAGAGTTTGAACCGACATTATCGATAGTTGTACTCAACATATTGCCTCCGCGGTGAGAGGATGAGCTTTACCGGCGAGCGACGCAACTTACGGAGCGGCGCCGCGCTCATTAGCGGCGTCTAATTCAAAAGTACTGAATTGAAATTTTGGTCCGTACCACACGGTTTCGTGGTCCACGTATTGTACCACACATTCTCCCGAGGCACTAGGTATAGGGCAGCCGGCCTTGAACCCAGATCCTAAGACCTAAATGGCAGTTTAGGGTAGGCCCTTAGACAGCTGCTGAACAGTCGACCCGGTAGAAATGTTGTAAAACATTTCTGATTCTAGTTTCTGTGCTACCCACAAAGAAATTCTCCATCCATACCTATTTCCACCTCCGAGGCACGATTGTCTTCTGCAAACCAAACGGCCATGCGGTACACGCCCTTTGCTGGATCTCTTGCGTTCGCGTTCGCCATCTCCACAAACTCTGCCGCCAGAATCTCACTCCCTATCGATCGGAAAAAATGTTAAAAGATGTCTCACTTGCGTCGGATCCATCCCTCCAAGAAATTCAAAATCCCACCAACGCAAGCACCTTGCGCAATCGCTGGGCTACTAGGGGGGTTCTCACAGCCCCCCGTTTTGTTTTCGACAAGCAATCTGAGTTCAATCAAACCACCTATCAAACAATCCGATTCCCATAATACCTACCACTCCCTATGTCTCCAAAGGCGCTATCTTATTATCCATAAGTAGCAGCGCCCCACACACACATGACGGTACAAGCACTGCCGGCATGGAATACGATCATGAATGCATGCGTCGCGTAATGGAGCACGCAATCGCTAACACCCGCAACACCTCCTTCAACACCCCCGAAGTCACGCTACTCCATCAAACCCCCCCGCCCCCAGCTGCGAACACGCCCCCTACAAGCACACAAAAGTATATGCATCCCCCCAATTAAATATACAACTCCCCTCTAGTCCACCCCCCCCCCGTTCGCCATTTACATACCACCTCTACACCCTCCCTTATCATGCTAATCCCCCCCCCCAATATTGTTGTTTGAAAATGTAGACACATCCCCCCCGCGGCACCAAGGTTTCAAAACCCACGACGCATACAAGCCGTGATCCCGACCCATCAAAGTTGCCCAACTGGAACTCGCTTCAGCCCAATGCGCACACTGTCGTATCCACGAGTTGGAGGACACGGTTCTAGCGTTTTATATTGCCGCCGCCTTTTCGCTCACTTTACGGGAAGAGGCGTCGCCCCTCTTTATAGTAAGTACATAACTTGATTTATCCTAATTGTCGATTACTATTTTCATCGCTGCGGTATGACCTGCCACATGGCCGAGGCTTTAAACATAACAACTTTATACTACCCCCGCCTGAAAAGATGGCTATCACCGTCGCGGACTCGCTAAGCTACCGCATTGCTGTTGCCCGTGGACAAGCAAGCCTCAACAGCCTCCTCACCTCTCTCACCGTGGCTGGCATTGACGTTTCTACCCATACTGCGAAAGTTACCGACCGTTTCTACCCATACCGCTCATTACCGACGGGCCGGGCGGGATATCGGTGCCGCCATGGGAT
Source organism: Tetraselmis chui (assembly GCA_026401115.1). Taxonomy (NCBI): domain Eukaryota; kingdom Viridiplantae; phylum Chlorophyta; class Chlorodendrophyceae; order Chlorodendrales; family Chlorodendraceae; genus Tetraselmis; species Tetraselmis chui. Next base: position 14,270 of record JAPMLY010000123.1, read on the forward strand.
CCGCGGAGGCCTCCTTTACCGACACTCGAAAGGTAGTCCTAAGCCTTACCACCCTCCCACTCCTCTACGCCGCCAATTTCAAAAAAAAAACCAAACACTTTGTATATGCTACACCCGATCAACTCCCGTTGCTTTCGAGTCTACCGAGTCCCGAAAAATATGCTAAAGGAAAGAGAAGTACAACCCACCGAGCCCGTCTCACAGGGTAGTCCGCACACCTCCGCCGCTGCCAACAACACCGACCTCGCCACCGGACATGTTGGCGACTCCACTTGGGCCACCGGCGGACTACCCTCTGAGAAGAAGACCCGCCCTACCCGTCACCACCACATGGCCGAGAGGCGTTAAACCTTGTTTACCTCGGTCACACTGAACGCCCATTGTTCGAGCCTCATCGGAGGCTTGGCCAAACTCCTCACCCCGGTCGACAGATTATCCCACCTCGTCCGCGGCACCTACAATCTCCTACGTGCATTAAAAAAAATTCCCGCACACGCAAAGCATCGAACCCAACCGGCAGCACTACCTTCCACCCCGACCATGCTAACACCATCGACATCCCGGAGAGACATGCTACGCAACTCCCGGAAGGAGCACACCCGGCCGATCAGCCCGTCGAAATGGAGGAGGACACCCACCTCCCTCCCTTTTCCATTCAAAAATCGGACCAACTACACCCGCCGAAACATAATGGCAGCATATCCGTTTCACTAAGCGTCGCATGTGAGACGTTGGCAGCCTCACGTGCGACAGAAAATAGGAGAAGCGAGTGGTTTCCGTTCGCCTGGCACTCCCATCAACTGTCCCCTCCTCTCGCCATCGTATGGCTGAAGAATATGCAGCCATGCTTGCGGATGAGCCCCTACTAATGTTCTCGCTCGGACGAAAAATGCGACAACCTAACCCAAATTGCAAGTACTCCATCCCTCCAAACCCGTCAAGCGGCCTCCCCCCCCCTCCTCCTCCCCGACCCAATCAACCCCCCCATCAGCCTCTACCGATGCGGACATCTCGCCGGAACATATTGAAATCTAAATTGTAATACAACAATATCGGCAAACTGGACCGATTCTTGTTTAATGTACGGCCATCAAATACTATACCATCTAGGACTTACGAAAACGATTGGGCCGGGTACTCTTTGACCGTGTATACCTATCGACACACCTCTCTCTCATGTGTGTGTGCCGAGGTTCCTCGGAGGTTAAAAACTGTAAGCAATCGCAGTAATTGCCATAGTCCCGCCGCCTAAGCAATAACAACACAACTAATTTTGAAATCAAAAAAACATATCTAAAAATTCCACTCGTCAAGAAATGCAAAACAAAACTGCCGCTCGACGGCGCCCGCCGGCGGAGCAGCGGCGGCGGGCCCGGAAGGGGGTGCACTCACAAGCCCGTCGGCATTCACTCCGACCTCCTCGTGCTAAAAAAATATATATATATATAAAAATATTTGAAATCAAAAAACATATCTAAAAATTCCACTCGTCAAGAAATGCAAAACAAAACTGCCGCTCGACGGCGCCCGCCGGCGGAGCAGCGGCGGCGGCCCCGGAAGGGGGTGCACTCACAAGCCCGTCGGCATTCACTCCCACCTCCTCGTGCTAGGCATTGGTAACCCTATAGCCGTGCCATGCCTTGCACGGTGGGGGGGCTGGGCGTGATGAGCCGACAAATGCGATCGGCGCGATCAACACGTGTCGGGAAAGCCATGTACGGAGGGCTTAAAAATAATGTACGCCACCGGCGCCAAAGTCTCTCCCTCGGGCCGTCCGATGTGGTTTTTCAAGACCAGATAGTACTAGGATACTGTCCCATTTGGGGGGATGAGTAATATCTTCAAGAGTATATAGAGGCGATGCGGGTACGGACGGATCAGCGGTAAGACGCGGGTGTTGGAGCATGCGGCGGAAAGCCGAGAATCAGCGCTAGGGTATGGTGCTCGCTCGACATTGACCATAATGTTGACGTCAAGCCGGCTGAAAGGAGGGCAGCACGACACAAGCAACGAGGAGGACTATCGCGACGGGAGGAGCGGCGAGGTTTGGCGGCGGCGATCCTCATGATTAGTTGCCGCCGGAAAATCATGTACGGAGGGTTTTGCATGATGCCCGTACCCTCGCGGCCTTCTTGGACCCGGCAAGGGCGACCATGCCCCACCCTACCGCTACCCACTATCGCTAGTAGGCACATCTAATGTTATTAGAGTGTGCGATCCCGGGTAAGCGTAAGGCTCGCACTTAAAACAAGGCTGCTCGACGGACGCGCGAACAGTGGACGGAGGGTACGGTCGCGGGCTGCTTTTCAGACAGGTACCCGGGTACCTAACTAAAAAAACAATGGAAATGGCTGGGAAAACTTTGCCGCACGGCGGTAGGAAAGCTAGCTTTCTCTGTCAAGCTATCTCGCCCCCGCCCCCCTTCCCCCCACATGCCCTCGAGGTGACGGGGGGGCCTCGACTATGAGAACAGTCGCGACGGGGGGAGCGGCAACGATCTTAGGACGGGGCTTACGGGATGCGACGGCGGGATCGACGAGCGACCGCGTGAGGAGAATTGTTTTGCTAGCATTTTCCCTACTTTCTCCGGCAAGACCGAAGTCACGCGCTAAATTAGGCTGGCCATCCACCCTCTCGAACGCCGATCGGTCTAGGCCGGTCGGCACCCCGGTTCGGTGGGAGCGTGCCGTGCGTCTTGAAGGTCGAGCAGCCGTTTCATTTTGCATTTCTTAATAAGAGGATTTTTCATTACTTGTTCTTGATTACAATGTTATTTCTGTTGTCATTACTTAGTAGGCGGGGGAGGGGGGGGCAATTACTGCGATTGCTCACTGTTTTTAACCTCCGAGGAACGTCGGGACACATTGCAGATAGGTGTTGTGTTGATATGTGTACATGGTCGAAGAGTACCCGGCCCAATCGTAATTCTCCTAAATGTCCTATATGGCAACGTATAGATGGCCGTTAAAAGTTAATCGGTCAAGTCGGCCGATATTGTTATAATTCAATTTCAATTTCAATTGCTGCTCAACCTTCACGATGCACGGCCTCCTCTTACCGAACCTAGTTTCCGACCGGCCAAGTAGGCCAATCGGCGTTCGTGATGGGCGGCGGACCAGCTTGTTCTAGTTCCCGCGTGACTTCGGTCTTGCCGGAGATAAGAGGAGAAAGCCTAGTGAAATAACCCCCGCCTCGCGTGGTCGCTCGTCGATCCCGCCGTCGCATCTCATAAGCCCCGTCCCAAGGTCGTTGCCACTCCTTCCATCGCCACTTTTCTTTTGGTCGAGGAGTCGAGGTCCTTGGTCAACTTAAGGGCATGTGGGAGGGGGGAGGGGGCGAGACATCCTAATTGAAAAAGCTAGCGCTCATGCCGCCGCGCTGAAAAGTTTTCACCGTCATTTATTCCTCGGTTTTTTCACATTAGTACCCATGTACCATTTTGGAAACCAGCCAGCGATCGTGCCATCCTTCCCCCGTTCGCGCGTCCGTCGAGCACCCTCTTTTCGAGTGCGAGCCTCCGCGGCTACCCGAGATCGCACTCTCAACTATTAGGCGTGTCGAGCGATAGTGGATAGCGGAAGGGTACGGCATGGTCGCCCTTGCCGGATCCAAAAGGCCGCGGGGGTACGGACATTTTTCGAAACCATCCGTAAAGGGTTTTCCGGCGGCGGCTGATCCTATGGATCGCCGCCGGCACACCTCTGCGCTCCTCTCGTCGCGCTCCTTCCGTCGCGACACTCCCGTCGCGACACTCCTTCTGATGTTGGTGCCGTGATGTCTCCCCTTGGGTCAGCTCGACGCCGCAATCTCCAAAACCCTCAACCCACAGTTGATCCGTCCGTACCCTCCTCGCCAACAAGTACTTAACATCTTCGTGCTCCATCCCCCAAATGGGACGGCATGTGAGGAGTATTCAGTCGCGAAAAGACATATCTGATGGCCCGAGCGGGAGATCTTGGCACTTGTAATGTACAAATAGTATTTTAATAAGCTCTCCGTACATGGCTTTCCCGACTGTTTTCAATCTAGCAAGTTGCAGCTATCGGCTCACCCCGCATAGCCCCCTACCGTCTCAAGCCTAGCACGGCAATAGGGTAGCCCGCGCCCACCACGAGGAGGTGGGTGTGAATGCCGATGGGCCTGCGAGCGCACCCCCTCCGGGGCAGCCGGCGGGCGCCGCCGGAAGATATTCCTCGCCGAACCGCACATGCACAGCCACCCGCCACTGCACACTCAGCCGGGCGACGTCTTGAGTAATCTGCCCGCGCCTCGACCTAAGCCCCGGCTAGAAATGCCAACGGGGGGACGTTAATTTCTAGTTTAATTAAATTGAAACGGATTCTACTTATAACAAGCATCGATAAATCGGCAGTCGCTACTGTCTCATGGCGTCCCCAATACTGCCATGTAGGTCTTCAGAAACGATTTACGCCGGCGGGGAGGGCTCCATTGGCAACCTCTCCAATCCCTCTCCATTGGCAACCGGAAACACATCATATCAATAAGCATAATTGACCGTATCTACAACCTTACACGCGAAAATAATTACATCGCTATCTCCACGATCCCGCCGGCCGAGGGCACTAATCACCCCGGCTTAGCAGCATGTGCAGGTCGATGCGGACGTGCTTGACTTTTACGACTCCGGTCGTACGGAAGCTAGGGAAGAAAGGACGGCAACAAAATTCCCGCGCTCATGATGTCGACGGCCCTGACTCGATCCACACACACCCTCGTCCGAGATATATGCCGCTCCTCCCGTCGCGCAGCTTGCCACCTAGCACATGCTCGCCGCATAGGAAGCTATACATGCAGAGAACTACCGTCTTTCGCTCCTTTCGTCGCGTCGGTCTTGTCCCGCTCGGCTGCAAGATGTTATCAACACTGTCCGATCCGTACGATACCACCCGTACCCTCCCATGGTGGTTTACTCTACTATGCGGGGGTATTGATGTTGCGATAATCCTTAGCACTGCACTTTAGGCACTCTTATCGGTTGTGGGTACCGGCGAAGGGGGGGGGGGGGGTGAAAAAGTCGGATCGGGGAGCCATACTCAAAGGTGTTGGGTATGGACGTTTTAACCGAAACCATCAGTACATGGCTTTCCCCGTGGTGGCCGATCTTGAGGATTATCGCAAGCAGACCGTGCCGCTTCTATCGCCGCGGCAGTCGTCCTCGCTGCTTGTTTAGAGTTCCCATTTCCTTTAAATCGACACGTCTCCATGGGCGTCGTTCAACGTCGCGCGAGCGCCATGCCTTGACGCTGATTCTCAATTGTCCGCCGCCAACTCCGACACCCGCGTCCCACCATTGATATGTCCGTACACTCTTCGCCAAACAATATTTCGTATATACCCCCCCCCCCCGGCCAATTTACCATGAGAGTATCTAAAAGTATCCAGTCGCTAAAAAGGCCTATCGGACGGTCGAGCGGGAGTTCTTGGTGTTGGTGGCGTAAAGAAATTTTTCTAAAAACCCCTTCTTTACAAGACTTCCCGATATTTGGTGATCGCGCGGAACATATCTAACGAATTCACCTTGCCCAGCCCTCAAACGTGCCAAGCATGACACGGCTATACGGTCTCACGCGCCCACCACGAAGAGGTGGGGGTGTGTGCCGACGGGCATGCAAGCGCACCCCCCTGCGGGGCCTTTACCACTCGGCCGCTTCGCCGCTGGTGGACGTCTATGGCTCCCTTCTTTCCAAGTGGGTGTGACGCGAGAGAGCAAGGGGTATACGAAGCCGTGACCCGGGTAAGTGGCTAGATCGGTCGTGGAGTGGTTCGAAATGGGAGAGGCCCGAGCTTGTATCATGTGCTGCCGGCTGATAGGCAACGGAGGGGTTCAATAAAGAGGACAAAAAGGAACGGGGGTAACATGACACCTTGGTGGGTGGCTATGTGGATGTGAATGTAACTCCGTGTGGTGTGGCTTAAGCCGTGATGGAGGCTTTGTATACGATTTCGCATATATGGAGAAAACCAGGGGGCATATCCACTTCGCGGAAGTGATTGAACATGATTTGGTGGTATGGAGTGTTGAATGCACCCTTGAAGTCCGTGTAGAGAAGATGTGTGTCTTTGCTGTCGAGTCTGGCGTCTTCCGTGGTAGTAGGAATAGAGGAGAGGGCATAAAATGAGTCTTTGAAACGTTGGAAGCCATCGTTATGTGAGCTAACTAGCATGCCGAACGATTCTGCGTATTGCATGCCGGATTCTTTGCCCATGCATGTCCAGATATTGAAACGAGTGTTCATTAAGCCTACATGGCGACAATTGCGAAGTACGATGAAGTATCCTTTTTGTGGAGCATACAGTTGGCGCATTTTCGGAGTCACCGAATCCGTTCTTTGGTGACTATGGGCAACCATGAGGGTACCATATCTCTAGGGGAGAGGGGGGGGTAGCGGGGATTTTTTTGGCCATATGGTGGCGGTATGGTTAAAGTGTTCGAATAGGTTAGCATTGCATTGTCGGGCCAGCTCGTCTACGTCTTCCACTGTGACACGAAGATCGATGGACGACCATGCACGCTGGAGGAGTTCGTAGGTAAGAATGCTGAGCGTGCTAGTACTCGATACAAAATGAGAAGAAGGTTTCAATTTTGTAGCTATGAATTCAGTTACAATAAGGAAACCAGATAAATTGAGGTCAAGAGTGCGTGATTGCAATGCTAGCAAAATGCGTCCGTCAGCCAAAACTGCGCGGATTTTAGCTGACGGGGGACTATGAATATTTTGTTGTCGTACAAAGTTTTGTTGACATAGCAAAGGGGGACTATGCATGTTTTGTTGTCGTACAAAGTCCCAATCTAAGAAATTTAAAGAAGCGCAAGAATGGAGTAATGTCGAAGGAAGGGGTACCTTGGTGTAAGATGGTAGTGTGGGTTTGAGCAACAATTGGTCATTGTCAATAAGAGACGCAATGTATTGTTCTTTTTGTAAGGACCCGGGGTTGGTATGATTCTTTAACATAAGTTTGGGTACTTTGTGATTCGTAGTGGAGGGCTTTCAAGTGCTCAAAACGACCGGCGTCATCCCAAGCAGCGGCATGGCGTTCTTCGAGGGTATGGTCGGCTAGGTAGATGCCGACGGGCCAATGAGTGGGGCTCATCGGAGCGGAGTCGGTGGCTGAAGTAAAAGTATGAAAGAGGTAAGTTCCAACATGGTACGTGTGAATATTTTTGTACTTACTTTAGATGGGCTGCCAGGATTTTCCGGTCGGTGCGTACCAGCGGGGAAGCACAATTAGCGAGCGGGTGTCGAAGGGGGAGGCATGGCGTTGTAGTTCAAAATGTTGTGAAATTGGGATGGCCTTTCGTCGAAAAAATGATTGATACAAACCGTATGCCTTTTGGCAGTAACAGATGCGAAAGGTTGAGAGGTAGAGCAGTAGTAAAGACAAGCGTCAACAAAAGCAAAATCGCAGGCATCAAGGGTAAATGGGCCAAATTGTGTGTTAAAGCGTGAAAATTCAGAGGGATCAAACATTACTGAGCAAGGAGGGTACCGAGAGGGGCGAACGTAATGGTCGAAAATGATTTTGGCGTGAAACATGTTGCGTCAGTATTTTCTAACAATGGCATGTCGGATGTGAAGCGCGGGCCGGTCATTGAGATTGTGGTTTGTATCAGCGGGAGTGGTACCGCAAAATTGTCCTTCCTATCGGGTACCAACTTTTGGCGGTACTTGGATAAGGCGTACAGCTCCGTTCCGGGAAGCGGCGGTTCTATCCCCCTTCATGCCATTCCGTGTGTACATGGATTAACATGGAAGTAGTTCATGCGGGTTGGCAAGAATGTCGACAGGTTCAAGGTAATGTACAATGGCAATAGTGTTGTGAGCGGGTGGTTCAACCAAGTCGGGTGTACGAGTAGACCCGTGGGCCATCAAGGGCCCGGGTGCTTCGTCCAATAAATTCGGCAAAGGACCGGTAATTCCGACGTTGAGCGTCGCAGCTTGTTAGGTTGGTATTCCCTTTAAGCCCATATACTACACAGTCACCGGGGCAGTTAGTAGCGTTGTGAAGGGGTCGCGGTTGCGTTGACATTGACTAATTGTTACCATTAGATGTTAGATCAAAAGCAACCCCATCAGTTCAAATATTACCGTCTAGGCTGAGTTTGCGCAATAATGTAGTCGCTTTAGTGGTCGCAACCTCAAAGCGACACGCGTATTTGTCTGTGTTAGAAGTGGTCGGGCAGAGCAATATGGAGTGGTCCATTTGGGAGCACCCGTCACAACGGGTTTGATAGCGACAATAGCCGGGGGAAGTTGCATCGAGTTGGGCAGAGGGTCGGTGGGGGGGAGGGGGGCAGATGGGGGCTGCGAATCACGACGCCAAACGTTAGATAGAAGAGTGGGGTGGGGGCGGGGGCGGCGCAAAGAAATGTGAGTTAATTCTTTATTTTAGTAGGTGGGTTTAAGTTTTGGAGAGGTAGTTTCGAAGATCTGCTTGACAGCCTCGAGATACCGGTTGAGGATCCGAGAAGAGGTTAAAGATTCGTTCATGTGCGACGCAATTTCCTCGCATTTGCTGCGAACGCCCGGAGGTAGGGCGTGCATAACAATCGCAACAATAGCGGCTTTGTTGAAGCGCCCGTCCGGCGGTAGGAGGTTGAACGCACCTTCGACTTTGGTCAATAGGTCGATACATTTAGAGGCCATCGGTTTGCTTTGGGGAGTGATTTGTAAGTCGCGCCAATAATCAATTACTAGTTGACGGAGGCGAGCGTAGAACGCGGCGAGGAATGAGGAGCGCCAAGACGGATAGGATGCGAAGCGGTTAGAGATGGCAACGACTGAGAGTAGAATGTCTCGAGTACTTGTAAGGGTGTTGCGAAGAAAGTTTTTGTGGTACGCGTGAGCATGAGAGAAATGTTTTCAATGGGCATGCAAGCGAGGGGTGATATCGTGGATTTCTACGCCGTCACGGTCTCATGACGGAGACTGAGCGACCACATGAGATGACACGCGCGTAGTGGTGTACGCTAGAGAACATGGACGATTACTTCGACGTGGTAGCAAAAGTGATGGTCCGAGCAGGCATTGTAGAGGTCAACCCAAACTACGACCCTACAGTGGAGGGTTTAGAGCCAATCTGCATCATCCACCTCGAGTTGATCGCCTCATTCGACGAGACATAGGTTAAGTTGGACAGCACGGAGGCGAGCAAATCAAAAACCGATAGAGGTGTCCGTGCAAGAATTGACGACGATGGAGAGTTCATAGTGACAAAGTAAAGCTCTTGCGCAATCGCCGTGTGTGGACGCCTAAGAAACGGAGAAGCATCACTTGTGTACATCGTTTTCGGTTCCGGCAAGACGTACCATCCCGGCTGCGCGCCGCACATCGATTCTAGCGTTCAACAACATGGACGGCCACCCATCTCATGGAGATATGCCAGCAGCGAGGAGGGAAGCTTGAATGAGGAGGGGGCGCTAGATAACTTAAAAATTGTTCTACATCCCGCACTTGGCTCGCCTCCACCCCGAAGTGATGATCTTAACAAGCAAGCTATTGTGATATGCGATGGAGTTCGGACACACATTGGCTTCTCTGGGTTTTTGAGGCCGCAGTTGAGCGGGGGATTGACATCATGCTCCGTGTCCCGCACTTGAGCTTCCGTTTGCACGGGGGAGGCACCGTAAACTTTGTAGTATTGAAGGTCCTTTATGTCCTTTGCTAAACACTGCATTGTCTTGCAGTGATTGTTGCTAATAGCACTAAATGTTGGTCGACAATATGCCAACGTTATTTCGCAAAGGGCGCAATGGAGAGCCGCAAAGCGAGATGAGCTCTGGAAGATCAACCTAGATGAGTATGGCAACATGCACGTCACTTTGCGCACCCTGAAAATCAAGCACTTCAAGCCCATGTTTCAACGCGCTCATGCTGCGGCTTTCTCCAAGGAGCGCAACATGGCAAGATGGAAAAGAGAAGGCATCTCACCCAAGTTCAACCGCCGCGAACATTGGCGGTTCAAGTCCCACGTGGGATGGCGCCTGTCAAGCGCGACTATGGCAGCTCTTCCGGCAAGAGTGCCTATGGGGGGACATCTCTCCCCGTAACTCATACCGTTGCTAGTATGCAGACATGTATGCCCGTGCCCGGGAGTTACAATTGAGGACTCTGCAAGCGTCGTCAAGCCCTACCGAAGTACAACCCACCAATCACGGCCGACAATCAACAACACCAACATGGCGTCACCCTTATTTCCCTCATCACCTCCAAGAGGAGCTTTCAGGGGCCTTTCAAAAGCTGCCCGCCGAAGAGGGTATGGCAGCTAAGGCCAAGGAGGAGGTCTTGTGCACTTACCTTCATATTTGTAAAGTATTGAAGAACAATGTCAGCCTCATCTCAGAGCATGTTGGTGGCGACGATGGCGATGACGGGGACGCCCAAGACGAGGGCGCCGGGGAGAGCCGAGCTGGCCGCATCACGGCAAAGGACATATGGGGACTTACATGAAGTGCAGCTTGCGGTGAGGCGTCAGCTATTTTGCACTTCCAAGTTAACGAGCGGAAGCGCAAAGGACAAAAGAATGCCGCTAGAGACGAGGAGCTAGAGTTAAAAAGACGCAAGAATGTCGTCCGCGCGATGACGAAGGCACTCACTTTGATCGAAAAGGTCGTTGAACGCGGCCCCTCCATGGTTAAATCCTTCTGCGTGACGGACTTGAAGGCACTACTCGCGCACGACGACCCTCAGAGGAGCATTGACGTGATGGGGG